>CM012443.1:33300884-33757153 GCA_003999625.1 Oryzias javanicus
TCATGGAGGAGTCGCTTCATCTCTTGAGACGACTTGTTGATTCTTACGCTCTACAGGACCGGGACTGGTTGGGTCAGGGGGGTTCTGATGGGGTTTCTATTGAGTTGACCCTGTAACACCAGAGCTCCAGTCTTTATATTATTGGATTTTCTAGAACTTTTCAACCGTTAACAAGATGATTCTGGTAGATTGTGAAGGAGACAAGCGGCTCGTTGAAGAGTTACAGTATGTTGACGTTTTTGTGGTTACGCGTCGCCGCTGACGCGTCAGGTGACGCCTCAGGTGACGCCTCAGGTGACGCCTCAGGTGAGGCCTCAGGTGTTAAAGTAGAGCTTTGCACGTGTGCAGAAGGTCTAACTGAAGTTTTTCTTCTCTTTTCCATGACTCTGCTGCGTTCGGCGGTCGCTCTTCATCTCCAGGTGAGTGGCGTTCTCTCCTCCTCTTCCTCCTCTTTCACAGCAGCTGCCCCCCCCTCCCCCCTCCCCCCCTTTCAGATCCTGTAAACTGAACTTTGTTTGCTCCATTTTGGGTGGAGCTGCAGCCCAGCCCGGGGGGGGGGGGGGGGGGGGGGGGGGGGGGGGTTGTAGAAGAACTGAAACCGTGCAGACCGACAGAGGTTGAACCAAAATGGCCGCCCACCACAGACCTCGGCATGATAGCGCTGGGTGTAACCACACGCTCGCTGCTGCAGCCCCGAGCGCACGGCTTTGTCTTGCAGCTTTTGTACCAGCGACGCGGATGACTTTCAGTTCGCATCACGCCGCCCCGCAGGGCCGCGCACGGCGCCGTGCTCGCAGGTCGCCGGCCTAACTCAGCCTCCGACGTGAACGTCTGGAAACTTTTGCTTTTTTAAGACGAAAGTGTCATAAACAGACAGTAAACTTCCCTAAAATAAAAGCTTTCCTGTGGGTGGTGTGGTGGTGTAGTGGTTAGCACTCTTGCCTCACAGCAGGAAGGCCCTGGTTCAAATCCCAGCTGGGTGTTTTGTGGATTAGCATGTTAGCATGTGTGAGTTTTCCTTCCAGAATCACAGTGAATCTAAATGTTCCCGTTTATATGAAAGCCTCTGTGCTTCACACTGATGACCCTCAGCAGGAAACTTTATTGAAACATATAACAGTTTACTTTGTATGCTTTTGGCCACACCCACTTTTCATGGATCACATTGTGTTCTAAACCAAACAGCTTCCATGAGATTGTTGATATCATCCAGAGTTACATAGATTCTCTAAAGGAGAAGTTAACATTATATTATCATTAACATTATAATCATTGTTCTGCTTCTCCTGGAGGACGTTTCAGTTTGGCCACTAGGTGGAGCTCACACTATAGCAGTACACTCTTTTCAGGAAGAATAATGACCATCAGACCACAAATGGTTACTTTAAAAATATTTCTTTAAGAGTTTGGAAAATCCATGTAAAGATGTTAATTTAGTCAGAATGTATGTTTAGGTCGACCGAGCGTTAGCATTAGCCGTCCTATGGGAAATCCCATTATACCTTAGCAGACTTTAGCATTTTGTGCTAAATCGATCAATTTTTTAATGTATCAATTATTGATCTATTCAGTTGAGATTGATTCAAATCGATTAATCGATTTTCACAACCCAGCCTGATTTTCACTTTGGTTCAAAATGTGTTTTATAGCTTTTTACTTTTACTTTTTACGTCAATAGACACTCTTAACCTGAGGCTTCTCATAACCAGCCAGCATGGTGGTGGAAGGCAGATGATGCGGGCTCTGCAGTCTCTAAATTGACCGTGAACTCATCGGCTTCCCGTAGTTTTCTATTCTTTAGATCTTCCACAAAAGAGTATAAAAAGACTGGAGGGGGGAGGGGGCAGCAGGTCAAGGGACAGGGTGTAGAGGTCGACGATGCTTGCGTGTAGTGAGGTTGCCACGCCCCCAGGGCTTTGGCTTTGGGGGTTAGAAACCGGGGGGGGGGACTGAAAGGTCGTGTTCTTCTCTGAGGTCCTGAGAAATGAGCCCCCACCAGAAGAAACGGCGTCATAAACGTGTCACGAGGACGGAAATGGAGGAACTATTAACATTTCCTTCAGATCTTCATCCTCACCACTCGAAACAAAGAAACGTTCCATTATTGTGTAGACAGAGCAAAGCATCATGGGAAAAGTCTGAAGCTGTGAAAGTTTGGATTTGAAATCAAATCTGAAATCAGGAGAAACCGTTTAAGTGAAGACTCACTTCATTTTAGGAGGTAAAAAATATTAAAAAAAAAAAAGCAAAGTAAATGGAGCCGAGGAAGTTCCTCTGTAACCACTAGGGGGCTTATTTCACGTCTGGGTCAGTCGAGCTTTATCTGGTTTTTCCATCCTGTGGTCAGAAGAACTAACCAAAAGTTCTGGGACTGTCTCTTCATTTGCACCGTGAGCGACGTCTTCGACGACAGGAAGAGGCCGTCTGAACAGGTGTCTGCACTTCCTGCTGTGCAGCAGCGTCTTGCACAACGGTGACGGTTTCTGTTTTGCTCTCATGAGGAGGATGAGCGGGTCAGAGGCGAGTGCTGGAGACGGGTTTTGGTTCTGTTGAAGATCTGATCATTTCATTTGAGCGCGTGGTCTACAGCAGGAGTCTGCAACCTTTAACGCTGAAAGAGTCGTCGAGTCTCGTGTCTGACAGACCAGAACCCAACGAGAGTCGCAGAGTTACACTTTATCAGCCAAAAATCCACAATATTGATGCTTTTATACATAAATGTATCTTTTAAATATCCAGCGCCGGGTCCAGATGTGAAAGTTCTGCTGGGTTCAAAGCGGACCAATGATGTTGTAAACATTGTTCTGCTTCTCCTGGAGAGCGTTTCAGTTTGGCCACTAGGTGGCGATCGCGGTATAGGGTTACACTTTATTTATATTTTTATGGATCGATTATTGGTTTATTAAACTCAGATTCAAATTGATTAATTGATTTTATCAAGGAGGCGGAGCCTAACGGAACCAGCAGTTTTTTCCTTTTTTACTCGTTCTATCCTCTGCTCTGACACACACAGCTCTACTTTGTGCAGAGGGGGGGTGGGGATGGACTCCCAGCACTGATTGGGGGGGGGGGGGGGGGGGGGCAGGAAGAGAAGAAATGGTGGAGAAGGAAAAGAGAAACTTTCACTCAGTTTCATTTACTCAC
This sequence comes from Oryzias javanicus, assembly GCA_003999625.1. Taxonomy (NCBI): domain Eukaryota; kingdom Metazoa; phylum Chordata; class Actinopteri; order Beloniformes; family Adrianichthyidae; genus Oryzias; species Oryzias javanicus. The sequence goes on from CM012443.1 coordinate 33,304,029, forward strand.
TGTTTAGGGAAGATTGCCCCCCCCACTACCCCCCCCCCCATGCTTTCAGCTCATCCCTCCATCTCTCTGAGTGGAACATCAAAGCTCTCCACCAGGAGCTCCACCGCTGTACCCCCCCCCCCAGCAGCGCTCCATTCCCTCCATTTAAAGAACCCATTTCACACGGGGGGGGGGGGGGTCTGAAGCACCTGAGAGGTTTTCTGTGCTGCTCTCAGATCAGATCACCTCCAAGAACCATTTTCAGAACCAATCAGGACCAATCAGAACCTCCGTTTGGACTGAATACAGGAGGAAGCGCGTTTCCTGGTGACCATGAATCTTCATCTGAAGCTCACTTGAGAACGCTGAAGCCCCCCCCCCTCCATCAAATATTGATGTCATCTGGATCTCAGAGCATCGTCTCTGATGTTCGGCATCGATGGACGGATGCGGTTCTCCGGCAGACGATGAAAAAGCTGCAGAAGGGAAATGCAGACACACTCGAAAGCTTTGAAGAACCCCACCCCCCCACCCCCACCCCGCAGTCTTCATCACCTTCTGCCCCCGTCCCAAAATAAAAGTCTTGATTCTCGTCTGAAGAGGGAGAGGAGGAGGAGTGCAGCGATGGATAGAGAGACAAGGGCAGGGAGGAGAAGAGGAAGAGGAGGAGGAGAGATGGCGGCCTGCCATGCCCTCTCAGCGTGACCTTCTTCCTAAATAGCTCGCACGCCGTTTCCTCCCCCCCGTCTCTCGCTCCGATGGGAGAGAGATGAAGAAACCGGAGGCCAGAGAAAAGGTGGATTTTTGTGTCTTTTTTGGTGAATCTGGGGTAGACGGTGGCGGCAGAAAGACGCCGCGGGACCCCGAGCCGGACAGCAGGGACGGCGAGCAGCTGATCCGCCGCGTTGGCCCGCTTCCTCCCGTCCCGAGAGCGCGCGAGGCAGATGGCACGTGGATCGTGAAAGGGCAGCGCTCACCGGTCGCCGGCCGTGGCGCCAGCAGCACCCACCCCTGAGCCACCTGCTCCTCATGTCTGTTTGACCCGCCTGCCAGCCCCCCCGCGGACACGCCCACCGCTCGCCACTCGCAGTTTCGGGTTTGTTCTGATGGTTCGGCTGCTTCGTTCTGAAACAGCGTTCGGTCCAAATGAAATCTAATGAAAACGTGGGAGGTCAAGGCCCGGGGGCCGGATCCGGCCCTCCGGGTCATTTTATTTTAATTTTTATTATTGACCCAATGTCATCTATCTTGTATTATTTTGTCAAAATATATTTATATAGAAAGTAAAATATTGAAAGTTATTTAAGGTTTAAGTTGATTTATTCTGGAAGAATATTCCTGAGTTTTTATTATTCAGAATTATGTTATAAAGTTACATTTTTAAAGTTGTAAAAATTGTCATTCTGCAGCTTTTTGGACTATTTTAGCATTTATTAAGATTTTTAGAGCTAATATTTTAACAACATGCTAGCTGTTTTGGCTAATTTTGGCTTCAATTTAATGCCAATTTTTGCTGAAATTTTAGCTGGCTATCAGCTTCAGAGGTTTCAGCTAACACAGGAGTCTGCAACCTGCGGCTCCAGATCCACATGTGGCTCTTTTATCTCTCCATGTGGCTCTCTGGATAAAGAAAAATAAAATAATAGTCATTTTCAAAAAAATTGGATGCTAACGTTTTTGGCTAATTTGTTTTCTAGTTAAGTTTTTAGGATAATTTAAAGTTTTAGCTTCCATTTTGACAACATGCTAACGGTTTTGACCAATTTTGTTTACTAAGGAATTTTATGCTAATTTGGAGTTTAGCTAATATTTTAGTAAAATGCTAATGTTCTCAGCTAATTTGTTATCTACTGAATTTTTTTTTTGGATAATTTAGAATTTAGCTTCTATTTTAGCAACATGCTAACGTTTTTGACTAAGTTAGTTTACTGAGGAATTTTGGGCTAATTACTATCTCTGCTAGCTCTGCTTGTAATTAAGCAACAAGCTAACTTTTTTTTTGACCTTTAATTTTTTTTATGCTAATTTGGAGTTAAGCTAATATTTAAGCAATATGCTAACATTTTTAGCAAATTTGTTGTGTACTGGGGCTTGTAGGCTAACTTTGAGTTTAGCTTTTATTTCAGCAACATGCTTACATACATTTTTGGCTGATTTAATTTAAAGATAAATGTTTTTCTCATTTAAATTTCAGATAGTAATTAAGCAACGTGCTAGCATTTTTGCTACTAAAGTTAAAAACAAAAAAAAATTTCCTTTTTGATGGATGTTAGTTTCTATTTATATATTTTATTCCTTTTGTTCGTGCCAAAAATTGACATTTTTCACATTTATTTAAAAAAAAAACTAAAAGAAGGTTATAAATGCAAATCCAAATTTCTTTAAGGCTAACATAAATCAGTGCGGCTCTTTCTAGGTTTTGATCAGTAGAAAACGAGCCCAAACGGCTTTTTTACTGTTAAAGGTTGCCGACCTCTGAGCGTACAATTTCAGCATCTTCAAGTTCATATTACAGCATTCACACTAGCATTACCACAAGTAATAGTTCATAATTATGTTAAAAATTACAGTTTTAAAGTTTTTAAAAGCTTTTCTCCTTCAGAATCTGCTGGAAGTATTAATGGTTGAAAAGTTACATAATGTTAAAGGCTTGGTGTTCACGCGTCACCGGCGACGCCTCAGGTGTTAAAGGGTTTTGCTGCGCACACGAAGGCAGATTGGGAGACCATGACTCTGCGGTCCCGTCCCCCCCCCACCCCGAGTGCTTCTTCTCTCACTTCTGTTTTTCCAGCTGGGGGGTGTGTGTGGATGAGCTCAGTGTGCGCGGAGCTTGAATGAAGCTGCTTGTTCCAAACAGATGTGCACGGCCCAGAGAATGAGCTCATTGTTTGCAATCGGACCTGCTGCTAATCGGCTCTGAAACGCTAACAGCTGCCTGGCTCTGCCCCCCCCCCTCCATCTCCAGGGTGGGGGGCCCAAGAATCTCCTAACCCCAACAAGTTTAATCAACTCGGTGAAATTGATTGCCAATCATGTTTATAGACACACCCTGATCAAACCAATGTGATGGGATCGTAGACGATGCAATGCATTGTGGTCTATCTTCTAGTGAGCATCAGAGCTCGTTTGCAGGGATTTCTGGGAAATTTCTAGGGCACTGTGCAAAATTGTGAATAGAGATGTCAAATGTTACCATGGAAACCACAGATTATGTAAACTTTGGTGACTGTATATAAGAACTGGACTGAGCGAGTGTGATGTCACTCGTACTTTCAGCTCCAATCAAATGAAGTCAGTCCAGTGGGATTTTTTTTTTGCGATGCGGAGGCTGCCATGTTGGAGCCAGATGGGCTTAGTGAGCAGTGATTGGTCCAAGCCAGTCTGAGTCAATGCTTCCATGGAAACAACTCTCACCAATCAGGAGTGAGCTTGTTGGAGGGCCACACCCCTTACACTCGAAAGGCTCGGAAGAATCGGTTAAATGTTTTGAAAATGTGGGGACCACATTAAGGCGTCTGATTGGTCGGTTTATAACCTGAATAACTTAGTTATGGTCAATCTGACTGAGTGACAGATCTTTATTTCTCTATAGAAGTGTCCTGGAATGCCAGAAAGGAGGGGTCACTTAAGCTTCCACTGAGCGGTCCGGTCCGGTAAGGGGTGGTACGGTCCGGTCCAGTTAATTCTGGCGAGCGTTTCCACTCAGTTAGGCCTCGCCCCCTCTGAGCGGTTCGTCCGACCGCTAGCGTGTTGGTGTAGAAAACCAACAGCAGCTCGTCTTTTTCTGTACATCGTGTAAAACAGGAATTAAACGTTGTACAGAAGAATACTGCTGTAAAGAGGAAGACGGAATGGCTAGCTTAGCGCTGTTCTGGTGCTACTAATCAGAATCAGTACCAGATCGGACTGCTCAGTGGAAACAAGGCTCTGGTCCAGTTCTCATGTCTGGTCAATGAGTTTAGGAGGGAAATGACGACCTGAGAGGATTTCTATGTGTTCGTTAGCATCGTAGCATCGTGGCTACAGACTATGAAACCACAGTTCATGAAAGTCTCACGGCTCCATGTGGTAACCTTTATTATGTTTCTTGTTATTAACGTGGAGCCGAAAGAACCATAATCCTGTTTAAACCTGAACACATTCCTGATGGTGAAGCATGTGCAAACAGAACTTTTTTACCAAAAATAACATTCGAGACTTAAGGATTGCCGCTCACCTCGCTCAGTGAAAACAGAACGGGAGGCGTGGTCAATTCTCGCTGTTTCCTGAAAATGTGCAGAAACTCTGCAGAGTTACAGACGCAGAAACCCCGAGCTGTCAGGAGATGATAAAGCCGGGTGCCCCCTATAAAACAATGATCTCACCGGTGGGGGTGGGGGGGCCCTGCAGGAAGAAGCCGCGCCGGACGAACGGCGACTGCAGGCCGGCGGCTTCATCTGGACTTTCTCAGCAGCGGAATCTTCACGTCTTCAGAGTGGATGAGATCAGAAGGAGCGTGTGAATCCAGGAGACGAGTCAGACGGGCGTGACATAATCGTCTGTCTGGGAATCTCGTCTCTGAGCCTCAGACATAACAGATGAGGGGGGGGGGGGTGCTAATTCAGTTATGTAATGGTGTCATGCTGCAGAGGGCGTGATGCTGCAAACGCACAAACGTCCAGCGCCGGCACGGATATGAGGGTTTGGCATGGGGGGGGGGGCAGACAGCTGACAGTGTCCAGAGACAGCTGATGTCAGTGACGTCCCCGCACTAGTCCTGTCTTTGGGTCACGTACACGTTTCCCACACCAAATTCACAGATATCCCAGAGGGCCGTGGGGCAGGCTGAGGGCAGCGGCGATGATTGTCCGCAGTGACAGGCGGCGGGGGTCAGGGTCAGCGGACCACCGCGTCCCCCGAAAAGGAAAAGTTCTGGTTGTTTTATAACGTTTTTGAGGAACGGAAGATAATCAACACACGCTGGAATCAAACAGGAAGTGAGGTCATCAACACCAACGCTGTGTAGAAGATTTCAAGTCAATTCAGTTTTATTTATACAGACCAATATAAGAGAAGAATTGTCTCGTTGGGCTTCATGCCTGTAATTGTACAGAAGCAGAAGGTCGGTCATGAAACTAAACTGGGTTATTCGTGCCCTCACAAAAAAAAGATTTCAGGAAAAAAATGAAAAACCTTTTGGATGTCCAGAGATCCTTTCCAGGACAGACCGGAGATTTACCAGGACTATTAAAGAGGAACTAGCTTATCTAACTGAATAGAGTTCAGACAGATAGGACTGGGGGAAAGGTGGGGGCCAGAGGTGAGGTCCACGGACAAACTGAGCCAGAGGTGAGGTCCACAGCCGAGATGAGCCAGAGGTGAGGTCCACAGACAAACTGAGCCAGAGGTGAGGTCCACGGCCGAAATGAGCCAGAGGTGAGGTCCACGGCAAACTGAGCCAGAGGTGAGGTCCACGGACAAAATGAGCCAGAGGTGAGGTCCACGGCCGAAATGAGCCAGAGGTGAGGTCCACGGCAAACTGAGCCAGAGGTGAGGTCCACGGACAAACTGAGTCAGAGATGAGGTCCACAGACAAACTGAGCCAGAGATGAGGTCCACAGACAAACTGAGCCAGAGGTGAGGTCCACGGCCGAGAACTGGAGCACGGGTGATCCACCTGGAATCTGAAAAGGAACAACACCTGAATCACACTGCACCAAACAGAGAACTAAATATAATAAAGAAAAAAGACTAGAGGAGAGTTAAAGTAAATGAGAATAGAGAACAGAACCTCAGAGCTGATGTGGAGAATAATGTTAAAAACGTTTATAACTTTTCAGCCGTAAGCACGATAATTCCAGTCGATTGTGTTGTTAAAGGATCTTTTAGGTTTATGAAACCATATTTTAGGTGAATTTCAAAGCCAGCCCAGACCTCAGATCTTCCATTTTTCGTTCAAAAACAGTTTTGCTGAGCAAGCAAAGCCTTTTTAACGAGTCGTTTTCCTGCGTTTCTCGTTCGAACACTGACCGTTGGTTTCTCTGAGAGGAACCGCACATCATGACTTACAAGTCTCTGGCTGGGAAATGTCCGAGATTCGTCATTTGTTCCCTCTGGCAGCAGCGTCGGAGGGATTGGAGGGGCCGAGGGCTTACATAACTAAAACAAACAGCCTGAGTTTTGGGGGATTACGTCATCGGAAGGGAACAAATTGGTAGCTTCTACTTTGTGCCGGAGCTGCTGCAGACTTTAGAAGACTCAACGTTTGCTGCTGGAGCAGAGCTGGAAGAGGTATGAGGGATTCGAGCAGATATACGGGGGGAGGGGCGGGCGGGGGGGCTCCTGCACACGCCAACTAAATGATGGATTTTATTTGCTGGGCCTGAACTTGGCTCTGCCGGACTGTTATGTCGGTTTCTATGGAGAAAAACACGAGCCATGCCAGACTCCGAGTTGTGCAAGGCAAAAAAAAAATCTGTGTGCATACATTGGCCTCAACGAGGGGAGGGGGGGGCTGGAAATTTGACTCCAAGAATTCAAGATGGTGCGGGCTCCCGGGCAGCGAGGCCGGCAGACAGAAAGCCCCGGCCCGCATGTCGGAGCTCTTTCCACCCAATTTTCCAGGAGCTGAGCTCAGAACCGGCGTGCACGCCAACACGCCGCCGCCGGGCGCGGGCCAAGACTGCCAAACTCCGACTCGGGCAAAGAAATCGGATTCTCCAGTTTCATGTTTGACTTTCATCCCACCATGATGTTGCAAACGGCTCAGAAAACCCCCCCAATCCTTAACGCTAAGTAAACAAGGACAGCTGACTTCCTGTCCTGAAGGTGTCCGTCCTGGGGAGTGCTGCCGATTATTTTAATAATCAAATCATGATTATTTTTTCACAAACTGGATGTAAAGCACACATCTTAACCATCATTAGCTTTAAACTACACTAGCATTACCTGCGATAATGCTAGTGTGAATGCTGTAAGCTGAATTTGGCCGCTGAAGATGCTGAAGATGCTGAAGCTAAAAGCTGAAAATGGTGAAGCTGACAGACAGCTAAAATAATAGGTAAATGCCAAATTAGCCTAAAGAAATGACAATAAGCCTAAGTTAGCCAAAACAGCTAGCATGTAGCTAAAATATTAGCTGAACTCCAAAGCAGCCGAAAAACAAAGAAGCTTAAATTAGCCAAAACAGCTAGCATGTAGCTAAAATATTAGCTAAACTCCAAAGCAGCATAAAATATCAAAAAGCTTTAATTAGCCAAAAAAGCTAGCATGTAGCTAAAATATTAGCTAAACTCCAAAGCAGCCTAAAAAACAAAGAAGCTTAAATTAGCCAAAACAGCTAGCATGTAGCTAAAATATTAGCTAAACTCCAAGCAGCCTAAAATAACCAAAAGCTTAAATTAGCCAAAACAGCTAGCATGTAGCTAAAATATTAGCTAAACTCCAAAGCAGCCTAAATAACAAAGAAGCTTAAATTAGCTAAAATAGCTAGCATGTAGCTAAAATATTAGCTAAACTCCAAAGCAGCCTAAAAACCAAAGAAGCTTAAATTAGCCAAAAGCTAGCATGTAGCTAATATATTAGCTAAACTCCAAAGCAGCCTAAATAAAGAAGCTTAAATTAGCTAAAATAGCTAGCATGTAGCTAAATATTAGCTAAACTCAAAGCAGCCTAAAAACCAAAGAAGCTTAAATTAGCCAAAACAGCTAGCATGTAGCTAAAATATTAGCTAAACTCCAAAGCAGCCTAAAAAACAAAAAAGCTTAAATTAGCCAAAACAGCTAGCATGTAGCTAAAATATTAGCTAAACTCCAAGCAGCCTAAAAGAAAGAAGCTTAATTAGCCAAAACAGCTCGCATGTAGCTAAAATATTAGCTAAACTCAAAGCAGCCTAAAAACAAAGAAGCTTAAATTAGCCAAAACAGCTAGCATGTAGCTAAAATATTAGCTAAACTCCAAAGCAGCCTAAATAACAAGAAGCTTAAATTAGCTAAAATAGCTAGCATGTAGCTAAAATATTAGCTAAACTCCAAAGCAGCCTAAAATACCAAAAAGCTTAAATTAGCCAAAACAGCTAGCATGTAGCTAAAATATTAGCTAAACTCCAAAGCAGCCTAAATAACAAAGAAGCTTAAATTAGCTAAAATAGCTAGCATGTAGCTAAATATTAGCTAAACTCAAAGCAGCCTAAAATACCAAAAGCTTAAATTAGCCAAAACAGCTAGCATGTAGCTAAAATATTAGCTAAACTCCAAAGCAGCCTAAAATACAAAAAAGCTTAAATTAGCCAAAACAGCTAGCATGTAGCTAAAATATTAGCTAGACTCCAAAGCAGCCTAAATAACAAAGAAGCTTAAATTAGCTAAAATAGCTAGCATGTAGCTAAAATATTAGCTAAACTCCAAAGCAGCCTAAAAACCAAAGAAGCTTAAATTAGCCAAAACAGCTAGCATGTAGCTAAAATATTAGCTAAACTCCAAAGCAGCCTAAAAAACAAAAAGCTTAAATTAGCCAAAACAGCTAGCATGTAGCTAAAATATTAGCTAAACTCCAAAGCAGCCTAAAAGACAAAGAAGCTTAAATCAGCCAAAACAGCTCGCATGTAGCTAAAATATTAGCTAAACTCCAAGCAGCCTAAAAACAAAGAAGCTTAAATTAGCCAAAACAGCTAGCATGTAGCTAATATATTAGCTAAACTCCAAAGCAGCCTAAAATACCAAAAAGCTTAAATTAGCCAAAACAGCTAGCATGTAGCTAAAATATTAGCTAAACTCCAAAGCAGCCTAAATAACAAAGAAGCTTAAATTAGCAAAAATAGCTAGCATGTAGCTAAAATATTAGCTAAACTCCAAAGCAGCCTAAAATACAAAAAGCTTAAATTAGCCAAAACAGCTAGCATATAGCTAAAATATTAGCTGAACTCCAAAGCAGCCTAAAAAACAAAGAAGCTTAAATTAGCCAAAACAGCTAGCATGTAGCTAAAATATTAGCTAAACTCCAAAGCAGCCTAAAAGAAAAAGAAGCTTAAATTAGCCAAAACAGCTCGCATGTAGCTAAAATATTAGCTAAACTCCAAAGCAGCCTAAAAGAAAAAGAAGCTTAAATTAGCCAAAACAGCTCGCATGTAGCTAAAATATTAGCTAAACTCCAAAGCAGCCTAAAAACCAAAGAAGCTTAAATTAGCCAAAACAGCTAGCATGTAGCTAAAATATTAGCTAAACTCCAAAGCAGCCTAAAAGACAAAGAAGCTTAAATTAGCCAAAACAGCTCGTATGTAGGTAAAATATTAGCTAAACTCCAAAGCAGCCTAAAAACCTAAGAAGCTTAAATTAGCCAAAACAGCTAGCATGTAGCTAAAATATTAGCTAAACTCCAAAGCAGCCTAAAATACCAAAAAGCTTAAATTAGCCAAAACAGCTAGCATGTAGCTAAAATATTAGCTAAACTCCAAAGCAGCCTAAATAACAAAGAAGCTTAAATTAGCTAAAATAGCTAGCATGTAGCTAAAATATTAGCTAAACTCCAAAGCAGCCTAAAATACCAAAAAGCTTAAATTAGCCAAAACAGCTAGCATGTAGCTAAAATATTAGCTGAACTCCAAAGCAGCCTAAAATACAAAAAAACTTAAATTAGCCAAAACAGCTAGCAGCATGCTAAAATATTAGCTAAACTCCAAAGCAGCCTAAAAACAAAGAGCTTAAATTAGCCAAAACAGCTAACAGTAGCTAAATATTAGCTAAACTCCAAAGCAGCCTAAAAAAACAAGAAGCTTAAATTAGCCAAAACAGCTAGCATGTAGCTAAAATATTAGCTAAACTCCAAAGCAGCCTAAAAAACCAAAGAAGCTTAAATTAGCTAAATAGCTAGCATGTAGCTAAAATATTAGCTAAACTCCAAAGCAGCCTAAAAACCAAAGAAGCTTAAATTAGCCAAAACAGCTAGCATGTAGCTAAAATATTAGCTAAACTCCAAAGCAGCCTAAAAACAAAAAAGCTTAATTAGCCAAAACAGCTAGCATGTAGCTAAAATATTAGCTAAACTCCAAAGCAGCCTAAAAGACAGAAGCTTAAATTAGCCAAAACCAGCTCGCATGTAGGTAAATATTAGCTAAACTCCAAAGCAGCCTAAAATACCAAAAAGCTTAAATTAGCCAAAACAGCTCGCATGTAGCTAAAATATTAGCTAAATCCAAAGCAGCCTAAAAACCTAAGAAGCTTAAATTAGCCAAAACAGCTAGCATGTAGGCTAAAATATTAGCTAAACTCCAAAGCAGCCTAAAAAAAAAAAAGCTTAAATTAGCCAAAACAGCTAGCATGTAGCTAAAATATTAGCTAAAACTCCAAAGCAGCCTAAATAACAAAGAAGCTTAAATTAGCTAAAAATAGCTAGCATGTAGCTAAAAATATTAGCTAAACTCCAAAGCAGCCTAAAATAACCAAAAAGTTTAAATTAGCCAAAACAGCTAGCATGTAGCTAAAATATTAGCTGAACTTCAAAGCAGCCTAAAATACAAAAAAACTTAAATTAGCCAAAACAGCTAGCATGTAGCTAAAATATTAGCTAAACTCCAAAGCAGCCTAAAACAAAACAAGCTAAATTAGCTAAAACAGCTAGCATGTAGCTAAAATATTAGCTAAACTCCAAAGCAGCCTAAATAACAAAGAAGCTTAAATTAGCCAAAACAGCTAGCATGTAGCTAAAATATTAGCTAAACTCCAAAGCAGCCTAAATAACAAAGAAGCTTAAATTAGCCAAAACAGCTAGCATGCAAATGAAATATAAGCTAAACTCCAAATTAGCCTAAAAAAACTGAAAATTTCCTAAATTAACCAAAACAGCTAGCATGTATATAAATGCTGGGTTCTCTAGAACTAGTTCTCTAGTTCTGTTTTGCCATAAAAAATAGATGAAAATATGACAACACATGATACATTAGAGTAGTTTTATTTTATTTTCAACTGTGGTTTATTGTAAGAAAATGGAAAAACATTAGCAAAAGAAGATTTTAAAAACATGCTTGAAAATTACATAAAAAAATATGAATTTGAAAGTAAAAATAACAAATAATAATGGTCATAGTAATATTAATGATAATGGTTTTTGGTCCACCCACTCCTGAGACATGAATGACTTTATCCAGGGACACATGAGATTCCAGAACCAGAATTGTTCTGACCAATCGAGTCTTCCTGGGACCAGCAGGTACTTCCTGTTTGGAACGCCAGGATGGTGTCTCCAGTTCCAATAGACAGTCGATGGTTCCATTGATGCTGCGTGGGGGAGGGGCCGGCCTCACAGGTTGAGACAGTTTCATGACGTGCGTGTCGGTGCTTGAGGGCCCGCCGTGGCGGTCAGCAGCGGCTGGCCGCCGGCGCCGCTTCCTCTCCTCCGGTGAAGGATGAGGCGCATTAGCGGACGCTGACATGTGAGCGATGGTGTGTGGAGATGAGATGAGGTGTGCAGCCGGTGTCAAAGATGGATTGATGCCTTTTATTTTAGCAGATTAAAATGAGTGAAAGGTCAGCGGAGAGCGAGGCTGCCGCTACGCCGCCGCCGCCATTTCCTTGATTGGCGTTTGTGTGTGTGTGTCTGTATTTGTGCCGTACCAGTACTCGCTTGTCTGTTATCGTCGCGTCTATCTGCAGCTTAGCCTTTGGTATGCAGCTCACCTGCAATAATAGAAGCACTCCCACACGCAGACTGCGCCCGCACACGCATGTGTGTTTTCATACTTCCCTGTTTGGAGCTTTTTCAGTAGCACACAGATTCTGGTCTGTCTATCTTGGTGGGCACGTATTGCCACATTTCCAGTTTGAGTCTGACATCGAGGTCAAGTTTTTTTTAAGGTCAATTTCCCCTGAATTCTGAGGAGAAACTGTTGAAACTTCTGCTTAACGCGTTTACAGCACGGACTTATGCAACCAGTATTACAGTCGAAACAATGCAGCCTCACTGGAAGAATAACAATACTTATTTCTCTAGTCGGGTTTCGGGTTCCTGCTGTCTTCTGTGCTGCGCCTCGAGGCAACCTCAATCTGGAATTGTAGAGAGTAAATGTATGAATTTGCCACAAACGATTGTTTATTAGTGGAATAATCGCAGATTATTTTTTCTGATTAGTCGACCAATCGGGGGCGAGCACAACGTGGATGTAAAGCTCACGTCTTAACCATCATTAACTTTAAACTAGGGCTGCCACGATTAGTCGACTAATCAATGACTAATTGACTATTAAAATAGTCGACGACTAATTTAATAGTCGATTAATCGTTACTTTATATTGTATGAAGTCAGAGTGTTGTAAAGTTGAAAGTTATAATAGCATTCTGTTAGATATTTGAATTACTTTGGCATTTATTAAGGTTTTTTAGGTTTTTTTTTAATCTAAATGCTAGCTGTTTTGGCTAACTTAAGTTTTTTTTTTGTTTTTTTCGGCTATTTTTGAGTTTAACTAATATTTCAGCAGTTTACTAGCTATTTTGGATAATTTAGTTTTTTTTAGGCTAATTTGGAGTTTAGCTATTATTTTAGCAGCATGCTAGCTATCTTGGCTAACTTTGGCTCTTTTTATTTTTTGGCTAATTTGGCATTTAACTAATATTTTAGCTGGTTATCAACTTTGTTTCCAGTTTGCGCATGACCCGATTAGTCAACTAATCGGAAAAAATAATCGGTGATTAGTCGACTATTAAAATAATCGTTTGTGGCAGCACTACTTTAAACTAACTAACAATAAAGATGATAGTGGGTTCAACTGTTAATGTGTTTCTGGGATCAAAACAAGAAGAAATCAAATGAGAGAGATAAGGAATATACTGTCCATCAAACTCATTTTGACAGATGCCCCGCCCCTTAATCTTATATATAAAGGGTATCTAAGGTCACCTGTAAAAATGAGTTTGGAAAGTTTATTCTTGATCTCTCTAATGAGGTCGGCATCTGAATATTTTCACTATATTTTCAAATATAAAAAGTGAAATTTTAATAAGATAATTCATATAATATGATATATCTCATATAATATGAGAGATGTTGAGGGCAGAACCTCGTCTCTGAGCGGGCTTTCAACCTCAGTGAGTGCGCTCACGTGCACATGCACTCACACGTGCACGCTCCCTCTTATTTACAGTCCCTGAGTGCTGCCGGTCTGCAAATTGAGTCATCTGTTGCTTCTGCAACCTCTCACTCATAATACTGATGTGTACGAGGAGCCACCCCCCCCCCACCCCCACCACCTGCTCTTTACCACAGAGACGTGCGCGCTCGTGCACAGACGTGCACGCTCACACATGGAGAATCTGCAGGCGAGCAGATGTCACTCTGACCAAAAACAACAGCAGCGCTCGCCGCCGTTCTGGCAGGTCACAGTGATCCCAGCTTTCTGCCCCCCCCCCCCGGCGCGTGGGGGTGTGTGTCAGGTGACAGAGGTCGTCTGTTGCACCGGTCTCTATCAACAGTTTAGTCTGCGTTTGTCCACAGAAGTGGCGGTTTCCCGGCGACGTCTGGGTGTTTGCTGGCGTTTCTGATTCGCTTTGAAGCAGAGCTGGAGATGTCGTGAATCAGGAAAGCCGTCGATCATGGGAGACCTTCAAAGCGGAGCGTCGGGCTGCATTCCTGATAATTATCTCATTTTTTTCGTCTGAGACAGTCCGGGCCTGTTCAGAACTCGGAGCGTTGCTGCAGAGCCGGTCTGACAAAATGCAAATCTCCTCCATTTTCCAAATCTCAGCAGAAACGCAGACAAACCATTCCTCAAAAGAGATCAGACGAGGAGGCGTCCCGTCCGTCCGACGGTCGTGTGCAGACCTGAGACGATCCGGGGCCATCCCAGATTTAATGGACTTCAGAGCCGTCCGCCGGCGGCGGCGAGGGCATGGCTGGCGGCCCAGATGTGCCGGCGAGGCGGCGTGTAGCTCCTCAGAACGACATGGCAGTTAACACATCCTACCAAACAAACCGTGATTGATGAGGCGGCGGCCCCGCTGACGCTCCAGCCCCCGGAGAGCGGGAAGCTGGAAGAGCGCCGCGTTCGCACACAAACACAAACACGCCGCCTTTCTGCTCTGATGTGACAACTAGAGAGCTGCTTCAGGAGTTCCGGATGCTTCCCTTTAACTTCCATCACCTTTCACAACATTTGCCCAGATAGTTCAGTTCCTAACCTCACAAAAACCAGTAAAAAGTTACAGCTTTCACTTTAACCCAGTGCATCATGGGAGATGTAGTACAAAACCGACATCATCTTTATTTTGTCCACCTTATAAATCAGAGGTCGGCAACCTTTAAGAGTCATTTTCTACTGATCACAACCTAGAAGGAGCCGCATTGACTTACGTTAGTCTTTAAGAAATTTGGATTCATAACCTTCTTTTAATAAATGTGAATAATGTCTATTTTTGGCACGAACAAAAGCAAAAATATAGATAAAACGAAACTAGCATCTCTCAAAAAGGTATCTTTTTACGTTTCTAACTTTAGTACCAAAAAAGCTAGCTTGTTGCTTAACTACTAGCTGAACTTCAAATTAGCATAACATTTCTATGTAAATTAAATCAGCCAAAGATTTTAGCATGTTGCTGAAATAAAAGCTAAACTCAAAATTAGCCTAAAACCCCCAGTAGATAACAAATTAGCCAAAAATGATAGCATATTGCTAAAATATTAGCTAGACTCCAAATTAGCATAAAAAGCTAATTAGAGGTCAAATCTGCCCCAAAAAAAGCTAGCTTGTTGCTTAATTACTAGCTGAACTTCAAATGAGCATAACATTTCTCTGTAAATTAAATCAGCCAAAAATGTTAGCATATTGCTAAAATATTAGCTAGACTCCCAATTAGCATAAAAAGCTAATTAGAGGTCAAATCTGCCCAAAAAAAGCTAGCTTGTTGCTTAATTACTAGCTGAACTTCAAATTAGCATAACATTTCTCTGTAAATTAAATCAGCCAAAAATGTTAGCATATTGCTAAAATATTAGCTAGACTCCAAATTAGCATAAAAAGCTAATTAGAGGTCAAATCTGCCCAAAAAAAGCTAGCTTGTTGCTTAATTACTAGCTGAACTTCAAATTAGCATAACATTTCTCTGTAAATTAAATCAGCCAAAAATGTTAGCATATTGCTAAAATATTAGCTAGACTCCAAATTAGCATAAAAAGCTAATTAGAGGTCAAATCTGCCCAAAAAAAGCTAGCTTGTTGCTTAATTACTAGCTGAACTTCAAATTAGCATAACATTTCTCTGTAAATTAAATCAGCCAAAGATGTTAGCATGTTGCTGAAATTAAAGCTAAACTCAAAATTAGCCTAAAAACAAGTGTGTTTTTTAAAAAAAATCAAATTAGCATAAAAAACTAATTAGAGGCCAAATCTGCCCCAAAAAAAGCTAGCTTGTTGCTTAATTACTTGCTGAATTTCCAAATATCCTAAAATTCCTCAGCAACAACTTAGTCAAAAACGTTAGCATGTTGCTAAAATAGAAGCTAAACTCTAAATTATCCACAAAAAAAATCAGTAGATAACAAATTAGCTGAAAACGTTAGCATTTTACTAAAATATTAGTTAAACTCCAAATTAGCGTAACATTTCTCAGAAAACTTAGCCAAAAACGTTAGCATGTTGCTAAAATGGAAGCTAAAATTCTAAATTAGCCTAAAAACTCCAGTAGGTAACAGTATGTTGCTAAAATAATAGCTAATCTCTAGTTTTTTTTTAAATTTACTATTATTTTATTTTTCTTCATCCACCATGGAGAAATAAAAGATCCACATGTGGATCTGGAGCCGCAGGTTGCAAACGCCTGTTATAAACGGTCGGATCTGCTCCTGATTCATTATTTGATATTTGATAAAAATTTGATAAAATAAATGTTCAGAATTGTAGAGAAATACAATAAAATTCTAAAAGTCACTCGTAAAGTATCTTCAAATCCGCACCAACTTTTATGTGAACTTTAGTTTCATCTCTTCCGTTCAACCTCATGGTCTCTAAGAGGGAGGGGAGCGGCTGCAGGTCACCAGAACCGTCCAGAACAGAACAGAACTCCTCCAAACTGCTTTCATCAATCTCTGTCAAAGCCCCCCCCCACACACACATGCATCAGTTCTCCTCTGCACATTCTCACATCCTCTCAGAACCAGATTCTCCGTGAGCCACATGCCCCCCCCACACACACACAAAGTGCCTTTTTTATGGCGTTGTTGTCCCCCCCCCCCCGTGGAACAACAAACCCAAATAGTGGCTATAAACTTCAGACGTGTTTATGGCGGCGCTCTGTTTGTTCACCTCCGGCTGAACTCCTCCGACAGACGCGGCCGGAGCGTGACGCAGTCCCACCTTCACCCCGCCCTGCCCTTCGGGTGACCCGTCCATCTGCAGGGGGGAAGGGCTCGACTGGGGTTCCAGCGGGCCGTCCCACTCCTGACATTCAGTTTGGATATTAAAGCTTCCGATTGGTCAGTCTTTGATGGACGTCTGTGAAGAGCAGACGCGAGTCCAGCCGAGGCCGTCATCGGAGTCCAACTCCGGGTGTTGGTCGGGACTCGGTGCCGCCGCTGCCGGAGCTCAGATACGTCTGCTGGTCCAAACATGAGCCAATGAATCCTCTTCTCTGCTCCGTGGTGACCTGTCACGTCCTCCACGCCACACGCCTCAGCAGAACGGCTGAGAGCCAGCCGGGACGCTCCGGACGGGAAGGGGTGTCAAAATCCCAAACACACATCAGGTCGGGGGCCGAACATTCATTCAACTCTCTAAGACAACATTTTTAAAACTTTAAAACTGTAACTTTTTCACATAATTATGAACTAGATATATATGCGATGATGCTAGTCTGAATGCTGGAAAAGATGCTAAAACTGATAGCTAAAAATACTTAAGTTAATCGATGAAAACAACCTTAAAAAACGTTAAAAAAAAAAATGAGGTTAGCAAAAACAGCTAGCATGTAGCCTAAAGAAATAGCTAAACTTCAAATTAGCTTAAAAAACTGAAAGGAGCCAAAACAGCTAGCATGTAGCTGAAATATTAGCTAAGGAGGGCCAGATATAATTACCAGGAGGGCCGGATCCGGCCCCCCAGGCGTTGACTGTGTGCTAAAGGGTGTAGGAATCACAAAGTGTCGGGTTCTGACCCTTCACTTACACTTCTGTAGTAAAATAACAGAAAACAGAAGTGAGATTTAGACCGGAGCTTTCGTTACGTCACAAAATACACTTTTATCATCAGCTAACAGTCGTAGTTTTACTTCATTTTCTGCTATATTTTATTTATTCTATGAATGTTATTGTCCATAATTAGATAAAAACTATTGATATTGATAACAAAGATGAATGTTTCAGTGGAGGAGAAGCTTCTGCGTGAGGATCAGACAGACGAGATGAATCCAGCGGTTCTAAGAGCCTCAGACGGAACCGTTGACCCAAACATCCGAGCACAGCCTCCATTTGGAGTTCTGTCTCTGACCGACTTCCACGGGTCTGTTTGGGTTGGTCATCAGATCCTAATCTGCTCATCCGGCCATCTGCTGCCGTCTCTGGGATTACAGTGGAGCAGAAACTCAGAGTGACTCCCTCCCCCCCCCCCCCCCCCCCGCGTGTCACGGTTCTGATGCTATCAGCGGGAATGAATTGGCTGAGCATTGATTTACAATCAGCCTCATTGATCGGTTGCTCCTGGCGGTCCGACTGCCTCAAACCGGGCCTCCTCCAGGCCTCGCCGCCGCTGTCTGATCCGTCTGATCCACACGCGTGTGGACGGTCAGAATGCAGGCTTCATGTTAGAAAACACTAGAAACGTGTGTTTGTGAAGGCGGTGAACGAACAGGAAACGGTTCTTCTGTCATCACTCAGCCTGCTGATGCACACAGCTGACCGTCTCTGTGGAGGTCAAACGTAGATCTAAACATGATTAGATCATCCTCCTCTGTGCCGCCGTTTCTATTATCCAACGTTACAAATGAACAATTTCTTTTACTTAACATTTTCAATCTTACGGTCTAACAACTGTGGCTCCTGTAGAATGTTGGCATGGCAACTGTTTGGAGTTAGTGACCAAAAATGCAAGTTTTAGTGTCATCTGAGCGAATTTTGTCCCTTTAGTGTGCTTTTGTTGTATTTTTTTGTGAGCGTTTTTTGTATCATTTAGTGCATGTTTTTTTTTGTTGTGTTTTTTTGTTTTTTTTTTTGCGTTTTTTGCAGGTTTTTTTTATAATTTAGTGCAGATTTTTTTGTATTTTATTTTGTGTTTTTGTATTTTTTAGTGCGCGTTTTTGTATTTTTGTTGTGTTTTTATAATTTTATTATATGTTTTTTTCTATCATTTAGTGTGTGTTTTTTTTTTACATTTTCGTTGGGTTTTTTTGTATTTTTTGCATTTTTTTTTAATAATTTAGTGCGTTTTTTTGTATTTTATTTTGTGTTTTTTGTATTTTTGAATGCATGTTTTTGCATTATTTAGTCCACGTTTTTTGTATTTTTATTGCATTTTTTTGTT
Source organism: Oryzias javanicus (assembly GCA_003999625.1). NCBI lineage: Eukaryota > Metazoa > Chordata > Actinopteri > Beloniformes > Adrianichthyidae > Oryzias > Oryzias javanicus. The sequence goes on from CM012443.1 coordinate 33,322,476, forward strand.
ATTAATGCATGTATTTGTATCTTTAAGTGTGCATTTTTTATTTTTTAGCGCATGGTTTGTATTTTTTAATTAGTGTTTCTGTGGGTTTTTTTTGTCATTTTTGGTCATAATAAGTTTGTTTTTGTCTCTTTAAGTGTGTTTTTTTTCTTTCTCAGTTCATGTTTTTCTCTCTTCTGTCCATGTTGTTGTTGTTGTTGTTTAGTCTTTTTCTCTTCCATGCATGTGTTTGATTTTAGAAAACTTTTTTCATTTGCAACAAACAAAATGTCTTCTTTCTTTTAATGAAAGTCTTCATCTCAAAATAAGAGAACTATTTTGTCCCGTAGCTCTCTTAACCCCCCCCCCCTGAAGCCTTCTGACTGCAGAAGTCGTGGCCTGAAACGTTCCCTGTGAATTCAGCTTCCAGGTGAGGCTGAAACACGTTTATGAAGTTCCTTCCGTTTGAGCGCATAAATAATGCGGCGTTCAGCGGCGCTCCGGCTGAGCCGGCGTGTCTCGGCACGTTTGCGCGGCTGCAGGTGAACTGGTTCAGCAGACTCCCAGCTGGCCGGAGGGCATGCAGAACATCATTAGCGCAGAGTGTCTGAGAGCTGTCGAGAACGTTCCCATCACCGGCTAACCACCCAGACCATCATGCCTCCTCTGCAGACGGCGAGATGTGAGCAGACGTGTCCTCCGCTCAGCCGTGCTCGTCTCGCGCGCCGCAGAGTGACAGTTTGGGGACTGTTTCCGGACGTCCGTGTTTCCCGGCCTGGAATACCTTGATGGGAGCAGCGGCGGCAGATGGGGCGCGCGGCGCTCTCCTGCCGGCTCCCTGCGGCTCTGCTCTTTCAAGTGTTAGCTGGAACTCGGGGCTGCCAGCTAATGACTTGTAATGGCCACAGTTTCCTGTTGCAGCATTACTGGAACGGCTGCGTCTGCCGGTTCCTCCCTCCAGTCCCCAGAACCAAGCACTTATGCTGGAAGGGCATGACCTAACGTCTGCCTGAAGCGCCGAAACGCTCGTCTTTTTCAGTCTTTACTAACTTCCTGTCTGGCTGGCTTCCACTCACGCGGGTCGGGGCGACGCCTCTGAGGTCAGGAAATAAAGAAGTGACACGCTGGCTCCACAGCAGGAGGTGAGACAGGTGAGTCCTGTCTGCTCCCATGATGCTCCTGGGGGGGGGGGGGGGGACCTGCAGCGTGCTGGCGTGTGCGGGAGGTTCACCTCTGAAGAATGCCCCCGCCTGCATCTGTCTTCTGTCCAAACACATCTGGGTTTCTGACTTGATGAGGACCAGAGTTCTGCTGGCCACGCCCACATGCTCTGATGCGTTAAAGCAGCAAACGAGCTCTAAAACACAAGCGTGTCGTTTCTGATCAGATTTGATCAGATAAGCAGAAAGATGAAACAATAATCTGGTCCTTCATTTCTCCTGATCTCGTTACGTTTGACGGTTCAGAAACCTTCAGGAAGGAATCAAAGCTGAAGAAGTTCTTCAGATATCTTTGATCTCCACCGATATTTATGACTCTGGTTTCAGGACACAGTAACTCTGTAGGTTCTGGTCCGGGTCGGATTCGGTTCTGGTCCAGGTCTGATTGAGGTCCGATTCTGTTCCTATTTGGTTCTGGTCCACGTCTGATCCTGTTCTGATCCTGTTCTGATTCTGTTCTGATTCAGGTCTGATCCTGGTCCGTTTCAGGTCTGATCCTGTTCTGATTCAGGTCTGATCCTGGTCCGTTTCAGGTCTGATTCAGGTCTGATTCAGGTCTGATCCTGGTCTGATCCTGGTCAGATTGAGGTCTGATCCTGTTCTTATTCAGGTCTGATCCTGGTCTGATTCAGGTCTGGTCTCTGGTCTGATTCAGGTCTGATCCTGGTCTGAACCTGGTCTGATCCTGTTCTGATCCTGGTCTGAACCTGGTCTGATCCTGTTCTGATCCTGTTCTGATTCAGGTCTGATCCTGTTCTGATCCTGGTCTTGTTTCTGTCCTGGTCTGGGTCTGATTTGGTTCTGGTCCGGGTCTGTTTCAGGTCTGATCCTGTTCTTATTCACGTCTGATTCTGTTCTGATTCAGGTCTGATTCAGGTCTGATTCAGGTCTGATCCTGTGCTGATCCTGTTCTGATTCAGGTCTGATTCTGTTCTTATTCAGGTCTGATCCTGGTCTGATCCTGTTCTTATTCAGGTCTGATCCTGGTCTGATCCTGTTCTGATCCTGTTCTGATTCAGGTCTGATCCTGTTCTGATCCTGTTCTGATTCAGGTCTGATTCTGTTCTGATTCTGTTCGGATTCAGGTCTGATCCTGTTCTGATCCTGGTCTGATCCTGGTCTGATCCTGGTCTGATTCAGGTCTGATCCTGGTCTCACCTGAACTCCGCTTCTCTACAGAGTCTCTGATCTCTTGCAGATGAACTCTGGTGCGCTTCGGTTCAGTGTGAACACAGAGGAGAGTCTGTATCTCAGATGAAGAAGTTTCCTGCTGGATAAACGAGGAACTGCAGGAGTTTCTTCAGAGTCGAGTCAGAGGAACACGTCCTGTCTCTGAGAGGCCTGCAGGGGGCGCATGTGAGACAGCAGCACCTGTTTCAGTTTTAGGTTCCTCCCTGTTCATCTCAGAGGCCCAGTGAGCTCTACGGTTCCTCTAAGGAGCAGGCGGGGGCGGAGCCTCAGATGGCGGGACTCTGCAGAGAGCGGCGTCGGTCGGAAACAGCCGACAGGCCGATCCAACGCCGCCACAGACAGGAAGCAGAGAGAGAGACAGCTCTGATGTTTCTGACGTTTCTGAGTCAGAAACGTCAGTTTGGGATTAAAATGAACGAAAGAAAGGATTTGAAAGCAGCTTGAAACTCAGAAATACATATTTAAAAATTGAAGGAATTATTTAAAATTCATAAAGATAAAATTGAACATTTGAAAAAAAAACAACTTAAATTTGAAATTAAAAAAAAAACTGAAGCTGTTACCAATTAGAACTAGATAGTACGGCAAGCCAAAGGGATCATAAATCACCAGGAAATCTTTTACGGATAATAATTTTTTTAAATATTTAAATGTTCCCAATATTAGTTTAATTGACAACAAAAAAATCATTTAAATTTAATTTATTTACGATTGAATTACGATATCAGCATTTTAGGAGGTTTTGGTGTTTTTAACATTATTTTTAATCATTGTTTTTGTAGATTTGGTCTGTAAATGTCATCAGAAACTTCATGTTTTAGTTTTGGTTTGTGTTAAACGTTTAAAAATGTAAATTATAATAAATAGGCCTCAATGAGCAAACGTTATTGAATATTTGTTTTGAAACTTTTCCATAAATTAATTTTAGGCTTTTATCTTTTAACTGAACGTGACCCTAAAACCGGGACATCCGTTGCACCCCTACAAACAGCGTCCCGAGTCTGAAGATTTAGGGACGCGTCTGGGGGCGGAGCTTTTATTTCTGCCGAGCGCCGGCTCGAACGCGCCAGAAAAGCTGTTTTCTGTCTCGTTCCGCTCGTCACATGATCCCCGACCAGAGCCGGCCCGATGTAACGCCATCTATAATTCATGGCGGCGAGTATCGAACGCCGCTGCCCGCAGACGGCTCGGCCTGACGGACCCCCCCCCTCCTGTTCCAGGTGTCAGAGAGCTTAAGGCTGTAATTGGTGGTCTGTCCCCGTCGGTGGGACGGCAGATCTCCGGGGAGGGGGCTTTAATGATGCCTGTGAGATGAGACCGGATTGGACCGCCTCAAATCCACTCATCCTCCGTTCTGGCAGCGGGATCCGTGCACGCCAGAGCGCATCCGTGCACGTCAAGGGCAGAGGAAGCCGAGCGCCAAGCGTGACCTGGAAGAGGTGGATTACTGCAGACGTGACCTTTCACGCTCAGATGCTGGTTTTCAGAACAACAAACCCACAATCCTCAGTCTGGACTCGCATCTGGTGACCACATCGACCAGGAGCTCATATTATGACTTTAGTTCCATTTGAGTCGGTGAGACCAAAACTTTACCTTCATTGATCAATAGTTTATTTATTTGTTTTAATGTCAGAAACGACTGAAGGAAAGAATCTTCAGAAACTTTTGTCTTCATGTTTCATGATCCAGACCCGACTAGTCGATCAAAGTCATCGTTTGTGGTGATGCAGGATCCTGCAAGTGCTGCTGGGAAGTGAAACGGCGTGCACGTGTGCGCGCGTGTGCACGTGCGCGTGTGCACGTGTGCTATTTCTGCCCCCGCTCAGCCGTGCAGCTTAACCCCTCCACCGCCTGCAGAAGCGTGGCCCACATTCCCCTCGTTAGCCTTCATTCACATCTGGCTGCAGGGAAACGCCTCCTCAGCAGATTCCTGCCCCCCCCCCCCCTTCCCGCTGGATCAGCAGCAGCAGCCCCCCCCCCCAATCCGAGCTGCAAACATGTCGGGTCATTTGGCAAAAGTTTGTTTTGCCAAAGATCCACCAACTGGAGAGCTGGTGGTTGTGGAGCCGAGCTTTGATGTTCGGCTGCTTTTGATCCCGAACGAGATGGTAAATATGCCCCCCCCCCACCCCCCCCCTCGAATGTCCACCTTTCCATCTCCTCCCCCCCCGAATGTCCACTTTCCATCTCCTCCCCCCCCCCAATCGCAGCTCCGTCGAGGACCGCGCTCCCCTCATTCCCACGAAAGGAGTTGCCAAAGCAAATTTGGCGAAAGGAAACGGAGTTCACCCCTCCCGAAACGTCCTGACCCCCCCCCCCCCCCCCCCCGCGCTCCCTCTGTGAGTCTGTTTAAGTGAAGGACAGCTGTGGGAAAGCCTGCAGGAAGACCGACCCCCCCCCATGACTGCTGTTTTTCCGTGCTCATCAGCGGCTGAATGTCTGTCACCTTCGGGGTCGGACAGTGACCCCCACACCCCCCTATTCAACCAAAGCCCCCCCTGTGTTTATAAGGTGTTGTTAAGACATTTATCAGCACATTAAGCCAAATAAAGTTGAATTAACATATTTAGTGAGTGAGATCCGGCCCTCCGGGTAATTCTATCCGGCCCTCTGGGTAATTCTATCCGGCCCTCGTGGTAATTCTATCCGGCCCTCGTGGTAATTCTATCCGGCCTTCCGGGTAATTCTATCCGGCCCTCCGGGTAGTTCTATCCGGCCCTCGTGGTAATTCTATCCGGCCCTCCGGGTGATTCTATCCGGCCCTCCGGGTAATTCTATCCGGCCCTCCGGGTAATTCTATCCGGCCTTCCGGGTAATTCTATCCGGCCCTCCGGGTAGTTCTATCCGGCCCTCGTGGTAATTCTATCCGGCCCTCGTGGTAATTCTATCCGGCCCTCGTGGTAATTCTATCCGGCCCCCCGGGTTATTCTATCCGGCCCCCCGGGTAATTCTATCCGGCCCTCCAGATGTTTTTATCTTATTGTTATTAATGTTATCTCGCGCTCATTTCTAACTTATAGAAATTTGACAAAATATATTTTTATAGAGAGTAAAATATTGAATGTTATTTATGGTTTAAGTTGATTTATTACTCTTCTTGCCACCAGCGTCTACTTCCTGTTTGGAACACAAGGGGGGAGGGGGGGGGGGAGGAGGTCCAGTACCTACTTATACAGTCAATGATGCAACATGGAGATGGTTCTGGGATAATGACCTTTGACCCCCATCCTCATTCCCCCCCCTCCAGTGTTTCATTTCCATGGCAGACGTCCGGGTCCAGTTGTTTTTACCCAGCAGCCTTTGCTCTCTGACCGCCTGTGCTTTGGACTTCCAGGAAGCCGCTGACATGGGGGGGGGGGGGGGGTGACTTTTGCAACATCATATTTCCACAGAGGGTGGATTTTCTGGAAATTCGGGGGGGGGGGGGGGATGTTTGTAGTTGGAGTTCTGGAGGGGCTGCTTGGGGGGGCTTCAGATGGTAATAACCCCCCCCCTGCAGGTTCCACAGGTTCACGCTCGCTCTTCATCAGGGAAGAGGAGCCCTCGCGGTTGGGGTGGGGGGGGGGCTCCAGAGGAGTTCCTGGTGTTTGCCTCACCGAGACAGAGGCGCCATTGTTCTCTGCGCCCCCCCCCCAGCCAAAGAGCTGGCGGTGGGAAGAATCGGAGGCCAGCACTGGAGCCGCTCTGTTCGCGGCCCACGGAGGAATCCGAGCCCGGCAGAACCAGCAGAACCGCTCGCCCCCGCCCCCCCCCGCGCCGGGCTTCCGCGGCCCAGAGACCGCCCCGCCCCCGGCAGGAAGGGCCCCTCCCTCTGCGCTGCGAGGGCCCCCCGCTGCAAGACACGCAGGAAGGCCAAAGTCAGGTCACAGGCAGGGCGGGGCTCCGCCCCCCCCCCGGTGAAGACGGAGCAAAGAAAACAGCCGCTCCGACCTTTCAGCGACTGTCGAGTCCTGGAACCAGTTTGGCAGCGTTACCTTTGTTTGTTCAACCGCAGCAGTCACGTATGCTTCACACCTGACACGCCCCCTCCCTGACAGACACGGGGGGGTTAGGGGTCCTGCTGGGACAGTCAACCGTCTGACCTCTCAGAGAATTCAAATCACAGGTGTGGTTCCACCTGGAGGTCTGATGACCACAACAGACTGCATGGCGGCTTCAACCAACCGGCGCCACGGCGCTCCGATGGTTCTGTTCAGTCGTTTGTTTTACTCGCCGTCTCTGTGGCGTGTTTGAGACCGAACCGCCTGGTCAGTTCGGCGAGGAGCCACTCACTTCCTGTTTTCATGCTCCAGACGTACAGAGGAAGTGTTGGTGTGTAGAAACCAAAATAAAACATTTAGAAAAAAAAAGGAAAATATACAAAACTTTTTGGTATTTTAGAATTAATTATTTACAGCTTCAAATTTTCAATTTTTTTGGATTAAAAACTCAATATTTAATGTAGAAACAATTTTTTCAGCGTCAAATCTTTTTTTTTTTTTTTTGTTTTTGAATCCAAACCTTTAGCCCTGTTGTGGCGCATTGGGGCGGGGCTAACAGGAAGGACCAATCAGAGTCGATGATGGTGGTGACTTCAGTCCCGGTGCGTTCACTGACCCTGAGAACTGAGATAATATAACTGAGAAGATGTTTGTTGAGTCTGTGCTTTCATAGTCTGAAGATGTCCCACGACGGCTGGAAAAAGCAGTTTTATCGCGTGTAAACCGCGCGTCCAAAACGCCGTTCTAGCGCCATCTTACTGTGTTACATACAGGCGTAGAAAACGTTCTTATGGTTGGAAATATCGGGTCACCTGTATTAAAACATAGAGTTATGCAGTGATACTGTGTCCGACTAAAGTAGATTTTGTTTCAATCCGACTGTTGATAACTTTCATTTTGGTTACATTCCTTTAATGTTCAGGAATGTGTAATATTGTTTTAAAAAAGTTCTTCATATCACTGAGAATAAAATGTGTTTTTATGGGTAATGAAACGTATCTATGTGTTGTTATGAAACGGTTTCCTTTCTTTCAAAGCCTCTGAACTGAATCAGATCATCTTGATCTGATGATGATGTCTTGAAGTTGTGAGGATCTTTCTGGGCTCCAGCAGCGCTCTGCCTGACATTTTTCCAGTAGGTTTGATTTTAAAACAGCAGACGTTCGCTGTGCGGCCTAATCACGTTACCTAATGGAAGCAAACCGGATTAGACCCAGCACAGAGCCCTGTGGTACACCGCTGCTGCGCGAGGATCCTCTTCATGAACTCTGATCAGATTAATCTGGTTCCTGTCACGGCGGGGACATGTTCCACTCTCGGTTCCAGATTAAGATCAGGCGCAGCATCGGGTCCACTCAGTCAGAACCGCCATGACGGACTTCTGACTCTGCAGCTCCAGGCGGAACCGCACACGTTCTCTGATCCGGCGACGGGCCTCACCGGAAGCCCTCTCAGACGGGGCGGGGGGAGGCTGACATGGCCGGGCCGGGGAGGGAGTGGCAGAAAAAGGAAGCACGGTTGCGGCGTGGCTGACAGAAACGACAGATAGCATCAAGAAGAGATTGAGCGGAGGCCGTCTGTCAGCTCTGCAGCTCCGCCTCCAGCTCACGGGATTTGGTGACACTCCTGCTTTCATCGTGGAGGGGGGGGGCTGTTCCCCCAGGCCTCAGATCACAGTTTATGTCTGTCAGACTCAACCAAAACACACCTTAGGTCATTTGTTGAACGCTCTAAAAGTACAGTTTTAAAACTTTTTAACATATTTATGAAACAGATCTATAGAATGACCTTTGATAATGCTAGAGTCAATCCTGTAAGCTGAATTAGGCAGCTGAAAACACTGAAATTGAGAGCTGAAACCACTGAAAACTAAAAAAAAAAATACTTAGGTTATCCGAAACAGCTAGCATGTAGCTGAAAAAATAGCTAAACGTCAGAATAGCCTAAAATTAAACCTTAAATTACCCGAAACAGCTAGCATGTAAAAATTAACCATTCTCCAAAACAGTCTAACAACGTTTTAGAAAAGCCTAAATTAACCAAACAGCTAGCATGTAGCTGAAATATTAGCTAAACTTCAAAATAGGCCAAAAAAAAGCCAAAATTAGCCAAACAAGCTAGCATGCTGCTGAAACATTAGCCAGACTTCAAAATAGCCTAAAAAAAACAGAAAAAGCCTAAATTAGCTGAATCAGCTAGCATGTAAATATTAGCCAAACTTCAAAACAGCTTAAAAAACTTTTAAAAAAGCCTAAATTAACCAAACCAGCTAGCATGTAGCTGAAATATTAGCTAAACTTCAAAATAGGCCCAAAAAAAGCCAAAATTAGCCAAACAAGCTAGCATGCTGCTGAAACATTAGCCAGACTTCAAAATAGCCTAAAAAAAGAGAAAAAGCCTAAATTAGCTGAATCAGCTAGCATGTAAATATTAGCCAAACTTCAAAACAGTTTAAAAAACTTTTTAAAAAGCCAAAATTTATATAGCTGAAATATTAACTTTAAAATAACCCCCAAAAATCTTGATAAATGCTAAAATAGTCCATAAAGCTAGCAGAATGCTAATTTTTTAAAATTTGAAACGGTAAAATTTGAATATAATTCTGAATAATAAGGAATATTCTTCCAGAATAAATCAATGTAAACCTTAAATAACTTTCAATATTTACTCTCCATAAAAGGGCCGGATAGAATTACTCGGAGGGCCGGATCCGGCCCCCGGGACTTAAGTGGATCGTCTGAACTGCCGGGTCAGCTCCAGTGGACCACCAGCTGCATGAACTCTGCTCAGGACCGGTTCCTCTCCAGGACTCTTTAGAACCGGGTCCCAGGACGGTGTCAGGTCAGGTGGTCACGTCCCCCGTTCTGTTTAACGAGTCCTCGGCTTCGACCTGAAACCTGCCTTCACGACTCGTCCCCGACAGGAAGAACACAACAAACCTTTTCGAGTTCTAAATCACTGAATCGTCTTTGGACTTTAACCGCCGTCTGGGTTCTGCCGGGCCGACGCCCCACAGACACAGGAAGCTTCAGCGGTGACACGTTTCAGGAGGTAGACCCCACCCATCCTGTGTCTGCCGCAGCCGTTTCTGTGTAACCACACATGGGGGGGGGGGCTTTCCCATGATGCTTTTCTTCAATCAGACACCGTTGAAGGTGCGGCCTGACACACCTTCATCGTGGGAGGGGGACTTCCTGTCCGGCTCAGTGTGGGAGGGGGCTCGATTGGGTTTATCATTGGCGGGAAGGTTTGCTGTTATCGGAGCGGCTCTGTCGTAAAAGTGTCTGGTCGGGGTCTCTCGTGGGGGGGGGGGGGCAGATTACTGAGAAATGTCTGATGTTCACACCCACCTGCTGACACCAGCCTGTGGCCCCCCCGGGACAGCCTCACCCGCCCGTTTGCTCACTAATCTTCACATGCTGGTTTCATGTCCCAGAAGCCCCCCCTGCACGGGCCGTGCATGCTCAGCTGCCAGCTCTGATGACCCCCCCCCATGCTTTTCCATCATCCAGAATTCTGGGGACCGGATCCGGGCCTGCTGGAGAACCGCAGTGTTGGCAGCAGGCAGTCCACGAGACGAGGGCTGGCACGTGGCGCAGAGGCTCTGCCCCCGCCAGCTCTGCGCGCGGGGGGGGGGGGGGGGGGGGGGGGTTTGACTGTAGCCCTCCAGCCCTGCTTTACTGCAGCGATATGTAGGACAAATCCCGTCATCTCTAGATAACCCATAAACAGCAGTGCCGCTCTGCTCCGGCTGAATGTACGTCCAGAGAGAAGACACGCCCCCTCGTCACGACCCCGCCGGCCGCTGGAGGTCGAGGGGAGGGGGGGGGGGTTGGATCAAGCTAGCAGACAGGTTTCAATTCAAAACAGGAATTTTGAGCTTCCACAACACAACAGGTCTCTGAAGGATGGGGGGGGGCTTTCAGCAACATGAACTTTTAATGTGCCCCCCCCCCCCCCCCCCAGCGTCTGCAGCAGAACAGAGGATCCTCACATTGGAAGAGTTTAAGCTTCTAAAGAGCATTAGCTCCTTATGGAGAAAAACAAGTCGGCCACGGAGGAGCTTAGGAGAGCAGCACGCGCCTCGAAAACAGGCGGCAGCAGCTGGGGATGCAAACGAGGTGGCGGGACACCCGGATCTGCAGAGGACGGGGTCCAGAAGACCCGGGATCTGCAGGGGTCCAGAAGACCCGGATCTGCAGAGGACAGGGGTCCAGAAGACCCGGGATCTGTAGAGGACGGGGTCCAGAAGACCCGGGATCTGCAGAGGACAGGGGTCCAGAAGACCCAGACTCTACAGGGGTCCAGAAGACCCAGACTCTACAGGGGTCCAGAAGACCCGGGATCTGCAGAGGACAGGGGTCCAGAAGACCCGGGATCTGTAGAGGACACGGGTCCAGAAGACCCAGAATCTGTAGAGGACAGGGGTCCAGAAGACCCGGGATCTGTAGAGGATGGGGTCCAGAAGACCCGGACTCTGCAGGGGTCCAGAAGACCCGGGTTCTGTAGAGGACAGGGGTCTAGAAGACCCGGGATCTTTAGGAGTCCAGAAGACCTGGACTCTGCAGATCACAGATTTTCATCTATCATTTTCAGCATCTTCAGCCACATTCATCTCACATCTTTCACACTAACATTTTCACAGGTTATCCTATAAGTAGTTTAATAATAATATAAAATATAATAATAGTTTAAAGCTCATGATGGTTAAGATGTTTGCTTTACATCCAGTTCCCTGACCCGATTAGTCGACTAATCGGAAAATATAATCGGTGATCAGTCGATCATTAACAATGGTTTTTGGCAGTGCTTTAGTCAGACAATCGTAAACTGAATGTAAAGCTGAATGTAAAGCTGAATGTAAAGCTGAATGTAAAGCTGAAGTAAAGCTGAATGTAAAGCTCTGCATCTCTTTGATCTTCTTCCGTTTGAGATGAGAATTCTCCTCAAATGTGGCGAAGCATCTGGTGAAAAGCAGCAGGTCACATGACCACGGACAGGGATGCTTTGACTTGGAGTTCTGGGATTGGTTGTTTAGAGTTTTTTTTTTGTTGAAACTATGGAATCTCTGTCGTCATGGATACTCCCTCTATAGCTTTGGGGGGGGTCTGAATTATGGGATTGACCGTCTTTATGGGTGTCTGAAGGTGGGCGGCGTTCAGCCGCTCGGACATGTCGGTCGACCTCCTTCCTGTGTTTACTGTGAGGAAGCCTCACGTTCTGTCTGTGCGACTCGTCTGGTCGAGTCCTGACGCTGAACGGCGCCGTGTCGGTGTCACACCTCTCAAAAGCATTAGTCATTGTGCGGTTTTACAGTTCAGGCCGGACGTCTGCATTCTGTACACGACTGAGAGGCGATGCCTGAGCCCCGTTTCTCCTTCAGAATCGACTGGAGAAACGGAGGGAAAGTTACAGTGAATCAAAGAACACGGTGAACACGGGGCAGCGAGCGGCGTGCTCAGAGGCCGCCGGCGTGCTCGTCTCCGTGACAGCGCCGGCTCGGACAGACTGAGGTCACAGAGCCGGTCTGACAGGAACAAACCCTGGCTTGTCTGTCTGCGGCGGAGTATTAGTGTGTGACAGACTGACACACTGGCCGCCTCAGTCGCCTCCTGCCTCCTCTCTTGGCTGCTCATGAGCAAACACACCTCGCCAGAAATAGTCGAGCACACACACACACAACCCCACGCACACACACACACACACAAAGTCAATAGTACACCTAAATTTAAACCCGGCAGCACTTCCAGAAAGCAGACACCTCTGCTCGCGTTTCCCTGTCTGTCTGACACTGTTAGCTGCTTTCAGTTCACTGGAGTGTCAGACTGACGTGTTGCGTTCACGGCGCACCAGAAAAAACCGTCATTCTGTTCCTCCGTCTGTCCCAAACAATACACAACAAACGTGACCCGGGGAGGGAGCGGCTGACCCGTCTCACACTTGAACTTGTTGATTCAAGTGTGAGACAGATTCTGACAGGAGGTGGAAGAACTACTCTTCTTGTTGTAGCTGTAGCTGATGTAGCATCGTCTGCTACTGAACGTCCAATCAGTGAAAGACTTTTCATGTCTATCTTAACCTCAGAAGCTAAAATAATTTTCATGCATCTCTTGTTTTTGCTATAAAGAAGCTGAATTCTCTGAAGTGCAGGTTAAGCTAGCGTTCCATCAGGTTAAGCTAGCATTCCATCAGGTGAAGCTAGCGTTTCATCAGGTTAAGCTAGAGTTCCATCAGGTTAAGCTAGCCTTCCATCAGGCTAAGCTAGCGTTTCATCAGGTTAAGCTAACGTTCCATCAGGTTAAGCTAGCATTCCATCAGGTTAAGCTAGCGTTCCATCAGGTTAAGCTAGCGTTCCATCAGGTTAAGCTAGCGTTCCATCAGGTTAAGCTAGAGTTCCATCAGGTTAAGCTAGCCTTCCATCAGGTTAAGCTAGCGTTCCATCAGGTTAAGCTAGAGTTCCATCAGGTTAAGCTAGCGTTCCATCAGGTTAAGCTAGCGTTACATCAGGTTAAGATAGCGTTCCATCAGGTTAAGCTAGCGTTCCATCAGGTTAAGATAGCGTTCCATCAGGTTAAGCTAACATTCCATCAGGTTAAGCTAACGTTACATCAGGTTAAGCTAACGTTACATCAGGTTATGCATCAACGCTCAGAACAACAAAGTCAACCCTCTAAATTTCGACTCTTTTTCTCTTTTTTTTCAGGCTTCAGATCCGATTCCAGTAAAAAGGTTGAAGCACGAAGACGCCTCCTCCCAGCCGCCGCTGAATGACAAAGACAAGCAGCAGGACTGGCTGCAGTCCCTGTCCTCCCCCAACAAGGTCGGTGCTGCAGGCTGGAGTCAGGCCTTCACCCTACACCACATGTGTCAAAGTCAAGGCCCGGGGGCCGGATCCGGCCCTCTAGATCAGTTTATTGTTATTAATGATTAATTATCTTAACGCTCATTTCTAAGTTGTATATTTTTGACACAATAGATTTTTACGAAGAGTAGAACATTAAAAGTTATTTATTGTTTAAGTTGATTAATTTTGGAATAATATTCCTGCCTTTTTATTATTTGCAATTATGTTAAAATGTTACAGTTTTAAAGTTTTGAAAATTGTCATTCTGCTAGATTTTTAGGGTATTCTGGAGTTTAGGTATTTTTTCAGCAACAAACTGTTTTGGCTAACCTAAATTAGTTTTTTAGGATAATTTGGCATTTAGCTAATAGTTTAGCTGGATATCAGCTATAGCTATCTATTTAATCCTTTTTATCAATCAGCATCTTCAGCGGCCAAATTCATTTTGTTGTGAAAACCCCAAAAATGTTTAACAGTTTTTACAACATAGAATCAAAGTCTTCGGTGTAATTCTATAAAAAACCACACAAATAAAATGTGTCAACTAACTAATCAACATGTTTTTGAGTGAAAATAAATACAAATCCAGGCGAAATTCACAGAGTTCTTTGGTTCTCAAATATGATCAGTTTGTGTTGATGGAGGAACATCACAGACCTCACAGCTCCATGATGGGATCTGTCATACGTGGCGTCAGCTACCAGGTAGCAGCTAGCAAAGCTAGCGTCAGCCAATCAAATTCAAAGTGGGCGTTTGAACTGCTAACACACATTTAATCTACTTTTTATCTTTAAATGAAAACTGTTATTTTCAGGCAGAATAAGAAAGATTGAAGAATGAGAGAGAATCTGTTAACATGCGGGAATAGAATAATGCTTGTTTGAAAGCTAAAAGAGAGAAAGAACAATGAACGACATGAAAACTATTGATGGTTTGATCAGGAAACTGTTTGGACGATCGTCTTCTGTAAGTGATTTTCATTTCTGCCGTTGTGTTTCTTCCAGGGGATGAACGGCGTCCAGCCGAGGCCGAGGCCGTCCGCCTTCAGGCCCTGGTCTCCTCACGTCTCTGCCGGCAATAAGGAGCCGTCCAATCACCCGCTGGCCCTCCTGAGGGACAGGTGAGCCGTCTCTGAGCTGATAAAGAGAAGTGAACGTGCGGGGTTGGTCTTGGGGGGCTGGTTGGGGTCCATGCCAAGCCTCCCCCTTCCTGGGCGCTCCTTGTTGTAACGTTTTCCATCCTGGCTTTTGTCCCCACAGCTTCTACAACTACAAGAGCCTGGAGAGCGCCGTGGCCCCCAATGTGGCCCTAACGCCACTCCCACTGGGCAAGGTGGCCCCCAAGCCACTGCCCGTACCCAGCTCCTCCCACCCGAGTGGCGGCGAGACCCCCGGTGAGGGCGCCGAGCCCAGGCCTCGGAAGAGGAGAGCCACGGAGGAGGCTCCGCCGGCGGCCCCTGAAGCCCCCCGGCCCCCGTCCTCCTCCGCCAGCAAGCTGTCCCCGCCCCCCGACGACAGGGACTCTGAGGTGGAGATCGAGGTGGAGAGCCGCGATGGACGTAAGAACCAAGCCCCGCCTCCTGCAGCGGCCATTCCCCCCCCCCCTCCCCCCTCTAACGTCTCTCCGCTCTCTCCCGACAGTCACCTCCTCCTCGCTGTCCTCGCCCTCCTTCACCTCCTCCAGCAGCTCCGCCAAGGACCTGAGCTCTCCGGGGGCGCCGGGGCCCCTCCCCACCGCCGCTCCGGCAGAAAGCGCAGCGCCCTCCTCCGCTCCCGCGCCCCCGCCGGAGTCGGGGCTGGACTCGGAGCTGGAGAGCCTGAGGCAGGCGCTGGACGGGGGTCTGGACTCCAAAGAGTCCAAGGAGAAGTTCCTGCACGAGATCGTGAAGATGAGAGTCAAGCAGGAGGAGAAGCTGGGGTCGGCGCTGCAGGCCAAGCGCAGCCTCCAGCAGGTGCGGCATCGGGGGGGGAAGGGGTATCAGGGGCTACCTGCCTTCACCTGCAGGAAGTTTTAACAACGATATGACATAACAGTGACCATTTCATAAAGTAAAGCGCCGCATCTCTGTGTCTGCTGACGGGAATCTTCTAGAATCTTCTAACAAAACCTGCAGACCGCAGCGCTCTATGGAGCTAAATTGGGGACGATATTATTTCGAAACCCAAATAAAGCAAATAAAAAAAAAATATCGATGTTTGGACAAAAAAGATAAAATTTACAAAACTTTTTTCAATTCCAAAATAAACTCAATTATTTTCAGCTTCAAATGTTCTGTTGGTATCAAAATTTAAATTCTTTTTTTTTTTTTCATTTTTAAATCTGAAAATTTCAGGTTCAAATCTTTTGGCCCCATTGTGGCGCGTTGGGGCGGGGCTAAGACAAAGGACCAATCATAATTGATGAGGGTGGTAACGTCAGTGACCATAATTATCCAAGTTCACAGAGTCATTGAGACTGAAGTTACCACCCTCATCAATTTTGACTGGTTCTTCATGTTAGCCCCGCCCCAACGAAGCTGAAATTTTCAGATCGAAAACGGGGAAAAAAAGAAAAGAAAGTGGAAAAAAAGATTTGAAAGTGAAAAAAAAAGTTCTGAAATTAAAATTTTGAATTTTGAACCCCAAAAACAGAACATTTGAAACGTAATTTAACTTCATTGTATCTGTGTTTTAAATAGTATTTGATTTTGTGTTTTCTTGATGCTTCATGAAAGGAAACAAATAAAGAAAGAAAGAAAGAAAGAAAGAAAGAATAGTAACCAATCAAGACAGTCGGAGGCTGACTCCACTCTCAGCCCAAAATTTAAAAAATATGTTTAAAAAAAGGGAGGGGGGGCTAAAGGGGGGTGAGTGGGGGATTTTGTGATCTGGATCTGTGATTGACAGTGAAGTTAGCTTGAGTTAAATAAAGGCTCATGCTCCACCGCGCTCAGATCTCCACCCATTGATGGGCTCTGGAGCTTCAGAGCTGGATGACGTCAAACTTCTGAAATAACCAGTTGACCAATCAGAAAATGTAACTGTGAGACCTTGTTCTAACCTATAGGGGGCAGCACAGACGCTTAATTTCAGGAATTTAACACGTTTAGTAACAAGTTTATTTTAAATCGTCAAAAATATGACAGCATTTTTAAAGTCCTATTTTTAGAGGTCAACAGACAAAAAAATGATTTAGGGTTTAGTTATCACTATATCACTATGAAATGTGTTTTTTTCTTTATTATTTACTTTATTTCTGATTTGTATAATTTTGACAGAATATATTAGAGCAAAATCTTGAAAGTTATTTAATGTTGATTTATTCTGGAAAAATATTCCTGCCTGTTTTTGATCATATTTATTTATTAAGCACACATTATAAACATTTATTGAACACTAAAACTACATTTTAAAATGTAACATTTAAAATAATTATGAACTAGATATATAACGATAATGCTAGTGTGAATGCTGTAAGCTGAATTTGGCCGCTGAAGATGCTAGTTCTGATAGCTAAAGCTGCTTAAGTTGATAGCTTAAAATGCTGAAGCTAATGGGCAGCTAAAATATTTGCAAAATGACAAATTAGCCTAAAAAATCTGGCTAAAACAGCTAGCATGTAGCTGAAATATTAGCTAAGCTCCAAATTAGCTAAATCTTAGTAAATACCAAAATAGTTCAAAAAACTAGCAGAATGCTAATTTTTAAAATGTTAAAACTGTAACTTTTTAACATAATTATGAATAATAAAAATGCAGGAATTTTATTCCGGAATAAATCAACTTAAACCTTAAATAACTTTCAATATTTTACTCTCCATAAAAATATATTTTGTCAAAATTATACGTTAGAAATGAGAGCGAGATAACATTGGGTCATTAATAACAATAAAATAAACTGATCTGGAGGGCCGGATCCGGCCCCCGAGCCCTGACACAAAAGCTTTAAACTGAGAGGAGTGGTCGTGCTTCCATCCGGCTCTGTTATGCAGGGGGCTATAACTCCCAAACTTCCTCCTCATTCTCGTTTGGGACAGAGTGAAAGTGCAGCAGAAGTCCCTCTGACTCTGCTTCGCATCAGGCGGCAGCAGATAACCGTCAGAGCGGATGTTGCTGCCGAGGCGAAGGCCGGACTCTTATTTTGGTTGGCTGAGCGGGACGGCTCAAACGGCTTCCAGCGGGACACTTTCACTCTCTCCTCTTTAAGCCTTGAATCTCCCACCGTGCACGAATGCAGCACTGACAGACGCGCCGGCCTACGTTTCCACGTCTTTCCGCGTTTCCACGTCTTTCCGTGTTTCCACGTCTTTCCGCGTTTCCACGTTTCCACGTCTTTCCGCGTTTCCACGTTTTTCCGCGTTTCCACGTCTTTCCGCGTTTCCACGTCTTTCCGCGTTTCCACGTTTTTCTGCGTTTCCACGTCTTTCCGCGTTTCCACGTCTTTCCGCGTTTCCACGTCTTTCCGTGTTTCCACGTCTTTCCGCGTTTCCACGTTTCCACGTCTTTCCGCGTTTCCACGTCTTTCCGCGTCTTTCCGCGTTTCCACGTTTTTCCGCGTTTCCACGTTTTTCCGCGTTTCCACGTCTTTCCGCGTTTCCACGTTTTTCCGCGTTTCCACGTCTTTTCGCGTTTCCACGTTTTCCGCGTTTCCACGTCTTTCCGCGGTTCCACGTCTTTCGCGTTTCCACGTCTTTCCGCGTTTTCCACGTCTTTCCGCGCGTTTCCACGTTTCGTGTTTCCAGCGTTTTCCGTTTCCGCGTTTCCACGTCTTTCCGCGTTTCCACGTCTTTCCGCGTTTCCACGTCTTTCCGCGTTTCCACGTTTTTCCGCGTTTCCACGTTTTTCCGCGTTTCCACGTCTTTCCGCGTTTCCACGTCTTTCCGCGTTTCCACGTCTTTCCACGTTTCCACGTTTTTCCGCGTTTCCACGTTTTTCCGCGTTTCCACGTCTTTCCGCGTCTTCCACGTCTCTTTCCGCGTTTCCACGTCTTTCCGCGTTTCCACGTCTTTCCAGCGTTTCACGTTTTCCACGTCTTTCCGCGTTTCCACGTTTTTCCGCGTTTCCACGTTTCACTCGTTTCCACCGCGTTTCCACGAGTTTCTTTCCGCGTTTCCACGTCTTTCCGCGTTTCCACGTCTCTCCCTGACAGCCTTCCGTCTCTTCCCGCAGGAGCTGGAGTTCTTGCGCGTGGCCAAGAAGGAGAAGCTGCGCGAGGCCACCGAGGCCAAACGCAACCTGAGGAAGGAGATCGAGCGCCTGCGAGCCGAGAGCGAGAAGAAGATGAAGGAGGCCAACGAGTCCCGAGTGCGCCTGAAGAGGGAGCTGGAGCAGGCGCGGCAGCTGAGGGTCTGCGACAAGGGCTGCGAGGCCGGCCGGCTCCGCGCCAAGTACTCCGCGCAGGTGAGGCAGCGCGCCGACTGGACCGCTCCGGGGCAGACGTGTTTCCCCTTCTGCGGGGCGGATCGGTGGGGGGGTTATTAAAGCCCCTCCCCAGAGGAAATGGAAACAGACGTCAGTTTCCCTCGGGCATCATGGGAAATGCAGATTAGACAAAACAACTGGGAGGCCGCGCTCGCTGCTGCGCCGGCGTCCAGACCTGACAGACGCGCAGCAGCGCTCTCGGGTCTGCAGGACCAGAACCAGCCCGGTTCCTCTGATCATTCCTTTTTAAAACTTTTGATCAAATCCACACATTGCTTTCATTATTTTATTGAAATATAGATTGTATCAATTATGATACGTTTGTATAATTATTACAGGAGTTTCTGAAACCAGTCGTGGATGATTTCTCTCTGACAACAAAGTTAGACGAATGTTACAACACTTCAGTGAATGCTGCTGGTTTGATTATGAAGGGAATTATGAATTTATTCTTTTAACTGTGCTAATGCTAACGTTAGCATTAGCTTTAGCTATGAGACGTGGAGCTGCAGAAGATCTTTTCTCACCAGTTTAAAGTTTCCTCACGTAATGATTGTAAACAGAACAAAAGTCAGACGATTCCAGTTTGTCTGATATTAAAGTCAAACTTCTCTCCTGCGGTCAGTGAGCTGCTGTTCTATCAGCCGTGGTTCTATCATCACTGCTCTTCGTTTCTGTTCAGAACTATGTCTGATCTGCAGGAAAATAAAAGTTAAAAATGATCCAATTAATTGAAAGTATTGCCAAAAATCTGAAAGTGACTATTTTAACGTAATATTTTATAAATACGTTCAACCAGAGATGATTTTTTTTTTTTTTACTTTGGCCGCTCTTATTTTGAAAGGTGGAACTACATGGCTCGATAAACTGCTCTGAATATTTTCACAGAACCAAACTTTTCCTGTTTTTACAATTATTCCCTAAAATATCCTGAGGAACAACGAGTTCATTTATCCAAATGCAGCGACGTGCGTCTTTACTGAAGGTATTAAATCTGAACAACATGAAATTCTATCAGTTTTCTGCTGATCGCATTTAAAATACATGAAAATAACAAAATAGAATCTGTTAGAATAATATCTACTCCAATGATTTTTTGACTAAAACCTCTAATATTGAAGGATTATTCAAATTTGTATTTCGATTTGTGAACTGTCAATGACAGGAAATGAAAACACAGTTCAAGACATTCATCAGATAAATATTTTGCATTTTTCTGTTGAAATTTGTACAGTATCTTTTATTATTTATGTTAGGGCTTCCACGATTAGTCGACTAATCGATGACTAATCGACTATTAACATAGTCGACAACTAATTTAAAAGTCGATTAGTCGTTTCTTTGTAAAATATGGAGTCAGGCTGTAGTAAAGTTGAAAGTTATGACATTCTGCTAGCTTTTTAGACTATTTTGGCATTTATTAAGGGTTTTCAGGCTATTTTGGAGTTTAGCTAATATTTTAGCTTCATGCTAGCTATTTTGGCTAATTTAGGCTTTTTCAGTTTTTTGGGATAATTTGAAATTAAGATAATATTTCAGCTACATATTAGCTCTTTTGGCTAATTTAGGATTTTTTCAGTTTTTTAGGCTAATTTGGAGTTTAGCTAATATTTCATTTACATGTTAGCTAGCTAATTCTAAATGTTTACAGTTTTTTAGGCTAATTTTGAGTTTTTCTATTATTCCAGCTACATGCTACCTATTTTGGCTCATTTGGAATTTTTACATTTTTTAAGGGCTAATTTGGAGTTTAGCTAATATTTCAGCTACATGTTAGCTAGCTAATTGTAAATGTTTACAGTTTATTAGGCTAATTTGGAGTTTTGCTATTATTTCAGCTACATGCTAGCTATTTTGGCTAATTTGGGATTTTTACAGTTTTTTAGACTAATTTGGAGTTTAGCTAATATTTCAGCTAGATGCTAGCGATTTTTGCTTATTTAGGATTTTTTAGTTTTAAAGCTAATCAATTTCAGATTTTCTTTACATCCACTTTATCCATGATCCGATTAGTCGACTAATCGGAAAAATTAATCGATGATTAGTCGACTATTAAAATAATCGTTTGTGGCAGCCCTAATTTATGTGCAGCTTTGCCAGTCTAAACCGTAAACCAGAAGTCACTGCTGGGTCGGTTCCTGTCACCGTTTCGTCTGACGGTGAAAAGGAGCCATCAGGTTAAATGTGACCCTCCTCCCTTCCAGATCGAAGACCTCCAGATGAAGCTGCAGCATGCGGACGCCGACCGCGACCAGCTGCGGGCTGACCTCCTGCAGGAGCGGGAGGCCAGGGAGCACCTGGAGAAGGTGGTGAGGGAGCTGCAGCACCAGCTGTGGCCCAAACCCAACAGCAAAGACGGGCCGTCCAAGGACGCGCACGCCAACAAGTGAACCAGCAGCTGACCCACTGCCATCCGAGCCCCGCCCCCTCTCACCTGCATCGTCCCACTCCGCCCCGTCACACCTGCAGGACGCGCACTGACCCGCTGAGGAGCTCAGGAACGGAGCGCTCTCCTGCAGATCGGGATTAAGAACCAGATTTTGTCAGCACTTGTTGAAGCGATCGGACGCCGTTTCCATCCCCGCGGACGGGCGCCGCCTCATGCAGTTCCCCCGAACGTTCTCTTGCCTTCGTTGTCCCGGACTAGAGAAACACTCGATCTTTTTAGCAAGTCACACCTGTAAATAGGATTCTTTTGTACTTTCCAGTGATGAACGGCACTTTGTCCCGAGAGAAAAGCATCTTCCCGCTCCTCCTCCCGCGCAGAGATCCACCGCTCTGCCATGTACATACGGAGAACGGCGGCGGCGGCGGCGGTCCGAATGTTGATGCCGTGTTTCGCTTCGGTCGGTTTTAACCTGCAAATATTTGACTGCTCGTCTGTTATGGTCACTTTTCCTCCTCCAGTAGAAAACTCCTATTTTCCTTTCTGCATGAGACGCTTTGCCATACATATAGTCAGTTATTGGGCATTGATACTGTACATGTAAGGAGTTCATTGTGTTATGCAATATGAGACATGAGTTTTTCTGCAGAGAAAGAATATCCTAATTAAAAAAAAAAAAAAACAAAAGCCATGAGCTGTTTTAGGAAAAAAAAGCTTTACACAAAAAAATGTAAGAATAAGAGGAAATCAATGCAAAGTGCCTGGATGAGGGCGGAAGGTTTCCAGAGAAGGAAAAGTGATGAGGACGATGAGGAAGAGCGCTTCTCATCAACTTTCTGATTCTCTGCAGCTTTTGGAACACTGCAAAAAATGACATTTTAACCCGTTTGTTTGTTTCTTTTTACACTCAGATAACATTTTTACAAATGATAAAGATGCAGGTTTCAATAGCAGATTGATTCTTTCAAATGTGACAAAGTTTGACTTTTTTTAAAGCGTCTTACAATGAAAGATTCCCTGATTTCTGGGGGATCTGTGACGTCATCATCTTTATCACTTGTAACAACAGAAGTGTTTTTGCAGTGAGTCAGTATTCTCGTTTACAAAAGTTTTCTCCTTCTTGAGAGCGGAGAACAAACGACGCCCCTTTTTATCCCGCTCTGACGCCCGCAGGACGACCGCTAATTAGTACATTTTCTAGTTTTTGTGCTCAAAAATGTTCCTTTTCTACAAAAACTTTTGAGGAAAAAAAAAAGACATTTGGTTTTGTGCTCTCCTGACGAAAATTTTAACCATGTTTTCTAAAGCAAAAATGATTTTTAATAAATGAATAAATAATGGGCAGTAAGCAGCAATAAGGAGACAAAAATACTAGCCACATTTGAATTTATACCTGTAAATATTTTCTTTTGCATTTGCAATATTGTGTATTATATGTACATGGTGTTTCCTTTTTCAAAAAGACATCTTTTCTTACAATAGCTGTTTTTCTTTTTTTAAGTTTGTGTTTTAGCTGAACTGTTTGGGAAGCAGGAATGGAAGAGAAAATTCCCTTTGTTAATCCTCTTTTTTACTGTAGAGTCTTTGTATTGAATGTTTTTATTTTCATGCATATTTCTAAGCGTTTCTCGTGGACGTCTTCACACCTCCTGCTTTTCTTTGGCCTCTCGCTGCTGCTGCTGCTGCTGCTGCTGCTGCTGCTGAACTTTGGGTAGAATCCAGGCTTTCCACATTATTAATGCCACATGTTTGTTCTGACGAAAGCTCGGTTTAATCACCATATCATTTTATCCACCCCCCCCTGCCCCGTCACTGCCCCCCCCCTCTAACAACACAGATTATATTGTAAAGTAAAGGACTTTATGAGATTATGTTTGAAAATAGCTTTGCTTATATACTACAGTGACTGAATGTACAGTGTATAGATGCATTACCAGAAATAAAGTTGTTTGTCCAGATTGAAAGGATGCTCTTGGATTTGTTTCATCTTGTCAATTACCCAGGATTCATAGCGTCTGGAGGAGAGCAGAAAACAACTGAGGAACAATCCTTACTTATCGCTTTAAACGGTCGAAGTCAGGTACGGCTTGGCGTTGTCGGAGGCGAGGCTGACGAGAAGGTGAAGAGCTCAAAAACAGAAATAAAAAACGCTCAGAACTGCAGCCAGAACAAGACTTCGCACTGAGCTTGGTTTGGTGTTCTGACTCTAAACTGTTGAGGGGGATTGGAGCTTCTGGGAGGAGCTGTAGGGGCTGATGGGAAATGCAGCGTCCACGCTTCTCTGATGATGGCTTCATATTTGCTTTGCGATGTTTCAACTTCATGTTTAAAACTTTGCATTTACTATTTTTGTTGGGTCTGGTCCTCAGAGAAGTCCTCAGCAACAGTTGCTAGAAAACAAAAAAAAAATAAAAGTAAAGTAAAAGAAAAGTTCTTAGCATCAGTCACCAGCGTCGTTAGCTGCTGTCGTTTCAAAGTGTCGTCAGACAAGTCCTTAGCAACAGTTGCTAGCCTCGTTAGTTCCTATCGTTTCACAGTATAGTCAGACAAGTCTTTAGCAACAGTAGCTAGCCTCGTTAGCTCCTGTCGTTTTACAGTGTCATCAGAAACATCCTTAGCAACAGTTGCTAGCATTGTTAGCTCCTATCGTTTCACAGAATTGTCAGAAACGTCCTTAGCAACAGTAGCTAGCATTGTTAGCTGCTGTCGTTTTACAGAATATTTTGCGTAGTAGTACATGATAGGGATGTGAATCTTACAGCAAGTCACGATTCGATTCGATTCCGATTCTTGGGGTGCCGATTCGATTCTGAAACGATTCTCGATTCAGACATTTAAAACATAAAGGAAAAATTTTAATAAAAAAAAGAAATGTATTTATGATACTGTGCAAATTTATATTATTCAGACCCTCAAGGATTTCACAGAAGATTTTTATGATTGTTCTGGCCCGAAATGGCCGATGTTGCAGCAGCTTTTGTAAAAAGTTGCAATGTGTTTGAATATATACATATTTTTAAAAGCACCTAAAAATTTTAATTATGAAATACAAATCATATTCTCATGTTCCAATTCTTTCTATGATGACATATGCACAAAGTAAATACAGCACAGCATCATCCCCTTGAGCTGTCATTTATCTTGAATTGAACTGTCAAACATAAAATGAATTTTGGTCTTTCCTGCTAACATAACCCAAATGTGTTGATTTAAACATATTTTAGAGTAAAATATTTCCAGTGAAAAATCATGAACTTAAAAACATGATAAACAGATGAATCCTCAGATGTTCTCAGGGATCTTCCTCTTTATCTATTTCAAAAGCATCACTGCTGAGTTGCTGGTAGAGGAAGACAAAGGCTTTGAGGAGTTGATCTGGTTTTATTGATCTGCTCTGTTTTAAAGAAGCTTCTCTCAGGTGTCTGTAGGTTTGTTGTGGAGAAGGTTCTAGATGGAATTATTTTCCTGCAGACTCTAAATTCTTCCTTTACATTACCAGTTAAAGTGAAATAGTTCCAGATTTCCAGAGTCTCTCTCTGTATTTCTCTTCATACTCGGTTCCTGTTGTGCAGCAGCTGTGTCCCGCGCAATATAACAGACTGATCCGTACCTGCGCCCCCCCCGTGCCGCGTGCGCGCCCGGGGACAGCGCACCTACACTCCCGCGTGCACGCAGCGCATGCTCACCTGCGGGGTGACCGTTCACGCGCGTTATGAAGAGAAAAAGTGTGAGAGGACAATAGAACGATAATTAAAGAGAGCACGGCCGAGTCGGAAGGGAAACGGTCACGTGATCATCCATGACTGTTGTCACGGTAGATTGATCTCAATAAAGTTGCGGTGAAAATAAAAAGCTGCAAGGTGCGCAACAAATCTCGGGGTTTGATTGGATTTGCATTAAAGTTGTTATCGAAACATCAGGAAATCCTGGAGGGACGGATGATTTCAACAGTATGAAGGCAGAGAAAGACTTTTCAAACTTTAAGCTCCGGTGATGGACGAGATATGAGCGCGAGCATTTGAAGTGTTCCCGAAGTGTCTGATTTAGCAGATTTTACACACTGCACGTCATGTCAAGCTCCTTACCCCAGGATTTGTGGAATCCGAAGTGAGCCCATACATTTGCCAATTTATAACAGGACAGGAGGAATCTCTTTTTCTCTCATGTTGCGTAGCGCGCGCTCTCAGTAAGCTCCGCTCGCCTCCAGGGAAAACAAACTACGGTAGCCGTTTCGGGACAAACACTACGGCTTGCAAGTAAGCTAGCAGGTTCGAGCCATTAAATAAAACATATAAATGCAGGAATATGGCGGGAGGGGACGAATCGATTCTTGGATATTTAGAATCGATTCTGAATCGTTAAAAATGAGAATCTAGATTCGAATGTGAATCGATTTTTTCCGACACCCCTAGTACATGAACATGAACAAAATGTTCCATAAACTTGTTCCGTAGACACAGACAGTGGATGCCAAAACGTATTTTTGGCACAAATGGAACCCCATACGTCCCAGTCTCAGCCAGACTCCGCCTTCAGATGCCCCAAGGTAAATTCAGTTTGCTCTCCTACAGCCCACACTGCCCCCCCTTCTGACCACACGGGGCAGCTGATCATTTTTGGCTGCAACACGTCTGCAAGTGTCTGAACTTTTTTCTATTTCAGAGTCTTAAAACGTGTTCGATGGTATTCGTTAGCGGCCTATAAACGTCAGTCTCACAGGTTTCTATGTCACCAAGTGTTACCAACAGTCCATGTGTACACCTTTTGTCACAGTAACATTGTGATTTTGGGATTTTGTTTAGAGCAGAAGCAACATGTACATGTTTTACACTCTTGATAAATTGATTTGATTAAATAATCTAGATCAGATCAGCTGATCCACGTCGCTTTGATGCATGTTTTGTTACGCCATCATTGTGGCGCTCTGGTCAAAGAAAAATACAAAGCTTTCAGTTTTAAATAGTAAATGTAAAGTAAAGAAAAAAATAATTAAAGATAACTCATCACTCTGTGAGCCTCCAAAGCTTTCAGTGGTTCGATAATCAAGATCTAAACATTTAGATAAAATCCAGAGTTTTCTGTGCACCTCATGGTTAAAAGAATACAGTAACGGTTACTTAATTAGCTCTGCTTTAATTTTTAATTAGTTAGATTTGTGAATGTCTGACTAAGAAGCAACACAAATGTTTAGAAATAAAATGATTTTCTTTTCACTGTTTATACACTGTTCACAAAAATGAAAGGAGCGCTTTAAAAAACCCATTAGATCATCAGATCTCAATATGAAGTTGGATATCTATCCAAATAACAACAGGTCAGTGTCTTAGGAACAAAAGGATGCCAAGTCTTTTAATGAAATAAAAGTTTTCAGTCTACAGAGGCTCAATTGTGTAGACACCATCAAATCAGAGTGAAATGAAGATGTGGCAGGCTAGTCCATTTTCTCCAGAACTTCATTTCTGCAACTCTAAATGCTTTTCAGTATCTTGTGTGCCCCCCACGAGCTTGTATGCATGCTTGACAACGTGACGTTCTCCTGGTCTTCTCCAGACTCTTTCACGTCTATCACAGGTGCTCAGGGTGAACCTGCTCTGGTCTGTGAAAAGTACAGGGCGCCAGTGGAGGACTTGCCAATTCTGGTGTTCTTGAGCAAATGCCAGTGGAGCTCCACGGTGCTGGGCAGTGAGCACAGGGCCCACTACAGGACGTGGGGCCCTCAGGCCACCTTCATGAAGTCTGTTCCTGATTGTTTGGGTAGAGACATTCACACCAGTGGCCCTCTGGAGGTCATTCTGTAGGGCACGAGCAGTGCTCAGCCTGTTCCTCCTTGCACAAAGGAGCAGGTATGGGTCCTGCTGAGGGGTTGAGGACCTTCTACGGCCCTGTCCAGCTCTCCCAGAATAACCAGCAGTCTCCTGAAATCTCCTCCATGTTCTGGAGATTGTGCTGGGAGACACATTAAACCTTCTTGGATGTTCCATCCTGGAGAAGTTGGACAACCTGTACAACTTCTGTAGGTTAAGGAATCTCCTCATACTGCCAGTAGAGAGAATTACACAAGACAAAATCAGCAGGAGTGGAAAACCAGACAAAAAACTTGAAATGACCTCCACATGGAACACCAGTCCTGTTTGGAGGGTTTTCTAATTGTTGCCACTGAAGTGCACCTGTTGTTAATTCATGAACACCAATACAGATGAAATGGATGAACGAGGCTCTCAGCTGCTGAACCAACAAGAACATTATCAGACAGATTTACTTCAATTCATGCCAGGACCAATAAAAAAGTGTTCCTTTAATTATTTGGAGCAATATATTACACTACCAACCACTAGATTTACTGCATTTAGATTATCCTATGTCACACAGGAAGTCTTTTATTTTGAAAGAAAGTTATGTGAACCTCAATGAAAAGTTAAAAACGGTGTTAGTTTTGATAGAAAAAAAATCTTAATATTTTATATTAATATTTAATAATTTATTTTATATTAAATATCTTAATCTTGATTTAAATATCTTTAATGACACAAGGGGCCAAAATCCAAAACACGCCTTAGGTCACGAGACGAACAGGATAAACAATTGTTGAACACTTTAAAACAACATTTTTAAAACTTTAAAGCCTTACTTTTTCAACATAATTGCGAACTAGACATATAGCATTAGCTGTGATTATGCTGGTGTAAAAAGCTGAAACTGCTTAAGTTGAAAGCTGAAATCACTGAAGCTGATAGCCAGCTAAAATATTAGCTAAACAATTAGCCTAAATAAACACTTAGGTCAGCCAAAACAGCTAGCGTGTAGCTGAAAAAATTGCTAAATTTCATAATACCCTTAAAAACTGAAAAAAGCCTGAATTAGCAAAAACAGCTAACATGTTGCTGAAAAATTAGCTAAACTCTAAAACATCCTAGAGAATAAAAAACGCCTACATTTGCGAAAACAGCTAGCATGTCCTGAAATATTAGCTAAATTCTAAAACAGCTTAAAAAAGTTTTTTTAAAAGCCTAAATTAGCCAAAACAGCTAGCATATAGCTGAATATTTAGCTAAACTTCAAAATAACCTAAAAAAATAAAAAAATAAATCTTAAATTAGCCAAAACAGCTCGCATGTTGCTAAAATATTAGCTAAATTCTAAAACAGCTTAAAAAAGGTTTTTAAAAAGCCTAAATTAGCCAAAACAGCTAGCATGTCGCTGAAATATTAGCTAAACTTCAAAATAACCTAAAAATCTTGGTATATATCAAAATAGTTCAAAAAGCTATCAGAATGTGAATTATTAAAACTTTAAAACCGTAATTCTGAATACGAAAAATCCAGGAATTTTATTCCAGAATAAATCAATATAAACCTTAAATGACTTTCAATATTTTACTCTCCATAAAAATATATTTTGTAAAAATTATAAAAGTTAGAAATAAAATAAAAGGATTTGGAGGGCCAGATAGAATTACCTGGAGGGCCGGATCCGGCCCCCGGGCCTTGACTTTGACACAGGCCCCGACACCGAGCTTTGTGGCGCTCTACAGCTGTGTAGTTAATCCAGAAGGACAGGGGACGTCCCGTCTACCGAACTCTATCGGCCTCACGCGGGTCAGGAGGAGACAACAGATTCAGAGCTCCGTAAACAGTCACACCACCCAGATTCCTGAGAGGGGACGCGTGTTTTCAGCTGTTTTCACTCAGAGGTGCTGAAAACAGTGTTCAGAGTGCAGCTGAGCTGTTTCCATGTTGGTCTGGAGTGACTTCAGAACCGGCCCAGCGTGGAGCGCTCCCGTTCTGCAACAGAACTTCTGAGGGAAACATTCGAGCTGCAGTCGTGATGCGCGTTAGCCGCCTGCAGCTAACCGTGCAGCTAACGAGTGTTTACATCCTCTGTTGTCAGGCTGCTGGGCGTCAGCTGGAGACTTTCTAGCTAAGTGTTTGCATCTCATTTCTCTTGTTCAAGGTTTTAGCAGTAATTATGGAGTTTCTTGCCCTGAAGCGTGTGTGAACGTCCACCGCAGACGCTGCATTCGTGCACCAAGGCTACTTCACTCCAATTAGCTTCTTGTTTGAATCTTTCCTCCGTTCTGCTGACGAGCTTCAGACACACAATTAGCTCTGAAAAGTTTTTCTGATTTTCACTGCAAAGTCTGTGATCTGGAAGACGAGGAGGACTTCATAGACAACATCAAGACAAAAATCTAAACTTTTTCACTGAATTAAGATTTAAAGATTATTCTCATTGTGGGCCGAGCCACATTCAGTTTCTGTTTCTCCAATTCTCCAAAAACGAACATTTTCTGAACTCAAAGTAACTAATTACTG
The DNA here is from genome assembly GCA_003999625.1 of Oryzias javanicus. NCBI lineage: Eukaryota > Metazoa > Chordata > Actinopteri > Beloniformes > Adrianichthyidae > Oryzias > Oryzias javanicus. Next base: position 33,351,786 of record CM012443.1, read on the forward strand.
GCTTCTAGTGGAACGCTGAGATGTCCTGGAGATCTCTACGCTCTTCCCTCCCCAGAGAGGCTGTTTCCAAAACCCAGACAGAGTGCGGTCACCTTTAACTAATGGAAGTCTTGATAGAGTCGGAGATCTGAGAAGAGCTCGTCTGAACCCCAAAGTTCAGCCTGGACGATGTCATACCTGTGTGTGTTTCAGCTTTAGGTCCCACCAGCTGGGATTTTACACAAACTCAGGTACCCCTAATCAAACTCAGAACCCGCCCATAGACTGTATAAAGCAATGGACAGCTCAACGCCCCCTTGTGTTCCAAACAGGAAGTATGTCAGAGAAGCCAAAATCTCCTAGACTTCTATAGAGAAATAAATATTTATTACTCAGTCGTTATATTTATCAGAAGAATCATTCTTGCTCTAATTATTCAAGTCATAAACTGACCAATCAGATGCCTCGGTAAAAGCATGTGGAGCCCACAGGCCCCGCCTCCAACACATATTCTTACAAGCCTAATAACCTCTGTCGATGGGTCACAAAAACGTGGAAGAAATGGTGACGGATTTGACGAGAGCTGCAGGTGAGGCGCATTTTCTATCGAGAACCTTAAAAGTTTCAACAGTTACATTATCTTCATTCAAGCCTGCGGCATTTGTGTGACCAAGATCAATGCAGGAGTTTTGCCTTAATTAATGATCATAGTGAGGAAATAATAGTGCTAACAACAGTTCACTATTGTTTTTGAAGAATAGAAAAATACTTTTGGTTTTAGTATTTTGGCTGGTTTCAAGAAACAGATTCTAGACGTTAGCTTAAAGTCAAGATAGCCTTACTAGCAAAATCTAAATCAAAGAATCATTTGAACATTTTGAGAAAATTATTCTTAAAAAATATATTTATATTAGTCAAAATGAGTAAAAATATATATATATTTTTAGATATTTGTGGTTCCCATGAGGTTAGATATGTTTACTTGTTTTGAAAAATCTTAATAGGTCAAATTTTCTTCTTCTATTGGCAGATCATTATTCTTATTTTAATCAGTATTTATCTCATTTTTTTCCTATAATTTGAAGCAGACTTTTTGCATTAGAGAAGACGTGTCATCACGGCAGGTGAGTCACTGCCTCACCTGCCGTCCCTGACCACACAATCACACATCCCTGATTAAAACCTATTTTAAGAAGGAACTAAAACCGGTGCAGTGGTTAGCACTGTTGCCTCGAAGCAAGAAGTTTCTGGTTCAAAACCCGGCTGGGGAACCTGAAACAGAACCAACACGGTGGATCTTTCTGTGTGTAGTTTGCATGTTCTCCTCGTGCATGTGTGTGCTCCTCCCCCCCTCTAAAAACATGCTTCATTGGTTACTTTAAACTGCCCCTATATGTGAATGGATGTGTGCTATCCAGCCTTAACCCACTTTATTTTAGATCAGCTCGGGGCCCCTAAAGTGTTTGGGGGCCCTAGGCAGTCGCCTAGCTTAGCTTAATAGCAGGTCCGCCCCTGAACAGGAGCCTTATTTTGGGGTTTAGCATGCAGCTTGGTGCAGGATTTTCTGTTTTTGATTTTAACTAGAAGAGCATCTCATCCATGAGGTGTGGATCACTAAAACAGCACACATTCACACTGATCAGCCTGATCAGTCGGTTCTTTCTGCGCCTCCTCCCTGCTGCTGCTCTGATCTCCTGTTGGGATCTTCCTGGTTGTTCTTCTGCTCTCCGATTTATGAAAACAGCTGTTTAGTTCATCTGTAGGAGAGAATGGAGAGTTCATAGTTTCAGTTGTCATGTAAGTAAATCCAGATAAATATTTAATCGGCACTAAATAAAAGTTTAGTTAATTATGTCTAGTTCATTTTTTCGTTTTGTTAAAAACTTTGTTTTGCTCATTTTTGTGTTTTAAGACGTTGATTTTCAGGGGAGATAAAACAAATTATTTAACCACGATGTTAAATTGCTTGTTTGCGGTTTGTGGCGTGTATTGTAAGGATCAGGTTAGCTCTGAGTGGTTTGTGATTCCACCTGCTAGTTTAGCATTTACCAAATCCTGTTATATTAGCAAATTAACTCGTACTTTTACCAATCTTAGCAATAATCTAATCCTTTTCAGATGTCTTAAGAAACTTCTGCTAATTTAGCATCAAACAAGTTAGCGTTACATTTAGCATTTGAGGTTTAATTACTCGTCTTTGTTTTCACCATCTCACTTCTTCATTTGATTTTTCTTGAGCATTTTCTGTTTAATAAGTTGAGGTTTGTCTGCCACAGTGAGGCGCTGATGTCATCAGTCAGATTTACAAACATGTGAACTCTACAGAGCAGCTGATTCACCATTCTTCAGTTCACTAACTGTATGTGATGTTATTATTGACTTACTTTTACTCATAAGTGAAGTCTGTGTGCTGCTTGTTCTGAAGAAACACTTGAATAACCGGTTTGTACAAGTCTTTTTTCTTTTTTTCTAAGTCTCTCTGTCTCATTGCAGATCACTGACGGTGACGAGTCTCCACAAATTCACCAGTTTAGACATGAAATCCTCCATTTAGAAAAGAAAATCTCGACTTGCTGCTGTTAATTCTATTATTCATTAGATTTTCTGGGCTCGTCAGTGCCCTCTGCCTTGAGGCATGCGTACTGCGGGCCTCAGATTTTTTTGCGTTTTCAAAATACATTTTTATTGGATAAAAAGACTAAATGAGTCACAAACTGGGACCTTGGTGATCAGACAGATGACAAGAAATAGAAAAATATGTGATTAAAAAAGATGATAGAAAGATGGAAATAGTACAGGGCATGTGTCAGTGTGAGGCAAGGACTACCACTGCCTCACAGCTTTTATTTTTTTGACAAAGAAACATTGAAAACCCACACATAGAAAATTGTAGAAAAGACATATCTAAACAATAATAATTGATTTTTATTTTTAATTAAAAAAGTATACTCATTTAATTTAATTAAAGCATTTTTTAAGCTTGTGAGGCTGTGCCTTACCTGCCTCACGTCACTGGTCTGATGCAATCCAGCTTCTTTTTCTTTCTTCCTTAGCTCAAATGTTTTGAAAAAGATCCCGACACAGTTGCTTCTTTAATCCTAGAGCGCTATCACCAGGTGATTTTCACCTGAGCAAAAGTATTCACATGATTTTCAATAAGTGTCATTTTTCTGTCATTGGTCATTTGGTAAAATCTAACTTGCCCCAGGAATGGGCGGACCAAAGGCCACGTCTCCAGTATCATTATTTCTTTTTTTAAATGATTTTTTTGTTCTCAAATTCCTAATTTTTCTGTCATTTTTGACCTTTTTTAAGATCTTCCAGTGTTCTTCCATTTTGTTACATAAACCACAAGTGAAAAAAACAAAGAAAACTACTTACATCTATCGTGTTTTCATATTTTTATCTATTTTTTTTAAATAAAATATAGTTTCTTTTGGGTATATTATATGTTATATCATTACCCAGCAAAAGGGATGGTGTAACTTTTATTCCTAAAGTGTTCTAGTGTTGACATAAATTACTGTAAAGTTTGAAGAAGAATGAGGAAGAAGTCAAAAACTAAATGCTGTTGTCAATAAGTGACACACACAGTCATTTTATGAAAACATTCAATGATCATTTAGAAACTGAGAGTGAATTCCGACTGTTTTTACAGTATTCCACCCACTAGAAGCAGCATTTTAACAAATGCAGCAGACTTGACCTTCCCCGCCGCCCCCCCCGTCTGTGCTGACCCTGAGAGCTTAATGGTGCCGTCTCCCCACACAAACACAGAAATGTGACGAGCCAGCCGGTGGGGGTCACTGGCCTGCAGGCAGGTTCAATATTTATGGGCGGTTGCAGCGTTTTACCGTCTCCGCTTGGCAGAAACCGTCAGCGTTCTGACTCTGCCTGTCTGTCAGCGCCGCCGCCGCCGCCGCGGTCGGACCTGCCGGGCGCCACCGTCCAGCAGGAAAAACAGAAGTGAAATCGCGTTCCTGCTCTGCAGAAACACACTTTTGTCGCCTCAGAAGGTCTTTTGCATTTTGTGAGGGAGTTTCTGATGATTTTCTGCACAGCAACAAAGAACCAGAGAGACGGCTTCCAGGAGAAAACATGCTGCGCTTCACACCCCCTCACACACTTTGACCCAGAAATGTCACCCCCAGCTCAGATGGCGGTTTTGGTGAGGATGGGGGACTTTGTTCTGGTTCCTTTTGTGTTTGCTTTTCCTCGTTTCAGTTCGTCTTCTGGTTGCTGCATCCTGTCGGTTTCAGGTTAACTCTGTTGAAGTTGCTCATGCCGTGCAGAAATGTTTTTGTCCCCGAACCCTCATCTGAGGGGATCCCATCGGACGGCCTGTTCGTTTGTTCGCGATTCCCTCCTTGAACTGGCATCAGTCTCAGACCATTCAGAACCTCCACCCGGAAGACGTCACCATGGAAACTGCTTGAAATCTCTGCTCAAGAAAGAAAACTGGATGTTTATCACCTGTGGAGACGACCTTTGACCTTCACGGAGGACGCCGCCTCATCAAGCCGTTTCTTTGAATAAATCAACAGGAAGTGTTTCTACAGAAGGTTGTTCACGTGTGGAGATGAGACAGGAAACACAATCAGACGTTGGATTTCTGTCACACTGAAGCCTCGTTCCCACTGAGCGGTCCGGTCCGGTCCGGTCCAGTTTAAAACGGTTCAGGTGAGCGGGGTGAGACTAGCAACAACAACGGGGGTCACAGTTCTTGAGTTCTGGTTCTTCATATCTACAAATCCAAGATTCCACCAGTAGGGGCGCCTGGTCGGGCTTGTTTACAACACTCCTCCAGTACCCCCGCCTCTCTTGGGTGTCCCCGTCCCGGGCGGGTGTGGCGGCCCCTGTATCGTTCCCCCCTTCGCCCCTCGCGGCAGGGGCGGGCGGTTGTCTGGAGAAGGGGAGTGGGTCTCCCTTGGGGGCCCCTGGGGTGGGGTGGGGGGTGCTCATCTGGGGTTGGGGGGGCCTCGTGCTGGCCCTCCTGGCGGGGTGGGGGGGCTACGCTCTCTTTCCTCCTGTCTCTTCTTGGTCCGTGGCGTGGGGGGCCTCTGCGGCGTGGTCTGGGCGCTTGGCGGGATAGCCCGGCGGGCGGATTCTCTCCGCTGTTATTTTACATGGAAACACCCAAAATACCAACCGCACTGTTAGGGCTGTAACGAGTATCCGGGTGCTCGAGTATTCGCGATCTGCTCCCGAAAATCCGAGTACAAATATTCGTGACGTCCAAGATCGCTGATTTGCGATCTTTATAAATATAGTAAATTGTATTAAAATATGATCATAATATTATCTGGTAATTATGTATTTTTCTTCTGGAATTCAGATTTTTTACCGTTCAAAAACTGAGACTGAAGTTCTGTTCACTGACATAACTAATGAAAAAATGATTTAGCTTTAACATCGGAGCTTTATCTCACTGTTTACATTATTTTGGTTATGATAACTCTTCAACAGTTGAAGCAATTAACGAAACTCCATCTTATTCTGAAGAAACGCAGCCTCATCCTGCTGAAAGGAGGATGGAATCAACGTGAATCAGATGATTCTGTTGCAGGGGGAAAAAAAATACTTTTTTCACACGGGTTGTACACCGAAAAATATTGAAGAACTTTGAGGATAAAAAACGTGGTGAACATTTTTAAGTTTTGTTGTTAAATGATCCAAAACAGCAGTAATGTTTATCCTCTTTATGTTGTTTATGTTATTGCTGAACTTAACCAGAAGGCTGACAAAAAAAAGTTTAATATGACTAACAAAATTTCTTTCAATCTGAATCTTTTTGGATTTTTTTAAAATAAGTTTTGTTTATTCTGTTATACTGTTCTAAATACATGTATAAATGTTGGTGATTAATACAAATAATTTGAATTCTCCCCCATCTAGTAAATATTCTCATAGCAATAAACATATTAAAAAGTAAGAATCGTGGTTCAACTCGTGAATCGTATCGGATCGCCACCTAAGCAACGATCCACAGCCCTACGCACCGTATCGCACCGCTCAGTGGAAACGAGGTTTTCTCCAACTTTTCTTAGCAATCATCATGACAGGTCTGCCACGCCCCCATGGTTAACAGGTTTAGTAAAAGGGGAGTTTCTCTCACGTTTGTCCCAAACCTTGAAGAAGCTGTTCTTCCTTCAGATTACCGTCATTCACCGACCGTCACGCTGACGCCTGCTGCACAAGCCCAGCGTGGAACTAAATGAATAAAGGAAGACGTCCAGGAGGCGTTTGAAGCGACCGTCCTCAGCTGAGCGCCCTCTCTGCTCAGCTCCATTCTGATTTTCTGTTCTACTTTTAGTTTCTTGAATCCTTCAGTTTTCTTAAATTTGTAGCAATAACTTTAACATCAAACTTTCTAGTCTGATGGCATGAAGTTTATCTTATTTCTGTCTTTAGATGGATTTTTGTGTCATGTGTTCTGATTGGACCTGCCCCCCCCCCCCCCCATGACCCGGTTCTGTTTCCAGAGGTGGAAGAAGCTGACGGGTTGCTGGTTCAGTTTGGAACCGAAGACGACCGAAGACGACAGAGCTGAAGGGAACAGGAGGAGGAGGAGAAGTACAGAGTTAAATTAGGGTCAAATTATTTGAAACCCAAATAAAAATAATTGGAAAAAATATGGACAAAAAAAAATAGAATTTTTCAAATTTTTTTGCTATTCTAAAATAAACGTAATTATTTTCAGCCTCAAATATTCAATTTTTTAACTCAAAATTTTCAACGCTGTTTTTTTAAAAATTTTGAATCTTAAAATTTCAGTTTCAAAACTTTTGGTCCCGTTGTGGCACATTGGGGCGGAGCTTACACAAAGGACCAAATAAAAATCAATGAGGATGGAAACTTCCGTCCCGGTGCATTCACTGACTAAGAACTGGGATAAATGTGGTCAGAAAATGATTGTTTAATCTGGATTATCACAGCCAGAAGTTGTCTCCAGACGGGTGGAAAAAAGCAGTTTTATCACGTATAAACCGCACGTCCAAAACGTTCTGATCCGTTCAATATTTTTGTGTTACATTCCAGTTTATACTAGCATAAATTGGCTAACCACCTTCATTGATTTTGATTGGTCCTTTGTGTTAGCCCCGCCCCAACACGCCACAACGGTCCAAAGGTTCTGAAAACACATTTTTTTTAGATTCGAAAATGAAAAAAATTTAAGTGAAAAACAGATTTAAAACTGAAAAAAGGGTTTGAAATGTAAATTTTTAGTTTTGAAATCTACATTACAGAACATTTGAAGCAGAACATTTACAGTTTTTGTTTGTTTTATTCGGGTTTCAAATAACCTCGGCTCCGATGTGTCCCCATAGAGAAGACACCAAAGGACAGACGGATGTCGCCTGAAAGACTCTCAGCTTTCAGCTCCGCTACAGGCACAGGCACGTTTTCAGAATCAAAAAATGTCACTCATTGTGTTGAGATACAAGTTTCATGTTGAAATCTTGAAGTCATCTGGATCTGAACTCAAAGCAAAGCGGATCCCTGAACATTCCGCGATGTTCCCTCAGCTCTGTTTGAATTCATGAAAGATTTGAATGTTTGTGAAACGGCTGGAGGGCATTTCATCAAGTCTGTCAGCAGAGATGGAGACATGAAGGAAAACGTGTTTGACAGCTGCTGAGGCTTCCTGATGTCTTCTGCTGCCGAGGCTTCCTGATGTCTTCTGCTGCTGAGGCTTCCTGATGTCTTCTGCCAGGTAAAACATGAGATCTTAATGACATGGAAACACCTCTGCTCGGCCTGCAGGAGGTCGGAGCTGCAGGTCTGCTGCTCACCATACAAACCAGCATCATCAGAGGTCCGTGAACCCAGACCACCACCCGTCCTGGACCAGATGACGGGTTGCTGAGGTAGAGCGGCAGACCTCTGTTCCCGCCTCGTGTCGGAGACCCTGGAACCTGCGTTGCCTCTGGTGGTTCAGGTGTGTTCAGCGCTTTGGGCCTTCTAGGCTGTAAAAGTACTTGAATACATTTACATCTGAGATCAGCAGGTGATTCCATTAGCTCATTTCTATACATGTGTGAGACCAACTGACTGGAGAGTCTCCAGTAGGAATGAAATGATTCAATTCAATATTTCAGTTTTTTCAACACAAACATCAAACTGTCTGTTTCAAAACAAACAGAAATGATTCAAGTCAAATAAACAATTATACATACCAGACTATAAGTCGCGCTTTTTTTGTTTTGTTTTTTTATGGTTTGGTCAGAGGTGCGACTTATACTCAGAAGCGACTTGTTTGGGGTATTTTAAAACATAAAGAGGCTCATATTTTCGTTATTTTCCCACTAACAACCACTAGAGGGCACTGTAGGTTTGTGCATCAGTATTTACTGCTGACAGAAACACAGAAGAAGAAGAAAAGCCATCCGAAACAAACAAATAATAAACAAAACCTCTCAACAGATCATCCATATCTTCCGTGTATATGTATATAATTATATACAGTCAAAGCCTCCATCATGTAGCGATGAGGCTAAAAACTTCAGACGGCTTCTCCACACGCAATAGGAGTTTATCTAGTTTATTAAGACATTTTTGAACAATCGTTGAGCTTTAAATTTAAATTTAACTCGCGTCAAAAGAGGCAGCGGACTCCAATTTGACGCATGAATCCGTTTGGTGTCAAATGTAACGTTACGTCTTTATTGAATTTATTCATAAATGTTGGACTTAACTCTTAAAAGTCAGACTTATATGTTTTTATAGGGCTGTGACCGTTAACGCATGTGATTAATAAAGAAGAATTAACGCATTAATATTTATTAACACAACTTCATGAAAGAAACAGTTCTTCGCTTTAACATGTTGATTCCCATGTTCGTTAAAACATTTTGTTGTGTATTATGTCACTACTACCATGGTCACGTACCAAAGAAATAAATATTCAATCTGTTTTTACTACTTTATTCTTGCAATTTTTTGGTTTAGATAACTTTTTCACAAAAAAAAGAGACTGTTTAATCCATTGTTCGCTGCTAAATAAATGTTACCTGGTAAAACATTGAAATAATCGTGATTAATCTTCTGCTTTTCCACAGCCAATCAGCTTCCTCCATCTGTCTTCTGCATCCTCTCCTCTAACACCAGCTACCTTCATGTCTCCATCACTGCATCCATGAACCTCTTTCCTGCAGCTCTAGACTCAGCATCCTTCTACCAACACACCATCTCTCCTCAGTCTGGAGATGTCTGAACCATCTCAGTCTGACTTTATCTCCAAAACCTCTAACATGTGCTGTCCCTCTGATGGATTCATTCCTGATCCTATCCATCCTGGTCACTCCCAAAGAGAACCTCAGCATCTTCATCTCTGCTACCTCCAGCTCTGCTTCCTGTCTTTTCTTCACTGTTTCTAGTCCAACAACATGGCTGCTCTCACCACAGTCTTCTACATCTTTCCTTTCATTCAAGCTGAAACTCTTCTATCACACATCACACCTGACACTTTTCTCCACCCATTCCAACCTGCTTGCACTCTCCTCTTCACTTCTTTTCCACACTCTCCATGACTCTGTACTGTTGACCCTAAATACTTAAACTCCTCCCCCTTCTTTATCTCTTCTCCCTGTAACCTCACTCTTCCACTCGGGTTCCTCTCATTCACACACATGTACTCTGTCTTACTGCGGCTAACCTTCATTCCTCTCCTTTCCAGGACAAACCTCCACCTCTCTAGCTCCTCCTCCACCTCTCTAGCTCCTCCTCCACCTCTCTAGCTCCTCCTCCACCTCTCTAGCTCCTCCTCTTCCTCTCTAGCTCCTCCTCTTCCTCTCTAGCTCCTCCTCTTCCTCTCTAGCTCCTCCTCCACCTCTCTAGCTCCTCCTCTTCCTCTCTAGCTCCTCCTCTTCCTCTCTAGCTCCTCCTCTTCCTCTCTAGCTCCTCCTCCACCTCTCTAGCTCCTCCACCTCTCTAGCTCCTCCTCTTCCTCTCTAGCTCCTCCTCCACCTCTCTAGCTCCTCCTCTTCCTCTTTAGCTCCTCCTCCACCTCTCTAGCCCCTCCTCCACCTCTCTAGCTCCTCCTCCTCCTCTCTAGCTCCTCTTCCTCTCTAGCTCCTCCTCCACCTCTCTCGCCCCTCCTCCACCTCTCTAGCTCCTCCTCCGCCTCTCTAGCTCCTCCTCCACCTCTCTAGCTCTTCCTCCGCCTCTCTAGTTCCTCCTCCTCTCTAGCTCCTCCTCCTCTCTAGCTCCTCCTCTTCCTCTCTAGCTCCTCCTCCACCTCTCTAGCTCCTCCTCCTCTCTAGCTCCTCCTCTTCCTCTCTAGCTCCTCCTCCACCTCTCTAGCTCCTCCTCTTCCTCTTTAGCTCCTCCTCCACCTCTCTAGCCCCTCCTCCACCTCTCTAGCTCCTCCTCCACCTCTCTAGCTCCTCCTCCACCTCTCTAGCTCCTCCTCCGCCTCTCTAGCTCCTCCTCCACCTCTCTAGCTCCTCCTCCACCTCTCTAGCCCCTCCTCCACCTCTCTAGCTCCTCCTCCACCTCTCTAGCTCCTCCTCCACCTCTCTAGCTCCTCCTCCGCCTCTCTAGCTCCTCCTCCACCTCTCTAGCTCCTCCTCCACCTCTCTAGCTCCTCCTCCACCTCTCTAGCTCCTCCTCCGCCTCTCTAGCTCCTCCTCCACCTCTCTAGCTCCTCCTCCGCCTCTCTAGCTCCTCCTCCACCTCTCTAGCTCCTCCTCCGCCTCTCTAGCTCCTCCTCCACCTCTCTAGCTCCTCCTCCGCCTCTCTAGCTCCTCCTCCGCCTCTCTAGCTCCTCCTCCACCTCTCTAGCTCCTCCTCCGCCTCTCTAGCTCCTCCTCCGCCTCTCTAGCTCCTCCTCCACCTCTCTAGCTCCTCCTCCGCCTCTCTAGCTCCTCCTCCACCTCTCTAGCTCTTCCTCCGCCTCTCTAGTTCCTCCTCCTCTCTAGCTCCTCCTCCTCTCTAGCTCCTCCTCTTCCTCTCTAGCTCCTCCTCCACCTCTCTAGCTCCTCCTCCTCTCTAGCTCCTCCTCTTCCTCTCTAGCTCCTCCTCCACCTCTCTAGCTCCTCCTCTTCCTCTTTAGCTCCTCCTCCACCTCTCTAGCCCTCCTCCACCTCTCTAGCTCCTCCTCCACCTCTCTAGCTCCTCCTCCACCTCTCTAGCTCCTCCTCCGCCTCTCTAGCTCCTCCTCCACCTCTCTAGCTCCTCCTCCGCCTCTCTAGCTCCTCCTCCGCCTCTCTAGCTCCTCCTCCACCTCTCTAGCTCCTCCTCCGCCTCTCTAGCTCCTCCTCCGCCTCTCTAGCTCCTCCTCCACCTCTCTAGCTTCTCCTCCACCTCTCTCGCTCCTCCTCCACCTCTCTAGCTCCTCCTCTCTAGCTCCTCCTCCACCTCTCTAGCTCCTCCTCTGCCTCTCTAGCTCCTCCTTCACCTCTCTAGCTCCTCCTCCACCTCTCTAGCTCCTCTTGATTTTTTAAATTTCTGCGCTGATGAACATGTCGAGGAGTCTGAACCGTTTTTTTTTTTTAACCGATTCATGAAGAATTGTTGCATCCTTACACGATCGTACCTGAGAGAAGGGAGGGGCTTAATCTACATTAACGACATTTAGATTGAGATGAAACCATTCATTCAATTGGAATGTGAAAACAACAGCCGACTTAAATCAGGACGGCAGAGGAAACAGCCCCTCCCCGTTCTCCACATCCCTCTTTGGCCCCCTTCTGGTTGATGTTCGGTCATCGGTGGCGTGGAGTCACGCCTGGATCCTCCTTCGCTCTGGACTCCTGACCCAGCCGAGCTCAGGGAGTGATCTTTCACACTCTGCTGTATGGATCGTCCAAACGCAGCCTGTGGCCCTCGGGGGCCTTCAGCTCTTCAAATCAATACGTGAGAGCGCCGAGGCGTCGTTCAGCCTACATCCACCTGGAGCGCTGCCAACATCCAGCTTCAGCACAAAGCATCAGCCTGGAGAGAGCGGCTGCTGCCCACACACCAGCAGTCCGAAACGGCGCCAGCACCGCTCCATGTTTGGTCGTGCCAGGTGGAGCTGCCTGGAAAACCGCCGTCAGCCCGAGGATCTGTTTGAACAATCCGTCCAATCATTTACATTCCTGTAAAATGAAGAATAACATTTGACCCTCTGCCCCGCTGAGCAGCCCTCAGTTTCGCCAGAAGGCGGGTAAGGTAAGCAAACGGGAAGTGCGTTCACGCTGCTGATCCGCGGATCCGCGGTGAAGTCCTGGTGTCAGACCGCGGGGACGGAAACATCCAGGTTCTGGGAGGACCTGGACGTTCAGAAGAGCTGCAGCTGCATTCATCCCCTCTTTGAGTTAAGCCTTCATGAGCTTTGATTTGAAAGAAAAAGATGGTTCTTTACATTGTTTAATGAACGTTAGATGCTGTTTTCGTCTAAAAACATTCGACGCGTCAACCTTCAGCAAAACATGAACATGAGGAGGTAAAGGAAAAGAAAAACCATCAAACCAATCACTCTCTCCGGTGAAGAAACTGGACCGCGGTTTGTTGCTCTGATGATTTCAAGGTCAAAGTGTTTTGGCTAATTTATGCTTTTTTCATTTTTTAGGCTATTATCGGCTAGTCTTTCAGCCACATGCTAGCTTTTTTAGCTAATTTAGGGAATTTTTTCGTTGTTTTTTTTTTTGGACAATTTGGCACCTAGCTAATATTTTAGCTATAATTTCTGCCTCTTCATCTATCAGCATTTGTAAGTAAGTAAGTAAGTAATATTTATTTATATAGCACTTTTCTCAAACATAAGTCACAAAGTGCTTTACAGGGAAGGAGGTAGAAAAACACATAGATTACAAAACACATAAAAGTACATAAAGTGATAAATTACAGTTACGAGAGAGAGACCCAGTCAAAAGAACTAAAAAGCTAGATCATAAAAATGGGTTTTAAGTTGGGTTTTAAAAACATCAATAGAATCCAGTGAACGTAGAAATTGGGGGAGTTCATTCCATAGTCTGGGTGCCACTGCTTTAAAAGACCGATCTCCTCTGGTTTTAAGACGTGTCCGGGGAACCATCAGTAAGTTCTGCCCAGAGGATCTCAGCCTTTGGGAGGGGGTATAGGGCTGGATGAGGTCTGCAATATAAGGTGGGGCTTGTCCACCTTATATTCAACGGCCAAATTCAGCTTACAGCATTCACACTAGCATTATCGTAGGTAATGCTATATATAAACGTTATGTTTTAAACTTTGAAAAATGTAGTTTTAGAGTGTTCAAAAATGTTTATCGCCCCGCGACCTCAGCTGTGTTTTGGATTTTGTCTCCTCCTGACCCCCGTAAGCTGTTACAAACTGCACGGAGCTGATCTGCTCCGGTTTGGTAGACGGGACGTCCTCTGTCCTTCTGGATCAGCCTACACAGTTGCAGAGCACCACAAAGCTTGGTGTCGGGGCCCTTTATGTTTGTTTTTTTTTGTTATTAATGGCCCAATGCTATCTTGATCTTATTTAAAACTTGTATAATTCTGACAAAATATGTTATTATTTAATTGATTTATTCTGGAATAAAATTCCTTCCTTTTTATTATTTATAATTATGTTAAATGTTACCATTTTAAAGTTTTAAAAGTTAGCTTTCTGGCAGCTTTTTGGACTATTTTGGCAATTCTTAATTTTTTTTTAGGCTGTTTTGGAGTTTAGCTAATATTTCAGCAACATGTTAGCTGTTTTGGCTAACATAAGTGGGTTTTTTACGCTAATTTAGCATCTAGCTAATATTTTAGCTATAATTTCTGCCTCTTCAGCTATCAGCATTAGCCAAATTCAGCTTACAGCATTCACACTAGCGTTATCGTAGGTAATGCTATATATAAACGTTATGTTTTAAAGTTTGAAAAATGTAGTTTTAGAGTGTTAAAAAATGTTTATCGCGCCGTGACCTCAGCTGTGTTTTGGATTTTGTCTCCTCCGGACCCCCGTAAGCTGTTACAAACTGCACGGAGCTGATCTGCTCCGGTTTGGTAGACGGGACGTCCTCTGTCCTTCTGGATCAGCCTACACAGTTGTAGAGCACCACAAAGCTTGGTGTCGGGGCCTTTTTGTTTGTTCTACAACACACGTGTCAAAAACAAGGCCCGGGGGCCGGATCTGGCCCTCCAGATAATTCTATCCGGCCCTCCAGATAATTTTATTTTTTGTTATTAATGACCCGATGCTATCTTGATTTTATTTAAAACTTGTATAATTCTGACAAAATATGTTTTTATTATTTAAATTGATTTATTCTGGAATAATATTCCTTCCTTTTTATTATTTATAATTATGTTAAAATGTTACCATTTTAAAGTTTTAAAAGTTAGCTTTCTGGCAGCTTTTTGGACTATTTTGGCAATTCTTAATTTTTTTTAGGCTGTTTTGGAGTTTAGCTAATATTTCAGCAACATGTTAGCTGTTTTGGCTAACATAAGTGGGTTTTTTACGCTAATTTAGCATCTAGCTAATATTTTAGCTATAATTTCTGCCTCTTCAGCTATCAGCATTAGCCAAATTCAGCTTACAGCATTCACACTAGCGTTATCGTAGGTAATGCTATATATAAACGTTATGTTTTAAAGTTTGAAAAATGTAGTTTTAGAGTGTTCAAAAGTGTTTATCGCGCCGCGACCTCAGCTGTGTTTTGGATTTTGTCTCCTCCTGACCCCCGTAAGCCGTTACAAACTGCACGGAGCTGATCTGCTCCGGTTTGGTAGACGGGACGTCCTCTGTCCTTCTGGATCAGCCTACACAGTTGTAGAGCACCACAAAGCTTGGTGTCGGGGCCTTTTTGTTTGTTCTACAACACATGTGTCAAAAACAAGGCCCAGGGGCCGAATCCGGCCCTCCAGGTAATTCTATCCGGCCCTCCAGATAATTTTATTTTTTGTTATTTTGACCCGATGCTATCTTGATCTTATTTAAAACTTGTATAATTCTAACAAAATATGTTTTTATTATTTAAATTGATTTATTCTGGAATAATATTCCTTCCTTTTTATTATTTATAATTATGTTAAAATGTTACCATTTTAAAGTTTTAAAAGTTAGCTTTCTGGCAGCTTTTTGGACTATTTTGGCAATTCTTAATTTTTTTTAGGCTGTTTTGGAGTTTAGCTAATATTTCAGCAACATGTTAGCTGTTTTGGCTAACATAAGTGGGTTTTTTACGCTAATTTAGCATCTAGCTAATATTTTAGCTATAATTTCTGCCTCTTCAGCTATCAGCATTAGCCAAATTCAGCTTACAGCATTCACACTAGCGTTATCGTAGGTAATGCTATATATAAACGTTATGTTTTAAAGTTTGAAAAATGTAGTTTTAGAGTGTTCAAAAGTGTTTATCGCGCCGCGACCTCAGCTGTGTTTTGGATTTTGTCTCCTCCGGACCCCCGTAAGCCGTTACAAACTGCACGGAGCTGATCTGCTCCAGTTTGGTAGACGGGACGTCCTCTGTCCTTCTGGATTAGCCTACACAGTTGTAGAGCACCACAAAGCTTGGTGTCTGGGCCCTTTTTGTTTGTTCTACAACACACGTGTCAAAAACAAGGCCCGGGGGCCGGATCCGGCCCTCCAGGTAATTCTATCCAGCCCTCCAGATAATTTTATTTTTTGTTATTTTGACCCGATGCTATCTTGATCTTATTTAAAACTTGTATAATTCTAACAAAATATGTTTTTATTATTTAAGTTGATTTATTCTGGAATAAAATTCCTGCCTTTTTATTATTTATAATTGTTAAAATGTTACCATTTTAAAGTTTTAAAAGTTAGCTTTCTGGCAGCTTTTTGGACTATTTTGGCAATTCTTAATTTTTTTTTAGGCTGTTTTGGAGTTTAGCTAATATTTCAGCAACATGTTAGCTGTTTTGGCTAGCCTAAGTGGGTTTTTTACGCTAATTTGGCATCTAGCTAATATTTTAGCGGATTATCAGCTTCAGTGATTTCAGTTTTCAATTTCAGCATATTCAGCAGCCAAATTCATCTTACAGCTTTCACACTAACTGTATTGCAGGTAATGCTGTATAGTTCATAATTATGTTAAAAAGTCATTTTAGAGTGTTAATAAATGTTTATCCTGTTCTCCCTGCGACCTAAGCTGTGTTTTTGGGTTTTGGCCTCTTCTGAGATTGAGTTTGACACCGCAGCCCCGAGGTCACATGACAGGAAGTGCTTCTCATGCGGTGACAGCTCAGACTCGATCCATAGAACCTTCTGAAGGTCAGACTGGGCATCAGAATGACCAACAGCAAACACGACAGTGACCTTGAGCTTGTGGGGGAGCCAGTCATCTCTACGGTCATCGGGGTTCTCCGAAGACCTCGTTGATGAAGAACAGAACCGGACCCGGCTGATGAGGGCGTCTCTGGATGGTGTTCTCTGACTCAGCCGCACTTGGAGTGCATCATTCCAGGAAGTTCCCGCCTGGATCTGACAGCGGGTCTTTCTCCGGGCTGCTGAGCAAACCTCTGAGGAGCATCTGAAGGACGAGGACCTGCAGCCTGGGGGAGGGGGGGCACGGACGCGTCTCCATCAACCACACTGTAACAGACATCCAAAAACTGCACTAAGGAAGCACTAAGGAAGCAATGGATTGTGGGTATTTCTCCTGTCGCTGTAAAGTCTCAGTTACTGTGAATCAGATACAGTCATAAAAATGTCCATGGAAATCTGACCAATCACAAACAAGTACAAACGTTTTTCTTTCCTACTCGGACTAACTTTAACCTGCTATTCCTAACAAAAGCAAAGACTTTTTAATGTAATTCATTCATTCATTCATTCATTCATTCATTCATTGTTTTCTTTTCAAATGCATCCCCTGATACCTCATACTTTAGGTTTTTTCATATCAGTGAAGAGTTTTTTTTTTTTTCTACATAAATTTGCTCCTTGAATAAGAGTGTGATTGCTTTCTAAGCATTCACACTAAAGTGATTCTCCTGCTGCTTTCTGAACGTTTTTCAGCATCTAAAAACTCAATCAGACTTTCAGAGATTTCAGTAATCTTGGTATCCAAAACGTTCAAATTATATTTTTGGTATTTATAAACTTTTTAGTTTTTGAAATATTGAACAAAATCTGCTCTATAGGAAATTTTTCATTTTATTTATTTATTTCATTTTCAAGCACACATAAGAAGTTTTACAGTAATCAAGATTTCTGAGAAAAAAAGAAATGAAAATGAAAAGGGAGAGAAAGAAGTAAACTTATTAACTCTGCCCCATTTAACCAAGTCAGTAAATAATTTCAGTCAACAAACAGAATTACAAATTTATGCAACAGATAAAGCAAGTGGTAAGAAAAAACGAAACGAAATTAATGAGAAAGTCTTCAAACTTCAACATTTTAAGTAGATTAGCAACAAACCTTTAAATATATTCATGGGCTTTGCTGTAATCTTTTATAGTAATTTAAATAAAGGTGTTTAGCAAATATTTTAGCAACAGTTTTGCCATAATTTTATGTACTGTGGTTTTTTTAGGCTAATTTAATGTTTAGCTTCTATTTTAGCGACAGGCTAACATTTTTGACTAATTTAGTTTACTGGGAATCTTAGGCTATTTTGTAGTTTCGCTAGCGTTCATTGTGCTAGCTTTTTTGTAGCTAATTTAAGGTCTAATAAGGTTTTTTGGGATACTTTAGAGCACATGTGTCAAAGTCAAGGCCCGGGGGCCGGATCCGGCCCTCCGGGTAATCACATCCGGCCCTCCAGATCATTTTATTTTATTGTAATTAATGGCTTGGTGTTTTCTGCACTTATTTCTAACTTGTATAATTTTGACAAAATACATTTTTAGGGAGAGTAAAATGTTGAAAGTTATTTAAAGTTTAAGTTGATTTGTTATGGAATAATATTCCTGCCATTTCATTTCATAGTTATGTAAAAAAATTACTTTTTTTTTTTTTACATTTTTAAAGTTTTTTAAAAATTGGCATGCTAGCTTTTTGGACTATTTTGCCATTTACTAAGATTTTTTTAGCTACCTTTTGAGTTTAGCGAATCTTTCAGCTACATGTTAGTTGTTGTTGGTTAATTTAGGCTTTTTTTGCATTTTTCTAGTCCATTTTGGATTTTAGCTAATATTTACATGCTTGCTGTTTTGGCCAATTTGGCCTTTTATAAGTTTTTTTTTTTTTTTTTGTTTTTTTTTATATTTTTGAGTTTAGTTAATATTTCAGCTACATGCTAGCTGTTTAGGCTAATTTGATCTTTTTTCAGTTGTTTAGGTTATTTTTTCAGCTACATGCTAGCTGTTTTGGTCAACCTAAGTTTTTTTATATAGTTTTTTCAGGCCAATTTTGCATGTAGCAAATGTTTTACCTGGATATCAGCATCAGTGTTTTCACCTATTAGCTTCAGGGATTTTAGCTCTCAATGTCTCAGTTTTTAGCCATCAATTTCAGCATTTACAGCATCTTCAGAAGCCAAATTCAGCTTACAGCATTCACACTAGTATTATCATAGGTAATGCTATATATTTATTTCAAAATGTGCTAAAAATTTATGGTTTTAAAGTTGTAAAAATTTAGTTTTAGAGTTTTCAATAAATATATATCCTGTTCGGCCCGCGACCTGAGGTGTGTTTTGGATTTTGGCCCCATGTGCGATTGAGTTTGACACCCCTGCTTTAGAGTTAAGATCATATTTAAGCAACGCACTAAATATTTTTTGCAAAACGGGCATATAGTGGGGATTTTTAAGCAAATTCAGAGTTCTTTAACAAAATTTCCAGTTTTTGAGCAAATTTTAAATTCTGCAAATAGTTTCTCTGCATTTTCAGCAAATCCCTTCAGCATTGAAAGTAAATTGCGTCGCCATTTTCCGCAAAAAGCTTCAGCGACTAATTCCAACGACTTCCGTCTGGTGTTGCATTGATCTAAGAACTCAATCAAGGTTTTTCATTTTACAGTAATAAATCTGTAATATGTTTCACTATAATTAGTGCGTAAAATCTCCAGCGACTGTCAGTGTGGTCATCTCCAGGGACGAGGAGTGGCGTCGCACCGGCAGACCTGAACACCACGGTGAGGAACGACGACCAGCTGGTTTCATTCACGTTCTGAACAGATTCTGAACTTCTTTCTGTTTTCTGGCAGCTGAGATCTTCACTGCAGACATTTGCAAATGAGCTGATTCAAGCGCCAGTGGGAGGGGCTGAGTCACCACGGATGCATCATCTGATCGCTGAGAGTGGATTAAAAAAAACAACAACTTGTTCTGAAGATCAAAGAGGATCCTCTGATGTTCCAGAACCTTCCGTTGGTGTTTGCTCGCCGCCTCACGTTCTTGACCCACCTGCCCCGCCCTCAGGTGACGTGGAGGTTAGAATCAAGAAGAATCAATGCAAACAACATCTTGATTTTCCAAACGTTTCTTTGTTAAATAAAGAAATCTATTGTTTCCACTGAGGTAACTGCTGGCTGCATGAAGCAGAAGATCCTGTCATTGATAGAAACTCTATAATGTACAATATAGGTAGAAACAACAAATAACCGAGAAAATGAAGGTTGTTCAACCCTTCTACACCTGGGGCTTAAACACTAAATCTTTAACATACTTTCATTTTTCAATGATCGTTCCAGTAGATTATACTGGAATGATCTCGTTAACAATTAAAATCAAATTACAGTGAATCCACTAAACACTGGAGTTGCAGGTTAAACCAACAGTTCAGTTTGTTCCAGAGATCCAACATCAGAATGTGAGTCAGCTGCTTGAAACATTCAAACATAATCAATAAGGAATGTGTTGTTGTTCATGTTTTGCAGCATCTTCTGGAGAGCTAATAGAAATATTTGACCACGTTCAGCCGTCAGTCTTCCAAGATGAAGCATCGAGCTTCTCTCCTGAGATGCTGCTGGCAGAGAGAGCCGGTTGAATCGTGCCCACGTGAAGCTCCGCCTCCACGGTCGGGCTTCATAAATAACTGATAGATTTGTCTTCCAGAATCATCCATCAGTCCATCATCCTCTTTCATCAGGAAGATCCTTCTGATCATTAACAGATAACAGAGCTCGCTCTCATCCGTGTTTCAGACATGACGGGGGGGGCAGGTCCTAATAGATGAGAAATGTGAGCAGATGTCAGTCAGACATCAGCTTCAGGGTTCAGACTGAAGGAAATAGGAGTCAAACAGCAGAACAATGTCAGCCCGGGATGGGGGAGAGGGGGAGGGGGGGGTTCCTCAAGCTCTACTGAGATCTGATCAGCTCAGGTAATCGATCACCTGTTCAGGTTTGTAAAAGCTTTAGACTTCCTGTGTGAAACATCAAGAGGGAGAAGATACAGAACAACAAAGAACCACATCCATCATCCATCCATCATCCATCCATCCATCATCCATCATTCATCCATCATCCATCCATCATCCATCCATCCATCCATCCATCCATCCATCCATCATCCATCCATCCATCCATCATCCATCCATCCATCATCCATCCATCCATCAACCATTCATCCATCCATCCATCCATCAACCATTTATCCATCCATCATCCATCCATCATCCATCCATCCATCCATCATCCATCCATACATCATCCATCCATCCATCAACCATTCATCCATCCATCTGTCCATCCATCATCCATCCATCCATCCATCAACCATTCATCCATCATCCATCCATCCATCAACCATTCATCCATCCATCCATCCATCAACCATTTATCCATCCATCATCCATTCATCAACCATTCATCCATCCATCCATCAACCATTCATCCATCCATCATCCATCCATCCATCCATCCATCATCCATCAACCATTCATCCATCCATCTGTCCATCCATCATCCATCCATCCATCCATCCATCAACCATTCATCCATCCATCCATCAACCATTCATCCATCCATCATCCATCATCCATCATCCATCAACCATTCATCCATCCATCTGTCCATCCATCATCCATCCATCCATCAACCATTTATCCATCCATCATCCATTCATCAACCATTCATCCATCCATCATCCATCATCCATCAACCATCCATCCATCCATCCATCAACCATTCATCCATCCATCATCCATCATCCATCAACCATTCATCCATCCATCTGTCCATCCATCATCCATCCATCCATCCATCAACCATTCATCCATCCATCCATCCATCCATCAACCATTTATCCATCCATCATCCATCCATCCATCATCCATCAACCATTCATCCATCCATCTGTCCATCCATCCATCCATCCATCAACCATTCATCCATCCATCCATCAACCATTTATCCATCCATCATCCATTCATCAACCATTCATCCATCCATCCATCAACCATTCATCCATCCATCATCCATCCATCCATCCATCATCCATCAACCATTCATCCATCCATCTGTCCATCCATCATCCATCCATCCATCCATCCATCCATCCATCCATCCATCCATCAACCATTCATCCATCCATCCATCCATCCATCAACCATTCATCCATCCATCCATCCATCAACCATTCATCCATCCATTCATCATCCATCCATCATCCATCCATCCATCCATCATCCATCCATCCATCATCCATCCATCCATCAACCATTTATCCATCCATCATCCATTCATCAACCATTCATCCATCCATCCATCCATCCATCAACCATTCATCCATCCATCCATCCATCCATCCATCCATCCATCCATCCATCCATCCATCAACCATTCATCCATCCATTCATCATCCATCCATCATCCATCCATCCATCCATCCATCATCCATCTATCCATCATCCATTCATCCATCCATCCATCATCCATCCATCCATCATCCATCCATCAACCATTCATCCATCCATCCATCAACCATTCATCCATCATCCATTCATCAACCATTCATCCATCCATCCATCCATCAACCATTCATCCATCCATCCATCAACCATTCATCCATCCATCCATCAACCATTCCTCCATCCATCATCCATCCATTATCCATCATCCATCCATCATCCATCCATCCACAAACTGAATTAGGAAAGTCTTCGTCTAAATGATCTCTGGACATTGGCGGTGCACTATCTCCAACCAACATCTGTTGTTACCTGAGAAACCAAGGTCTCCAGTCCACCAGGGGACAGCGGGGGAGATAGTTACACAATGAGGTCACAACAAAACCAACTGTCTGGTTTCAAACCTTAATCCACTTTGGTAAGAGGAATTCTTTACATCAAATTCACAACAGCGGGGGTGTCAAACTCATTTTGGTTCCGGGGCCACATCCATCCAACCAATCTGATCTGATCTGATCTCGCGTGGTCCGTGTCAGTTTGACAAATAACATTTTTAATTTACACAGACTGAATATTTTACAACTGAATTGAAGCAATCCACATAGTAAACTCAAGAGGGCGCTATGGAAAAAACATATCCCCCTGTCTAAAATATGAATGGGCGAATGAATTAAAAATGAAGCTACATTTGTGAACGAAGCGTAACCTTTCTCTCCTGAAACTCGGCGTGGTTCGGCCTTCACCGTCAATCTCAGGATTCAAATCCTGTGTAACAACACTTTTAATGTCATTCAATTGAGCAAAATACTATGAAATCTCCAAAAAATCTTCTGCTGCTTTTCCTTTGCTCCCCCTAGTGGCGGAACTGTTCATTGCAGTCATTTCTTTACAGAACTCGCCACAGGAATGGGCTACAAACTTCTTTGTCTTTTTAAACATCCTTATATTTTTTTCTCTTCATGCCAGATTAAACCATCTGGATAATCTCTGATCAACCTCTTTACATTTGTCAAATAAATTGCTCTCAATTGAAGGTTTGACCCTTTGATTAACTCTGTTCCGACTGTCAGACGTGTTTGTCGAGGCTCCTGCATGAAGGTGAATGATTTCAAATCCAGATCAAAAATGTCTTTTTCAGATCTGCAGTAAAAACATCTGGAACTTTTTGGAAAACATGAGGACATTTTTACTATTAGTCTTTTCAATAAGGCGAGCAGAGATTAGATTCCACTGGAGAAAGTGTCTTTGCAAGTGTTTTGTGTTTACCATCGACTGGACGCTCAGGTCCGTGGACACGAAGCTCTGGACTCGGACCTGTTGCTCTCTTCAAACCTCTTTCAATCGTCCCAGCGTTGGTCTCTCCTGCCTGAAGTCCTCTCCTCGGCGAGTGCTGGCGCTTCTGTGTGGGCGACTTATCAGTGCTGGGGAGCGCGAGTGCTAAGTAGGCTTCGAGGCTGCGGTGCGCTGACCGGCTCGCACAGCGGCGGACACGTGTTGGCTCACCCACTCACTGCTGCTCAGCAGACTCTTGACGAGCGGACCAGGAGAGTTGGAAACAGGAGGACAGTCTCAGCACTCCCACACAGACACGGAGGCTAACTGGAGGGCGCCATGATCAAATGTTCTGTCAGAGGCAGAGGAGCGGCACCTTTTCTGCTTCATCTCAATGGATCTCTGCTGCTTTTCTTCTTTACGTGAAGCTGAAAGCGTCTCCAGCAGAACTGGAACGCTTTCAGCTTCAGCTGAAGGCTGGTTTGCTGAAACTGAAGCCATGCTTTACTGAAATAAAAGCTGAAAAATATATATAATTCTACAGAACAAAGCAAAGCTTTAGTTTATTAACCAAATCATTTTAACTCTCACCAATGTCAAATACCACTCCCCAATCTGGAGCTTCTCCTCTTTTAATATTTTTTAAACTTTTTAAGTTTTGAATTTTTATGTCTGCAATTGTTTTTGAGGTTTTTAAATTTGCTATACTGGTAATTTTATGTCATTGTTTTTATTGGCTTTCATGCTTTGATTATCATGAGTGTCTTTTTATTATTTATTTATTTTTACATTTTTATAATATATATATATATATATATATATATATATATATATATATATATATATATATATATATATATATATATATATGTACATTTATTTTATTATTTTATTCTTTTTAAGTCTTTTATCTGTCGTGTCTTTGCGGTAAATGGACCTTGAGTCTGTAATAAAGTATCCTTATTATTATTATTAACTGTCACTCCGTCTTCATGAGGCGTCAGGTAAGGATGGAAACACAGGAAATGATGTAAAGGAAGTGAGCAGCTGGCTCCTTTATTAACACTCTTGAGTCATTTTCATAAAATGAGGAAAAAACATTTGAATGTGTTTAAACCATTTCAGTGTTTACAACATTTTTAATTGGATTGAATTTTTGTTTCCCTAAAAGAATCAGTCAGAATCTACCCCAGAGGTCGGCAACCTTTAACAGTAAAAGAGTCATTTGGGCTTGTCTACTGATCAAAACCTTAAAGGAGCCGCTTAGTCTCACTTTAGCCTTTAAGAAACTTGGATCTTTATATATTTTCTTTCATAATTATGAACCATGTCTATTTTTTGGCACAAACAAAAGCAAAAATATAAAAACTAGCATTTCTCACATTTTTTTTAAACGTTTTTACCTTCAGCGGAGTCTAAATTAGCAAAAAAGCTAGCTTGTTGCCTAATTACTAGCTGACCTCCAAATTAGCATAAAATTCCTCAGTAAATTAATTCAGCCAAAAATGTTAGCATGTTGCTAAAATATTAGCTTAATTCTAAGTTAGCATAAAAAATTTAGAGACCAAATTAGCCAAAAATAAATAAATAAATAAACTAGCTTGTTCCTCAATTACTAGCTGAACTCCTAAATGACCTAAAATTCTTCAGTAAACTAAATTAGTCAAAAAAGTTTGTCTGTTTCTAAAATAAAAGCTAAACTCTAAATCATCCTAAAAAGCTTCAGTAGATAACAAATTAGTCGAAAACCTCAGCATGTTGCTAAATTATTAGCTAAACCGCAAATTAGCATAAAATTCCACGCCTCTGGCTCGTCCTGGCCGTGGACCACGTCTAGGGACAGGGACCAGTTTAGCAATTAGCTATTGTTGATATTCTATGACAGACTTTCTGCTTCTGTAAAGTTACCGTCATGGAGTCCAATGAAGATATTTATTGTGATATTGGACTATATGAATAAAATTGAATGGAATCGATCAAACATAAATCTTCCACCACAGATATCTCCGCTCTGCTGACCGACGGTTGGCCTGATCGTCAGCTCCACTGTAGGGCGGCTCTGCTCATGAGGTGCATGTGGAGGCAGTAGACATTCGGAGGGACAGCTTCACACGTCCCAGTAAAGACGCTGGGATTACGGCGTGTGAGACTGAGCTTCACTGATTAGGGGAAACCTGTGGAAAGGGCAGACAGGCGGTAAACAGACAGTCTGCCTCAGAAGGTAAACAGCCTTTTGCTTTCCTCGTCTGGTCCTCATTTCAGGTCCGTGGGACTCCAACAGAGTGGAACTGTTCGCTCCGAGATTCTTCAGTCTGAATACGATCCGCTCTGAGGCTGTAACAAGTGAACGCGGTGAGCCGCGGATGTAAAGTCATGATTGTCGAGTTAGCAGAAAGGAAGTAATTGGTCCGACTGATTACCTGTCAAGGTGCATTCACATTGAACACGACATATTTCTGTCCCTCTTTAGTCGGTATCAAATTTGCTGCTCGTCATCTTTCGAAAAACGTGTTCCTGAGCTTGATGCCGCGCCTGCATGTGGGAGGAGCTAAAAGCTGGTGTAAGGAACGGTGTCTGTGAACACTTCACTTAGAATATTGAGAAATCAGGTTTATTTATTGTGAAGAGTTCTACAAAAACATCTGTAATCACGTCTCCATGTTTGAGTTAATATAATTGTTATTTAAAGATTTTCCTGGTACAGGGGGCTGTGTCTGCATGACAGCCGCTTCCACTGTGTTTCTGTGTCTCTGTGGCTGAGCTTGAAGGCTCTCTGTCTCGTATTAATCCGAGGCTGAACAATAAAATTGAGACATTTTTCCTTTTTTTAATGTTTTGATGGGGAACGAGCTGGCGGCAAAAGCCGGCGATCTGTCTAGAGCAGGGGTGGGCAAACTTTTTTGATTTGTGGGCCAGAAAGGGTTCTAAAATTTGGCATAAGGGCCGGACAAGGAGCAGATGGAAGGAGTGATTTGGTAATCAACCTCATAAACTAAAAAGATAATATAGAATTTAGATAAAAACATGCTTTAATTTGGATTAAAATTCATATACATTCATTTAAAAACAGAAAATTTGGGAATTTTAATTTCTAAATTTTGATTTTTGTCCTCTTTTTGGTGATCCAATGGGTTGATGTTCTTCAGAGGAAAATGTGAACTCAAAGAAATCTGAAAAATCACCTTCTGATTCGGAAAAAAAACACATGAACGCCAGAGAAACAACACCATTCATGGGAAGAAACCAGAAATACAATCAAAATAAAACAATAATTAGGATTTTTGATTCAATGTATTTTAATTTGGAGGGCCACATTAAGTATCTTAAGGGGCCGCATGTGGCCCCCGGGCCGTAGTTTCCCCACCCTGGTCTAGAGTATATCCCGCCTTCACCCCAAAGTAGATGGATGAGCTGCGGCACCGCTTTGGATTAGTATTCTACCCGCTGATCGAGTCACTGAAAATGTCACGCCCAAAGCTGAGTTCCTGATTGGTCGATGTGATGCAGTGACGCTGTCAAAATTCAGAATTTTGAGTGTGCCGCCTAATCTGTGCCTCAAATCGAGCCACTGGACTTCAGATGGTCTAATGTTGCGTCCGTTCCATTGAACCTGACCGCATCCGCCACGGAAATCGTGTTCGGTGTGAGCGCACCTTTAGAGTGTTTGTTTGCTAGCGCCGTGATACTCCTTAGGACCCGAGCTGTCCTTTGATATGCCTGTTTTATTTATCTGAAAGAGGAATAAAAGTTAAGAAAATTAACTACTGTGATAATAAAACCGAAATGTGATGTTTTAAGAACTTAAAAAGAAGCAGATAATCTTAGAAAACAAACAAACAACCAAAAAAAAAAACGAATAAATTAAAATTAATAATGATCTGAGCTAGTCTTAAACAATCATCAAATTCATGCTAAAACACACATAATTTATTTTTAAGAATTCTAAATTGGGACAGGAATCACATTTGGTCAAAAATGTTCAATAACTAAATATATTAAAGTTAAAGTCACTAAACTTTCTCACATGACTAATTATCACTTATATAACAAGAAAATATGATTTTTTTTTCTAGTTTATATTTGCTCTATTTTTACTTGTTTATTAAAGTTACTTCACAGAAGTGTTCTATTGAAGTTTCTAATGATTAAATAATGTTAATGAAATATGAAAAGGGACAAGACAAATGTATTTATTCAATTTGTTCATGTTTTAAATGTGTTACAAAAGTCGGGACTCGGTATCGGCAAATCCACAAAATCCAATGAATCGGAATCGGATCGGGACCAAGAAAACCTGATCGGGACATCCCTAGTTTTTAACACGCTTAATACACTTCTTACTATCTTTCCTGTGTCTCGTTACGCGGGACGGTCCCGGGGAGCTGCCGTGACGTCACCATAAAAGCTCTGTCGTGGTTCCTTAACAGAATTCTCTTCAAACCAACAACACAGTAACTTATAAGTTCATCCGTTCCCATCAAAGAGCAGCTCTGTACTGTTCTCTACTGTAGTCTTTTCCTTTCAGGTGTTTTTTAATCACATTGGTGATCTGAAACTTTAACCATGAAACATGACCACCTCGTTGAAGGTTCCAGCGTGAACCTGCATAACTGAGATATTTTGAGAGCGTCGCTGTATTGATCGTCCTCTTTTGTTTCTTCTCAGCACAGAGAATGTTTGCACGAATTCAGAGGATAACCTTCACCTCGCTGTCTGCATGGAGCGGTGCAGAGCGCTCATCCCCCACTGCACCAAAACCTCGTGGAGAGTCTCCAGGAGCTTCCTGGGTTTCTGCAGGAACACTCAGGTGTGCTGACATGTTTGTCTGCACACGCTGGGCAGCAGCTGCAATATCTCCTCTGGAGAATCTTTGATGCAGAATCATTGACAGTAAATGAGAACTGCACAGAACCCCCCCCATGTTCCAAATATTAAAAAAAAAAAAATAAAAAAAATATAAAATCCCATAGACTTCAATTAAGAAACTCTTACTGTTCTATTTATGAATGAAAGGGTTTATTTTTAAACAATCAGGTGATAATACATAAAATAGACTCACATTAGATAATCAGTCTCAAGTTGGTCACTTGAAAGCGAGTGGAAGGAAGCGAACTTGTATAATCCCACCCCGGCTGGCTCTACTAGACTCTGTTCCCTGTAGGAGTCAGAATAGGAAAAAGCTGAGCGAGGAACGGGTATGTCATAATTGATTTTCCATTTCACTTGAGTGAGAGTCTAAAGATTCACAGGTCTGTGCTGGAGAGTCATGATGGTGACCCCAAAATTATTTCTTCACAGCAGCTTCAGTTTTACTGTCAGAACTCTGGATCAGCACCACAGTAGCCACTGTTCCCCCCAATGCATGCTGGTCACACCAGAGCTGCTAGCCTCACCATAGAATGTTAGCCGCATCATAACATGTTAGCCCCGAGATAGCACTTTAGCCCCACCATAGCATGCTAGCCTTACCATACCACATTAGCTCCACAATAGAATGTTAGCCTAGCCTCACCATACCACATTAGCCTCACTATAACACGTTAGCCCCACCATAGCATGCTAGCCTCACTATAACACGTTAGCCTCACCATAGCATGCTAGCCTCACTATAACACGTTAGTCTCACCATAGCGTGCTAGCCTCACTATAACACGTTAGTCTCACCATAGCGTGCTAGCCTCACTATAACATGTTAGTCTCACCATAGTGTGCTAGCCTCACTATAACACGTTAGTCTCACCATAGCGTGCTAGCCTCACTATAACATGTTAGTCTCACCATAGTGTGCTAGCCTCACTATAACACGTTAGCCTCACCATAGCATGCTAGCCTCACTATAACACGTTAGCCTCACCATAGCATGCTAGCCTCACTATAACACGTTAGTCTCATCATAGCATGCTAGCCTTACCATACCACGTTAGCCCCACAATAGCACGTTAGCCCCACTATAGCACGCTTGGGGGGTTAACCAACCAAATGGTTCTGGAGTGCGTCTGTGTCTGCAGTTCACCGCTCCCCTGTGGTATGGGTCAAAGGTGGAGAATAAATTTACATTTCATTGGGACGTTTTTTCAAGCCAAAAGTATTCAATAGATTTAATGTTTAATGGATTAAATATATCATAAGTGTACTGTATATATAATTGCAAATCTGTCTACAACATTTATGATTAACTAGAAGCACTGGCGGTCATTTGTTAAAATTCTGCTGCTGGCCCAGTATTTATTATTATATTTAATATTTTATTGGAGGCGGAAGTTTATTTCATCCCAGACAGGAATGTGATGGCTGGTGATGCTCCAGTTACCACGGGAACCACTGTCACCCTCTGAGGTGTTTCCTACTTTGACTTTGGGGTTTCCAGTCCATATTCTGTACATGTTTCTGTATATTATTCCATCCACTTGGTCGTGGTGTTCCATGTATACTTTCATCCACCCTGCAGTTCTGTTCTGGAGTGTTTCCTCTTTCCTCAGCTCTGGGTCGTGTCTGGTGTAGATCTGAGCCTCTATTGCTCTGGTGTTCAGGGCTTGTTCCTGAGCTGCAGCATCAGAGCTTCTCTGCTGTCTCTTGACTTCTTGATTTCAGCCACTATAGATGAAGTGCATGAACTTTCTCCCTCCACAGGGATCCAGCAAACTATGATCTTTCTATTTCTTGTGTTTCACCTGCCTTCTCCAACAAACCATAACAAAGTGGATTTGGTCTGAATCCAAATTGATTCATTGTTTGTTGAATAAACTTTATTAAAGTGTAATTTTCATCAGATTCTGAAAGCAGAGCTCTCTGATCTCTTCACTGCTTCTGTAAAGAGGGATAGAAAACCCAACATTGTTTCAGATCATTAGATTCATTACTGGTATCTGCTGCCATCACATTTACACTCTTATCTGTTTAATGAAAAAGTTTCTTAATGAAAAAGATGTTTGAACTCTTTGAAGCTCATTTGCAGGAAAGTGTGTTGGAAAAAGAGGAGCTGTGGTTCAGCCCGTCCTCTCCTGAAGGCTTCCTCTGAGACATCCGCTCAGAGAACATCCAAGCCCTTCAGATCATGACAGACAGAACGCACCTTTCCTCAGGACAACAAGCCACACTCGGATGGAAAAAGAAGCCCCTTTCCCATGAAGGTTCAGGAAGCTCCTCATCTGTTCCCATGAACGTGGGGGGAAAGAGTCGAGGTGTTTTTTCCACTAAACAATGCACATCCGAAGCTCCGGAGTTTCTGCAGGGAGCTGTGCCGTGCCTGTAGAGCTCCTCTGCCAAGAGGAAAAGGGGTTGCCAGTTGAGCTTTGAGAGAGAACAGGAAAAAGGATTAAACAAGTAAATAGAGAGGAAGATCTGCAATGATTACAATAATACAAAACACAAAGTGTCACAAAGCTGGACCCAAAGTTACAGCTTTAAAGTGATGAAAATAATGCTTTAGCGTCTAAAGATGATTAAAAAATAACAAAAAGACTTCCAGATGTTGCAGTAAGTTAGTAAACGGAGCTAATTCACAACTGAAATTTAAACGCAAAGCGAGCCACGAAATGTTGAAGGAAAATGTGTTCAATGATTCCCAAACTCCTGATAATGATGCCTATTAAACAGTTAGCGGAAATAAAAAGTGTCTTTGACAAAAGCAAAAAATACTTTTTTCATCATTTTAGTTCATTTCCAAAAAGAGAAATATTAGGTTTGTGAAAGTTAATGAATGAACGCATGCGATTAATTATAAAGAATTAACACTTTTCGTATTAGGGTTATAAAACTCTTTCAATGAGACAAAGTAAACAAAGTCAAAATAAACTTGAATTTTTTTATTTTCTGTTATTGAGAGTTTATTAAATTAAAGATATAAATGGGATTCATTTGTAGTTTTTAGACTAAATAAATCTTTAATTTTAATAAATAAGGCAAAAGATGAACATCAATCTAACGGCTGTAATAGAGCAGCAACCGCTGTGGTGGGCGGAGCCTAACGTCTGCTATTAGAAATCATGATTTCAGGAATTTCTCACAGTAACAAACACCGGGGTTGTCTAAAAAAATTGTGGAAACTTTGTGGTTTACAGCGAAAGTTACGAGAGGCGAGCAGTTTAAAATGGACAGACACGCCCCCACCTGTGAGCAGATTCCAGCTGAGGTGACCTGAAATCCAGCTGGATCAAACTCCTCCCAAAAACCTTTTTAATATTTTTCACAAACACAAGAAGGAAAATTATGAAAAAAAGAAAAATAAAAAAACCCTGAATTTTCAAAAACAGAAAATTCAAATATAGAAAAAAAGTTTTAGGCTCCAACGGGTTGAAAATGAACGTTCTAAATGCACAATTTTGTATGTCTTTTCATATTCTGATTATTTGCAGATAATAAGTGGTTGGCAAATACTGTAACTAAAGAAAAAAATTACAATTATTCATGTTTTTTTCCAGTTTTATGATTAGTTAAATTCTTTTAATAAATTCCTGCACCTAAAAAAACCCCCAAAAATACTGGAAAAATGAAATATTTTTTTGTGGGATTTCACATTTTGATTAATTGCAAATAATAAGTGGTCACCAAATACTGAAACTTAACAAAAACTATGATCATTAGAATTAATTGAGATTTTTTTTCAGGTTTCCTATTACTTCGTTACATTTTTTAATCATTTCCTGCACATAAAAAAACAAAAAAACAAAGAATGCTGAAAAAATGAAATAATTTTTGCGTGATTTAGTATTTTGATTATTTGCAGATAATAAGTGGTCATCAAATACTGTAATTAATACGTAAATAAAAAACAATTAATTGTGATAATTTTTTCAGTTAAACTCTTTATATCGATTCCCCCCCCTTAAAAAAACTCTTGACCAAGAATGTTGAAAAAAATGAAATAATTTTATGTGTGATTTGATATTTTGAGTATTTGCAGATATCAGTGGTTGGCAAATACTGTAACTAAAAATAGAGAAAAAATGCGATTAATTGCGATACATTTTTTTCAAGTCTGCGATTAATTAATCGATTCCTCACTCAACCAAAAATGATGAAACAATAAAACAGAGACTCAGAGATCCTTTAAACTCTAAAATGCAACTTTTCTGTGGAGAGGTGAAGTTTGTTGGTTATTTTCCGGTTTTCTCGACATGTTTTGTGGATCTCCAGCGCTGCAGGTTGTTCTGGGGAAACCTGGCGTGCGGCGGCTCTCAGACGTCTGTTCACGCCGCGTGAACGCGGGACGAGATGAGTGTTTTGTTCTCGGCTCTGAAGCTAAGTGTGCCGCCTCACAGGGACCCGACTGCCATTTAGACAGAAGATTCCCACAAGCCGGGCTGTAATTAATTAGCCCGCTGTTCTCACACCAGGCGCTTCCTGCCCCCCCCCCCCCCCCCCCCCCCCAGTCTCAGAAGTTAAAGTGGGGATAATCAGTTCTCCTGGGAGCTCCTCGCAGGCAGGGACGGCGCTCCGTCAGCCTGGTTCTCACGTGGTTCTGCTGGAGCATCAAACAGAGATGTTCTCTCTGGAGGAGCTCCGGGCAGAGCGGAGCTGTGCAGGCAGCTCCTCTCCTCTCTTGTCTCATTAACCTCAGAGGCTGGGGAGTTCTCTCTCCTTCCATCTCAAGGTGATGCTGGAGGATTGCTGACAACACACGAGCTGACCCGAGCTGCAGCTGCAGCGTGAAGGCCAAAGCCGTCTGCACGGACTGACGCGCCGCGGGGGGGTAATGCACGCTCAGCAGGTTCACCCAGCACCCCCCTGGCTCCCTTTGATATTTCACTTAGAGGCGTTTGAAGGAGCGGCGCTACCCGTCAGGAAAACGTCACCGCCTTCTCGCCGTTCAGTCTGACTGAAAGAAAGTCAGGATTTTGGCAGCTTAACCCACCGACCCGTGACTGCGTCGTGTGACCCGACCCCCCCTCCATGCTCTATGGTTGAATCTTTGTTTCTGAAAGTCTCCTCACCATCAAGTGTTTTTTTTAACTGTTTCCTAATATTGAGATTCAAGTTTTCAGCTTTGCTTTTAGGAGATTTTCATTTCAGTTCAGCTTATTTATTTATTTAAATCAGATGAACAAACGTAGAAGTGTTTAGCACTTTTACACCGTTTGATTAATCTACCAAAAATGTCAAATGTAGGTCTCACTTTTCTTTTTCTGAGACTAAATTGAGATCTTATTGAGCAACAAAAGAGAATCATGCATACAGTTCACTGAGACAGAACTGAGACAGTAAAGAGATCAAAATGAGACATGCTTCAGAACAATGTAGAACGTCTCATCTTTCTCTTAGCTGAGATCTGGAGAAGAGACGGTCGTGAGAAGAGTTTGAGATCTCAGACAGTTCTCACTGTGAGACAGATTTGAGAAGAGTGAGAAACCTGTCATGTCTCAAACAGTTCTCGTTAGTGTCTAGGAGACGTAAATCAGACAGAAACGAGATCTTCAATTTTGCTTTGTTTATCATCATTTAATTTTTTCTTTCTTTGGTGATGTAGGTGAAGGTGAAGCAGCACCTTATAGTCTCTCATCTTGTTTAATTGGATATTGTTTACTTTTCTTTTTTTTGAGTTTTTTAAGTCTCAAATCTAACCTAATTGATTGATTGATCGTTTATTTGAAGCATAGATTATAAAAAATACAAAAGAAAACACAATTATTTTAAACTCGTTATAGAAATAATGAAATGCATTGATTAGAAAATTGAAAACAAACAAAGACAAAACAAACACAAGTCACATTATTTTTTGTGATTATTAACTAAAGTTTGATTGATTGATTGAAATTTAAAGGGAAGAAGTGAATTATATAATCCCACTCCAACTTAGTTACTTCATTTTTAAAAAAAATTCCCAATAACAAAGTGAAGAGCTTGTTGATTAATGATTAATATCATAAAGCATAATTTCATGATTAAATGATGTAACTGATATGTAATACTCAATATCATCAAAATAAAATTTCATATTTGTACAAAGAAATGATCATTAAACATTGAAATCAAGTTTAAAAGTAACATTAGAATGCTTATTGATCATTCTCTGAAAAGATTCTTATATATTTTCAGTAAACGTGAACAATAGCCACTGATAATCAATAGAACAAATAATTGCATGAATCCAGTTATCATTGCTACATATTTCAGAACAAGTGAGGAAAATCAATCCCATATTGATTGTAAACATTTCAGTATTGATTACTTAATATTACATAATGTAAAACTCTTTGACTGCATAAAAACAGCTTTGATTATTTCATTAAATTCAAGTTCAGACTAGACATCAGACATGTTTGGTTTTTGTTTTTTTTTTTTATATTAGAGATGCAACAATATTCAATTTTAAACCAAACCGTTCAATACGACATTTTTCCCATTATATTTATTCAGTATTGTTCTGAGGTGCCTTAAATCCCCGCCCACTCTCCCCTTCCCAACCAGAAACTATCTTGCCCCTCCCACGGTAGTCGGATAATAAACATTTAGCTTATTGATAAAAACAATCGAAAGTTTTTTTTTTTTTTTGCAAAAAAATCTAAAATTCCATAAATAAAGTACTGACAGGTGAGGAATACTGCACGTTATCTATGTTGCTGTTGATTATTTGGACGAGTAAGTCAGTTCTAAATGTTTTAAATTGGTTCAGTTTAGATTGTGTTTGACATCCAGTTTTCATAACTTAAGAGAACTATTTAAAATGTTGCAGTTTTTATAAGTTGTAATGTTTACAAGAGTTGTATTTAAATGTGATTGGGCGTGAACTGTGGACTGGTATTCTCATTCTGGTACTTCTCTTTGCAGATGACATCATCATATGTGGAATTGTAGGATCTATTTTTGGATTTTTTTTTCTGCATCTCTTGTAAATACCGTTAAAATTTTTAGCATTTTATTCATTATTGAGTGTTTTTTATGATTCTTGACTGTTGAGAAATCCTTCCAGATGTCTTTTAGAGTTATATTACAGTAAACCCTTAAAGAATTGTTTAATTTCCCTCATGTTGACCTGCTGACACTCTTTATAAGTTGATATAGTACAGAGGTCTGCAACCTGCGGCTCCAGATCCACATGTGGCTCTTTCATCTCTCCATGTGGCTCTCTGGATGAAGAAAAATAAAATAATAGTCATTTTCAAAAACTTGGATGCTAACATTTTTGGCTTATTTGTTTTCTAGTGAGATTTTTAAGATAATTTAAAGTTTTAGCTTCTATTTTGACAACATGCTAACGTTTGTGACCAATTTAGTTTACTATGGAATTTTATGCTAATTTGGAGTTTAGCTAATATTTTTAGTAAAATGCTAATGTTTTCAGCTAATTTGTTAGCTACTGAATTTTTTTTTGGATAATTTAGAATTTAGCTCTATTTTAGCAACATGCTAACGTTTTGGACTAACGTTTTAGGCTATTTTGGAGTTCAGCTAGTAATGAAGCAACAAGCTAGCTTTTTTTTGGGCCTCTAATTAGTTTTTTCATGCTAATTTGGAGTTTAGCTAATATTTTAGCAATATGCTAACATTTTTAGGAAATTTGTTATTTACTGGGCCTTTTAGGCTAATTTTGTGTTTAGCTTTTATTTCAGCAACATCCCTAATTTTTTTGGCTGATTTAATTTACAGAGAAATGTTTTGCTAATTTAAAGTTCAGCTAGTAATTAAACAACAAGCTAGCTTTTTTGCTACTAAAGTTAAAAACATTTAAAAAATTCCCTTTTTGAGAGACGCTAGTTTCTTTATATATAATTTATTGCTTTTGTTCGTGCCAAAATAGACATTATTCATATTTATTTATTTTAAAAAAAACAAATAAAAGGTTATGAATGCAAATCCAAATTTCTTAAAGGCTAACGCAAGTCAATGCGGCTCCTTCTAGGTTTGGATCAGTAGAAAACGAGCCCAAAAGACTCTTTTACTGTTAAAGGTTGCTGACCCCTGATATAGATAGTATTTTTTTCGTTCAGCTTAAAGCTTCAGATGAGACGCTTCATTCAACTAAAACAAACTTTTGATTTAAAATGCTAATAAAAAGGCTAATATTTTGTCTTTTTTATCATGTATTAAATGTTTTTGAAACGTTTGTGACACAATAGGAATAAAGAGATGAGTAATGTTTGCTGGTGAAGCTAAAGGAGAAGACAGGCTCTCCCCCCACTTCCACAGATTTCCGTTTGCAGCTGTAGAATCTGAATCGAGGCCGATTTAGGATGAATCCTGGACGGATTCATGGATGTGGAGCGAACGGCGAATCAAAGGAATTCCTGCCGGCCTTCACTGACTCACTCAACGTTCTCCGACCTTCAGTGCGACACATGAAGCAGAGGATGAAAACACTGAAGCGTCTGTTTGAGGAGCCCCCCCCACACCAGCGTGTCCCCCCCTCCTTCAGCGCAGCCGCTGCAATCTTGAATTCACATCCAGAGACGTTTTAAAAGCGAGACAGCCTCAGCGGGCGAGATGAAAGTAGTGTTTGGTGCCCCCTCCCTCCATAATTCCAGCCTTCTTTGTCCACTCCATGTTATTACGGAGAGCTGCATCCAGTTATTTGTGTCCTGTGGCCGGATACATGCGCACACAGGGAACCAATTTGTGTGGGAGGCGGATCGGGACCCAGAAGGCGACTGATCTGAGATCAGTGAGTCTGGAGGCGCCTGCAGGAAATCTGTGTGACTCCGGGGTGCAGCGCTGCATTCGGATTTAGGAAACATCTGGCCTTTCGGCTGCCCCCACGTCCAGCTGGAGGAGGAGGGGCCTGTGGAGGAGAGTGTTTTAAAGAAATGATCAACATGTCTCTTCTTCTGTGAAAAGATGCAGATTTGGGGTCAGCTCTGAGAAAGTTCCATAAAGTCCGATTCCTTCAGTATGAATATTATTTTGGTTTGTTTATCTAACCAGGAATGCGACTGTACGGGATCGTCCTGCAGACAGTAGAATGAGAGTTGGATCGACAGATTTAGGACAGCGGCCCCCAAACTACGGCCCTCCTCTAAATCTGCCCCCCCCCCCCCCCCCTGTTTTTTTGGCTAAATTTGACGTTTTTCAAGTTTTTTAGGCTAATTTAACAGTTAGCTAATATTTCAGCTACACGCTAGCTTTTTTTGGCTACTTAAGGCTTTTTTCATTTTTTTTTAGGCTAATTTGAAGTTTAGCTAATAAGTTAGCTTAATGTTAGCTGTTTTGGCTAAATTAGGCATTTTTTCCTGTTTTTTTATGCTAATTTCGTATTTAGCTCATATTTCACCAACATGCTAGCTGTTTTGGATATTTAGGCTTTTTTCAGTTTTTAGGGCTAATTGTGAGTTTAGCTAATACTTTAGCTCACAGTTAGCTGTTTTGGCTAAATAAAATGTTTTTCAAGTTTTTAGGCTAATTTAACAGTTAGTTAAAATTTCATCTACATACTAGCTATTTTAGATATTTAGGCTTTTTTTAGTTTTTAGGGCAATTTGAAGTTTAGCTAATATTTCAGCTACTTGCTACCTATTTTGGCTACATTAGGTTCTTTTTTGTTTTTTTTAGGCTAATTCGGAGTTTAGCTAATTAGTTAGCTTAATATTAGCTGTTTTGGCCAAATTTAAAATTTTTCTTGTTTTTATGATAATTTCGTATTTAGCTCAAATTTCACCA
The DNA here is from genome assembly GCA_003999625.1 of Oryzias javanicus. Lineage (NCBI taxonomy): Eukaryota > Metazoa > Chordata > Actinopteri > Beloniformes > Adrianichthyidae > Oryzias > Oryzias javanicus. The sequence goes on from CM012443.1 coordinate 33,389,345, forward strand.
ACATGCTAGCTGTTTTGTATATTTAGGCTTTTTTCAATTTTTAGGGCTAATTTAGAGTTTAGCTAATAATTTAGCTTACAGTTAGCTGTTTTGGCTAAATTAGAAATGTTCCTGTTTTTTATGATAATTTCATATTTAGCTCATGTTTCACCAACATGCTAGCTGTTTTGGATATTTAGGCTTTTTTCAGTTTTTAGGGCAATTTGGAATTTAGCTAATATTTCAGCTACTTGCTAGCTATTTTGGCTACATTAGGTTCTTTTTTGTTTTTTTTAGGCTAATTCGGAGTTTAGCTAATTAGTTAGCTTGATATTAGCTGTTTTGGCCAAATTTAAAATTTTTCTTGTTTTTTATGATAATTTCGTATTTAGCTCAAATTTCACCAACATGCTAGCTGTTTTGGATATTTAGGCTTTTTTTCAGTTTTTAGGGCAATTTGGACTTTAGCTTATATTTCAACTTTATGCTAGCTATTTTGTCTAAATTATACATTTCGCCAGTTTTTTAGGCTAATTTGGCATTTTGCTAATATTTCAGCTACATGCTAGCTATTTTGGTTACATTGGGCTTTTTTCGTTTTTTTAGGCTAATTTTGGAGTTTAGCTAAAAATTTAGCAACATGCTAGCTGTGGGAGTCTGGATGTAAGTCTGCTGAGGACACTTGGAGACTCACCGAGTTCACCTGCAGGAGCTGTGAGCAGGTGGAGCCGCTCATCTGTTACGAGACGTCGTGTTCATGACTGTTTGAATTAGGAACCTGGAATGACTACATCAGATTTTTATACACACAGAATGTTGACATTGATGAAACTTTAAAAAAGGTTTTTCTTTTATAATTGTGTTTGTTTTGGTGCTAATAATAAGGACACACTAAAGACAGTGAGACTTTAATGTGGAAAACGCTTCATGAAATGTCTTTCACCTCAATACAATCACCTCCTGAAAATATGTGGAAAAAGACAAACACTTTGTTTACATTATCCACTGAGATTTTACTTTAATATTCCAAACTTTTGTGATAATGTATGACAATGTTTGAAATCTGGAAACATGGAAGTTTACTTTGAAAAATAAAAGCATTTCCTAAAGAAATGCATGTGATACTAACAGCTGAAATGAGGTTTTGTGTTTGTGTAAAAAACGATTTGAGTGTAATTTTGTGTAAGTTTTAAGTTGTTGTAATTTTAATTTACACATGAATCGTGCAGGGGGGAGGGGGGGGACTTCAACCAAGCCCAGCAAAATAGATAAATAACTAATAACCCTGGTGTAAAGGAAATCTTGACCCCTTGTATTCTAAAATGCATTCCCAAAATATCCTCCACTCTCTCCTCATGAATGAGATCCTGAATGAAGAACCATTGTTGGCGGCAGCTGAGTAATCAAGCGGCGGCTGTATTTGGCACATCCTGTCCTCGGTGGCCGGCTCTCCCTGAATAGATACCCGGATTGCTCCCAAGACACTCGAGTATCCTGCCTGCATGGCAGGAATGTAAACACGCCCGCATGTTATGTCTGCCCTGCTCTGACCGTTTCATAATCTCAGCCGTTCTTCTACTGGAGGTGTCATGGATTGAAGTGGAGGGACGGCTTCTGGGCCGGTCCAGAACACGGAACTGTCAGATCCTTGATAAAGTAGTGGACGTGGGGCAGTTCTTTCTGGGTTGTTTTTACGCGGTTGAAACACCAGACAAACACGAAGCCAGAACACAGAAACATAGAGGAACCACTGGTCTGGTCTGGTCTGGTCTGGTCTGGTCTGGTCTGGTCTGGTCTGGTCTGGTCTGGTCTGGTCTGGCCTGGTCTGGTCTGGTCTGGTCTGGTCTGGTCTGGTCTGGTCTGGTTTGATCTGGTCTGGTCTGGTACAAACATTCACGACAGCAGAGAAGGTTCGGGGGTTCTCAGGAACTTTGATTCTCTCTTCGTTTTGGTGTCTCTTGAGCAGCTTGCTGCAGCCTGTTTGAGTTTTAGGGCTGAGCTGTATGCAGACCAGGGTCACGTGTCACATAGCAATAGCAGTTAGCTTATAGCAGATGATTCTGAGGATCCTAGCCAGAAAGGCCAAATGGGCCCCATTTAAAGTGGCAGAAAATGTGGATCCTGACTGGGTTTGTCTGCAGTTTCCATGGTTATTTGGACAGAGTAGCATGCTAGTGAGTTCTTCTGTAGCATGCTAATGAGCTACAAGGTAGCATGCTAGTGAGCTCCACTTTAGCATGCTAAAGAGCTACAAGGTAGCATGCTAGCAGACTCCGCTGTAGCATGCTAGCAAACTCCACTGTAGCATGCTAATGAGTACTGCTGTAGCAGGCTAGCAAACTCCACTTTAGCATGCTAGCGAGCTCTGCTGTAGCATGCTAACAACCTCTGCTAAAGCGAGCTCCTTTGCAGCGTTCTAATGAGCTAGTGAGCTCACTTTTTTAAGCTAACAAGCTCTGCTGTAGTGAGTTAGCGCGTTCTTTTTGCAAGCTAGCATGCGCTACTGTATTGAGCAAGCAAGCTCTGCCATTAAAAATGGAAAGAGGGGAAAAGGACAACTTTATTCATTTATGGATTGTTTTTATCCTACTGTAGTAAATCAAATCCTTGTGAAATTCTAATTTTTAAAAATGTGGAAAAAGAAAAAAAATGAATTTAAACGTTCACTATAGGTGGAGCGGAAGTAGTTTGGTGTTTGAAATCTGAAAATATTACATTTAAAATTTCTTTGTTCCGTTTTTTATTCAAAACTTTAATGAGAACAAATAATTTCTCTATAATATAGTAGAAAATGATCATTATTTGAAATTGTCATTTTTAATTTGCGGTTATTTTACCTTGAAAACAACTGATACACGGATCCAGTTCTGGCGTCAGTTTTGCCCTAATAACGGTAACAGGGCGGGGCCAATAGAAAAGCGGCCAATCACATGCAGGATTCCGTTTTGTTTTTTTTAAAACAAATTTAGGCAGGAGTTGTTACGAAAAAGGGAGGAATGCCTCCAAGCGTGCGTAGGACTACAAGAGCGAGAATGGAGGCAGAATTGGTGTGACTCCGCCTGGATTTGAACTCACAACCTTCCAGTCTCAGGGTGGACACTCTTCCACAGCGCCACTGTTTGAATAAAATATTAAGACTGTTCTTTCAGTGGAGCTCTTCATGTCAGCTTAGTGCTCGACTTTTAGTTCTTTTCATTGATTTTGTCAAATTATTTTCTGGAAATGACTGTTTTATCCCCGTTATATCAGTTATTAAAGAAACTCTTTTTTGTTTTTTAAGCAGAATTCTCTGCACATGAATGACAGTGAAAGCTGAGTTTTTGCAGTGTTCACAGGCTTTTTCCAGCTCTCGTCGATCTTTCCCGTACGTGGAGCGGCGAGCCTCTCTGGACGTTCCTGCATGTAAAACACGCAGAACCAGAAATAAAACGCTGTGGTTTAACAGGCAGTTACACAATGGAGCCGGACCTCAAACAGCTGGAGCCACATGCAGCTTTTATATTTAGCATTTGCTGTTCAAACACTGCGGAGACCGCTGGTCAGTTCGTCAGGCAAACCTCGCCGTCGGCCCAAATGTCTGATCTCTCTGGGATTAAAGTGAACAAATAAACACAATCGCGAGTGCAAACTGCTGATGTGGCGAGAGGTTTTTAAACGAATCTTCATCCCTGGTCAGCGGCGCCGAACGACGTTGGAATAAATTAATCCAGATCTCCAGAATTCAGATACAAAGGATTAAACAGCTGGAAACCAAATGTGGAATTTGAGTTTGACACAAAACAATACTCGACGTAACCAAGTCATCGTAGTTCATCACTCATGGTTGTAAGGACGGAGAAGCAAATGCATGATGGGAAAAGATAGTTGCTTGTTTTCTTCTAAAGAAGTCAGTAACTAAGTAGAAGTAGTTGTTAGTGTAGCCCATGTGGTCTTTGTTTTTATTAATTTCACCAAAATCTTCCTTCCTATTTTTATTTTTGTTAATCTGAGAAAGTTCTGCGCACAGACTTTTATTTTGGTAGTTGCGCTACTTCCTGTCTGCTCGCGGCATTCCCTTCAGTCTCTGGGGGAACGGTCGAGTGAGGTAAACTGCAGGCTTTGCTCTCGCTATATTAGAGAAAAAAAAAAAACTACCATGAAATGTACTGTAAATCGGTTCAAGTGTTCCTAATACCGTTTTTATTCCTGTTAGCTTTGTGAAATGCATCATTTTTATATAAATGCACTTTGAAATCAGCTAATGCTAGCAGCAGATGAAGATTTCAGGATTTATTGAAATGATGAGAATCTGGTCGGCACTGGTTGTGAAGGTTTCTCTTTAGATCCTCGTCGATCTCCGTATCAAAAATCCTCCTCGCTCTCATGCGGATCATTTTCCTGGAGACACGCACATTCCCGTCTTCCCTCAGTAATCCATTTGTCGCTTGGTTTCTTTGTACCTCAACCAGGGAATCGTTTGATCCTTCTTTCGTCTATCACCCGTCTGCTGGATCCGTTCCTGGATCCGTTCCTGGATCCGTTTAGGATCCACCACAGATGTCTCACACATGCAGATTCCTCACCAGAATATTCTTTGGCGTGGGCCACCGCACCAAGTCTACATGCTAAATCCAGTGAGCGTTTTATTCACCATCGCCTCACAACACAAACATCACAGACAGCCGGCATCATCAACTGTTCACAGAGAAGAGGGAGGTCCTTAAACGCAGCGCTTCATGGAGACAGCCACTACTGGAAGCAAAGTCTCCCTCAGTCCTCAGGTTTAGGCCGAGGTGGACAGGAGAAGGTCTGACTGGCTTTTTTTTAGGTGCACGGTCCTCATCATCATGTTGGCTAGCTGTACGCTAACCGAACCCTGACCTTTCTGAAAAAGCAAACATGGCTGACAGATGTTGGAACAGAGCTGTGAGCTGCTCAGGGTTAGCTGAGCCAAGACAAACCTGCTCTGTGGGCGGAGCCTCCTGAAGCCAGCAGCGGTCTGAAGAAACTCAGAATCCTGTTGGTCTTTTGGACTCTCACTTCTCTTCTATTTCAGATTGAAGCTGGTCTCTGCTTGATCAGAGAAGCTTTGATTTCCCCGTTGTACTCATAATTCTGGATCTGCTCTCTCATTTTCAAAAACATCTTTTTTTTCTCAGTTTACAGTTTTCTTTTAACAATAAACAGAAAGCTGATGTGACAGAGTTTTAAATTCCTGCCGTACATCCCTATGGGGTTTTAAGAAGACTTTTATTAACGATTCATTCATATAATAATCTGTAGTTGCTGATCCGATTCATTCATCTATTTATCTGTTGCTGATCCGATTCATTCTGATTCATTTTGAACGACCTGATTTGAGCCGATTCACTGACCTAAAATTGATCCAGGATGCCAAACTTCCACCAGTGTGACCATTCATTCATTCATTCATTCATTCATTCATTCATTCATTCATTCATTCATTCAGTTTTAAGTGTTATTTTAAAACACATCTTTTGAGAATGGTTTTTAATGCTCAGTAGTTGGTGGCATTTTATTTTATTTTATTCTATTTTTATTTGTTTTATTGTATTTTTATTGATCTTTTATGTATTTTATAGGGCTGCCACGATTAGTCGACTAATCGATGACTAATCGACTATTAAAATAGTCGACAACTAATTTAATAGTCGATTAGTCGTTACTTTATAATATATGGAGTCAGGCTGTAGTGAAGTTGAAAGTTATAATGACATTCTGCTAGCTTTTTAGACTATTTTGGCGTTTATTAAGGGTTTTCAGGCTATTTTGGAGTTTAGCTAATATTTTAGCTTCATGCTAGCTATTTATAATTTGGAATTAAGATAATATTTCAGGTACATATTAGCTCTTTTGGCTAATTTAGGATTTTTTTTCAGTTTTTTTTAGGCTAATTTAGGTTTAGCTTTTAAATTTCATTTACATGTTAGCTAGCTATTCTAAATGTTTACAGTTTTTTTTAGCTAATTTGGATTTTCTCTATTTTCCCTACATGCTACTATTTGGCTAAATTGGAATTTTTACAGTTTTTTAGGGCTAATTTGAGTTTAGCTAATATTTCAGCTACATGTAGCTATTTTGGCTAATTTGGAATTTTTTTTTACAGTTTTTTAGGCTAATTTGGAGTTTAGCTAATATTTCAGCTACATGTTAGCTATTTTAGCTAATTTGGGATTTTTTTACAGTTTTTTAGGCTAATTTGGAGTTTAGCTAATATTTCACTATTTTAGCCAATTTGGGATTTTTTTTTTACAGTTTTTTAGGCTAATTTGGAGTTTAGCTAATATTTCAGCTGCATGTTAGCTATTTTGGCTAATTTAGAATTTTTACAGTTTTTTAGGCTAATTTGGAGTTTTGCTATTTCTTCAACTACATGCTAGCTATATTGGCTAATTTGGAATTTTTACAGTTTTTTAGGGCTAATTTGGAATTTAGCTAATATTTCAGCTACATGTTAGCTATTTTGGCTAATTTGGAATTTTTACAGTTTTTTAGACTAATTTGGAGTTTAGCTAATATTTCAGCTATATGCTAGCGATTTTATCTTATTTAGGATTTTTTAGTTTTAAAGCTAATCATATTTCAGATTTTCTTTACATCCACTTTGTCCATGATCCGATTAGTCGACTAATCGGAAAAATTAATCGATGATTAGTCGACTATTAAAATAATCGTTTGTGGCAGCACTAGTATTTTACTGCAGACTGCTTTTGTAATTTTATGTTTTTTTTATTCATTTTTCTTCTTAATTTGTCTAATTTTTTAAACTCTCTTCCTTCTTTTAATGTGAAGGACTTTGGCATGCTATAAGCAGATGTAAAGTGCTATAGAAGTAAACTTCATTCATTCATTCATTCATTCATTCATTCATTCATTCATTGTATTTGAGTTTGAAGGTGTGGAGGTCTGCACCACCTTCTGCTTGATGAGCAGCAGAGTCCAGTGAAGCTTCTCCTTCAACCTGATGCAGGAACACGCCAATAACACGTCTGTCTCCAGCAGAATGATCACATGAAGCTTCTGACAAAACTCAGGCAGAAGCTCCATCTGTCACACGTGGAGATCCTCAGACGTTTCTGCGTCTCCTTGGTTTGACTCTGAGCTGCTTCAGTGTCTCGGATGTTCTTGAGTTTGTGGAGAAGATTCAACGTCATGAAGATGTGTGTGTGTGTGAAGACCCCAAAATGGCTCCTCTGAAGAGTTTAAAGTGGATGAGCTCTGAGAACCTGCAGCTCCAGCAAGTTCATGAAAAAGATGGAAGTTCTGGAGAAAAACGCTCGCTTTGGATTAATATTCAAAGCTCCTGATTGGCTGACGCGACGCAACGAGGTGTTCGCACCTGGTTGGTCAAATCGAGCTGCTGACAGACCTTCACGCTCAAACCGCATCACTGGACTTCAGATCTCCTCGTGTCGCGTCTGTTCCGTTGAGTTAACGTTGGAATGGCGTTCGGTGTGAACGCACCTTCATGAGTAACTTCCATGTTAACGTTTAATGTCACGCCGGCAGATGTTTTCTGTTAAACTTTGTGGTTTACTTTGAAAGCTGAAACTGAAACGGGTCAGCATGAAGTTTGAACTGGAAGCTGTGGACTCTCAGACTCATGTTCACTCTTCGGTCAGTCGGGTTTATTCTTCTCTTCATTTATATTTTTGTTGATTTTATTGAGTTTTGCTCTCATGTAGGGTCCTTGAAAGCCTCCTTTAAATAATTCGGATTATTATTATTTAATAGATAGATCGCTGAGGCTGCTTTTTCAGGAACCTTTGGAACAGAAAGGTCACTGCGAGTGCTGCCCTCTGCTGGTGTCTGTCCAAACCTGACACAGCAATTCCTCCTTTATCAAAGTAAAAGTCTTTGTTTTGACTCCAAAAGTTTTTCTTCTGCGATTTAAACTGTAGTCTTTGCTTTCTGAGAAAAAGCTGGAATTCTCTTTAGTGAGAACTTTGCTGGTCATCCTGCGCTTTCACCTCAGATGCTCTTCGACAGAGAGCAGCCAGACCTGCAAGCTAATTGGCTTTAACGGCGGACGTCGTGGACTTGAAAGGATCCTCCGGGGCGCTTCTGTTTGAGGATGCAGCTCTCACGCCGGCTGTCTGAGGAGATCAAGGCTGCCGAGAGCCGAGCTGAAGGCTGCGCCGCCGCGCTCGCGGAGGGAGAAGGTGAGGAGGAGAGCGAGGAGGTGAAAGCATGTGAGAGGAGCCCGGGCCCCCGAGGGCCAAGGAGGCGGGATCAGCTGGAGCTCCCAGCATCCTCCTCCTCCTCCTCCACTTGTATCGCAGGATCAGTGACTTCAAAGAGCTTTTTATGCAGAAGCTGGTGGACTTCATCTGTCCTTCCTCTTTCCTCCCTGGAGGCAAATATTCCTCTTTTGGAAAATATTTTTTTTTTTTTTTTTTTTTCCTTCCAAAACTTTGCATATACTGTAAAAAATTAGCATCTTTTTGAAGACATTTGCCCTTTTGTTGACCTCCAATTCCAACTTTGGTTTTCAGTTTTCTGATTCCAAATGACTTCCTTTAACACGTGTTCCCTTTTAAAGTAAAGGTTGAATGAAACAAAACAGTCATCAGATCATTTCTCTTCAGTTTGAAGCAGCAGAATGGAGGTTGATCCAAGGATAATTTCTTTGATTAAAGTCTGAGTTCATTATAAATTAGTCATCAGGAGATCTAAAAACTATTTATAACCACAAAGCTCTGCAGAACTTCTAAAACAGGGGTGTCAAACTCAATCGCACAAGGGGCCAAAATCCAAAACACACCTTAAGTCGTGGGCCGAACAGGATAAAACTTTAAAACCTTTAGTTCTGAGAGATGAAGATGCTGAAATTGATAGCTGAAAATACTGAATTTGATAGCCAGGTAACATTTTAGCTAAATGCCAAATTAACTAAAAAAATTTTAAAAAATGTAAAATAATAGCTCAAAATATCCTAAAAAACTGAAAAAAAACCTAAATTAGCCAAAATATCTAGCATGTAATTATTATCCTAACTTCAAAACAGTCTAAAAAACTTATTTAAAAAAAAAAAATACCTAAATTAGCCAAAACAGCTAGCATGTAGCTGAAATATTAGCTAAACTCCAAAACAGCCTAAAAAATCTTGGAAAATAGTCCAAAAAGCTATCAAAATGCCATGCTTTAAAACTTTAAAACTGTAACTTTTTAACATAATTATGAATAATAAAAAGGCAGGAATATTATTCCAGAATAAATCAACTTAAATAACCTTCAATATTTTACTCTCCATAAAAATATATTCTGTCAAAATTATATAAGTTAAAAATAAGCGCAAGATGGTGGGGCATCGAGTTATTAATAACAATGGAATAAAATGATCTGGAGGGCCGGATAGAATTACCCAGAGGGCCGGATCTGGCCTCCGGGCCTTGACTTTGACACATGTGTTCTAAAACGATGAGCTGATGGTTTATAGATTCTTCTCCACATACACTCTGGGTGTACCGCAGAGCTCTGTCTCGGGGATCCCTGTTTTTCTTTTGACATTCATTTGACATTAATTTCAGTTTAAAACACAACACTCTAGGCCCAGGGGCCGGATCCGGCCCTTCGGCTAATTCTTTCCGGCCCTCCAGATCATTTTATTTTAATGTTATTAACAACCTGATGTTATCTTGCGCTCATTTCTAACTTGTATAATTTTGACAAAATATATTTTTATGGAAGGTAAAATATTGAAAGTTATTTAATGTTTAAGTTGATTTATTCTGGAATGATATTCATGACTTTTTTTTAAAATTCATATTTATGTTAAAAAGTTTTAAAGTTTTTAATTTGGAATTCTGCTAAATTTCTTGACTATTTTGGCATTTACTTAGTATTTTCATTTTTTAAGGCTGATTTGGAGTCTAGCTAATATTTCAGCCACATGCTAGCTGTTTTGGCTAATTTAAGCTTTTATTTTTGTAGCTCTTTAGGCTATTTTGGAGTTTAGCTACTATTTATGCTATGTGCTAGCTGTTTTGGCTAATTCAGGCTTTTTAAAAAAAGTTTTTTAGACTTAGGCTTATATTTACAAGCTAGCTAGTTTGGCTAGTTTGGGCTTTTTCAGTTCTTTAGGCTTTTTTGAAGCTTAGCTATTTTATCAGCTACATGCTAGCTGTTTTGGCTAACCTAAGTTTTTGTTTAAGTTTTTTGGGCTAATTTAGAATTTAGCTAATATTTTAGCTAGCAATCAGCTTTAGCGTTTTCAACTATTAGCTATCGATTTCAGCGTCTTCCGCGATTAGCACTAGCATCTTCAGTTGACAAATTACAGCATTCACAGGTAATCTATGTATCTAGTTCATAATTATTTTAAAAAGCCCCTTGTGCAATTGAGTTTGACACCCCTGATCTACTCAGCGAACAGTATCAATGAAAATGCAAACTGGAGATCAGAAAAGACCCTTTTGACAGTGACGTCAGACAAAATGGCGATATCATGCATGAAGTGACTTCCTTCAGTAAAGCTGACAGCTGAACGCTGTTTTCAGCAATTTTACCTGAATATTAAAAGGTAACCTTAACAATTTCAACATAAATTTGTACAATATTTATTTCATGAATGTCTTAGAATGTTCACAAATTAAAACACATTTAAATAAGTTTAACTCCCACATGTTCGGGGAGAACATCCAAGCTCCACACAAACAATAGAGAGTGTTAACATCTGTAACACTGAGTGGAACAACGCTAAAGGAGCTGACTGAAATGCTAAAAACTGAATTTTCTGCTGGAAGTGTAAGAGAGCAGAAAGAAGCTGCAGGTGAGCTGAAACCTGACAGATTTAAAGTTAATTGTAGTGAACGAGGATCATCTTTATGATCCATTTAAAATCAAAAATACCCAAAAAATTGTTTTGCAGCAACTATGTAGACCCACAACTGTTTTGTCTTGTGTGTAAGTTACTTGCACACTTGAACTAATACATGAAACAAAAAAATAAGAATAAATCTAAATTCCTTCTGCAGCTTTAATGAAATCATGTTTCAGCATATTCTCTTTTTTCTAGTTTCTATTTGTAAAGATACAAAGATTTCAGGACTGCTATATAATACAAATCCTTAATGATCTAATGATTAAACAAACAAGCATTACCAAATTGTTTATAGTAGTATTATCACTAGTAAATATCTTACAAATATCTCAGGTGTTCCTTATAAAAACATGTATTAAGTGTTGTGCGTTTCTGGCTTGGCTTAATGTAATAAATACATTTATCAAACTGAAATCAGTTGTTCTTTTTAACAAGAAAAGCCCTTAAGCTCCATGATAATCAATAAATTATTAACAAAGACCGTTGAAATGTTTTCAACCGCTAACAAGGTTTACTTTAGATATTCATTTGTTAATCAGTATCAGATATTTCATTGATTCTTATTATAATCAGCGCTTTGTATTAGAATCTTATTGTTCCGGATAAATACTCCACTAAAAGTGAACAGATGGAAAACGCAGCAGCAGTTTAAACTGGAGGCTAACAAAAACTATTCAATCAAGCTAGCTAGATGATCACTCTGTTAAAAACACTTTAAACTGACAACAAGAGTTGGTTTGTCCTAACACAAACAACAACCTACAAAGGCATTTACGACAGAAAAAGACAGAATTTTTGTCACTTTTTAACGTGAAGCTCTTCGTGCTGCAGACAGATGCTAAACAGCAGCTGCTAACTGCTACATGCTAGCGCGTGATTGAACTCCTCAGGTCAACCTTGAAAAAGAGATGAGGTCTCAATGGGATTTCCTGGTAAAATAAAGGTAAAATAAAATAAAATAAAATAAAATAAAATAAAATAAAATAAAATAATAAAATAAATAAAATAAAATAAAATAAAATTCTTTGATATGCTCAATGGGATTTCCTGGTAAAATAAAGGTAAAATAAAATAAAATAAAAGAAATAAAATAAAATAAAATAAAAATAAATTCTTTGATATGCTCAATGGGATTTCCTGGTAAAATAAAGGTAAAATAAAATAAAATAAAATGAAATAAAATAAAATAAAATAAAATAAAAATAAATTCTTTGATATGCTCAATGGGATTTCCTGGTAAAATAAAGGTAAAATAAAATAAAATAAAATGAAATAAAATAAAATAAAATAAAAATAAATTCTTTGATATGCTCAATGGGATTTCCTGGTAAAATAAAGGTAAAATAAAATAAAATGAAATAAAATAAAATAAAATAAAATAAAATAAAATAAAATAAAATAAAATAAAATGAAATGAAATGAAATGAAATGAAATGAAATGAAATAAAATAAAAATAAATTCTTTGATATGCTCAATGGGATTTCCTGGTAAAATAAAGGTAAAATAAAATGAAATGAAATAAAATAAAATAAAATAAAATAAAATAAAATAAAATAAAATAAAATAAAATAAAAATAAATTCTTTGATATGCCTGTTTTATTTCTCTCACAGAGTTAAGAAAATAATTACTGTGGTAATAAAAGCAAAAATGTGATCTTTTAAGAAAAAGAATCACATTATCTTAAAAAAAAACAAACACAAATTGAACTATAGTTCTAATATCAGCTATAGTCATCAAATTCATCATCAAATTCATCATCAAATTCATGCTTTCATAAAGTCATCATTCATTTTTACTCATTTTAAATAGGACAGGAATCACATTTGGTCAAAAATGTTCAACAGCTCCAAAGTTATTAAAGCTAAAGTCACTAAACTTTCTCCCATGACTCATTATTACTTATTTAACGAGAAAACAGTTATTTTTTTCTTAGTTTATATTTGCTCTATTTTTACTTGTTTATTAAAACTTCTTCACAGAAGAGTTCTATTGAAGTTTTCAATGATTAAAGAAGGTTAATGAAATAGAAATAAGGGACAACAAAAATCTGTTTATTCAATTTGTTTATGTTTTAAATGTGTTAAAAAAGTTTTGGATTGAGACTCGGTATCAGCATCGGAATCGGATTGGACCCAAAAAAAAAAAAAAAACCTGATTCGGATATCCTTAAAAACTGGATTCTTCTGTGCAAGAAGATTGCCGGGGAGAAGAAGAATCCGTCCGAAAAGAGGAAAAAAATCTCCGTTTGGATCTTGAGTTGGGAAAAGTGCTGGTCGGATGCTTTCTGTTGTCATCAAACATTTCCTCCAATCAGTGGGTTGCATCATGTGATGATGACAGAAGCTCCGCCCTCACGGGTCCATTCCATGTTCCCAGAAATGGGACCAGTCGGTGCCGCTTAAACGGGTCCATTTTGTCAAAAGTGCGGTCCGGTCTGGAAACGAGGCGAGTGACGGAGCACCTCACGTTGTTGAGTGATCGCCCGGATAACGGAGAGATTTTCCGTGACGTTCCTGATGTTTGTAAGTTTTGCTGCAGAGACAAACAGAATTTTCAGTCATAATGATGATGGTCTTCCATTAGAACGATGAAGAGGAGGAGGCCATGCTGCTGAGCATCCTCTTCATTCATGCCTCCTTTCTTCCCTGCAGCTGCACTCCTCATGGTTCCAGTCTTCTCCTCCTTCTCCTGCTCTCTGCTGCGCCATCCACAGTCCTGAAACAAACCAACATCTGTGCGGCTGCTGGCCCTCAGCCAGCCGCTGCTTCCTGCTGAGAGCGCCGGCCGCTGCCGGCTCGACCTCTGGGACGCCGAGTCAGGAAAACAAAGTCAGGTTTGAGATTCTTCCCGTTTGTCTGATGGGAGAGTGGCGTCAGAACCGCAGCGTGAATGACGAGAACATCCAGAGAAAGCAGGACGAACCTTCAGGTTTTACTGAAACATCCAAACACGTGTTGATGTTCTTCATTGTTTATCTTCTTTTTCTCATTTGAAAAAAATGTTCAGTTCTTCCCAAAAAGAGCAGATTTATTTCTGCAGCTTTTTTGTTTCAACTTTTATTTTGTTTAATTAAAACTTTGAAACGAGTCAGAATGATGATGGGTTATAACATTAAGACAAAACCAGGAAACTGCTTTGATTAAAAAACAGGTAAACAAAGTCTGCTGTGACTCCGATATTTGCTTAAATAAAGGACAGGATCATCTAAATCCTCAAAATGGAAGAGGAGCCCGTCAGGTGTTTCCTTCAACAGTTAGAAGTTGGATTAATGGGGAAAATGTGTAAAATATCTTAATAAGTGATATTTACACTATTTGCTGATGACAAACGCATTCTGTTTAATAATCTACTAAAAATACAGGATTATGTGAAATGAAAAACTAGATTGATTCAAATAACTTCTTAATATGCAAAAACAATCAAATATCTACAAACTCAAGCACAGAATAATGTTGTAAACATAGACATAAGATGTGAAACTTAATTTAATAATTGTTGATAATAAAATGAATTGGAAACCTTATATCAAATAACTCCGTTCTAAATGTTCTCAAAGTATTTCAACCGTTAGCAAAACCAACTGTATACAACTATAGAGCTTGATACAGCAGAGAAACAAGAGTGGAGCTAGCTAGCTACTATAAACAGCAGAGCTAGCTAGCTTACTAGAGTGGAGTTCAGTACAGTAGCGCTAACTAGTTTGATACAGCGGAGCTTAAACCGTAGAGCTTGCTAGCTCACTAGTGCTTGATAGCGTGCTACGCGTCCACTGGGAGGCAGCCTAGCGTAGTGAGCTAACTTACTGAATCCCTCGAGCCAGTGTGGGCGCAGGTGGGGCCACCACAGAAATTATGGACAAAACCAATGTTTTCATCTCTTAACCGTTTGTTCATCTCTACTACTGTCCTAGTTTTAAATGTGTAAATAAAATAAATAAATACATAACTCTCCATCAAAACAAAATCAGTTTCAAGAAATGTTTTTTTTTCTGCTGCTTATTGCATATATCTGCAACCACTTTAAGAGGTCAATTATTACAGACCATTACCCAGTAGGAGCCACAAAATCAACTTTTCTGATTATGATTACAATAATTAAACAGTTTTTTTCTTGTGGCAGAAATGAAACAAACACAAAGATGAAATTGCCTTTTTCCCCAAGATACTAAAATTTTTGCTCATAAAATACTATTTTTATCCCAAAAGATATAAATTTTTTCTGCAAAATATTAATTAAGCCCAAAAAAATACAACTTCTTTCATAGAAAATGCCAAATTGTGCCCAAAAATAATATATTTTTCTCCACAAAATACTTATTTTTTTCTACAACATGCACGTTTTTGCCCAAAAAACACAAATGTATTCATACAAAACATTAATTTGTCCTCAAAATATAATAATTGATGCCCACAAAATATGACGTTCAACCTTTGACAGATGTTCAAATGACGTCCTTTCAAAATAAAATAGTCTCAGTGCTGACTGGGAAGTTTGGGGAAATCCAACCTTGATTACAAAAAAGTCTATCAGAACAATTTACTTCTCTAATTACTGGGATCAAAACTGTCAACTATCTACAATACTTACATCTATGAGTTCATAGTATTTAATACAGTTCAGCTTCTATATAAAAAATGATTCCAATTCACTTGAAGGATATAGATTAAGTTGAGTTTTACTTTGGTGTTCTTGACTTGACCTCACTTCCTGTTTGGAAGCAGCAACACGTCTGCAGGTTTTATAAAATAAAATGGCCCCCTTAGGTTGAGGTGCTCGATGCCGATCACTGATCACGTGACTTCATACATGATGAATTCCAGCTTTTTACCAACGGCAGCGCCAACAGGGCGACATTGACCTTCAAAACAGTTAAATTTAGAACATTATAGAGATCAGAATCACAGTAACCGGAGTAACAATCTACAATCAGAACCAGAACCGAACATTAGTCAGTCTAAAAGAAATACGTTTGACTTGAATAGATAACAGATCACTGGTTATTGTTGTTGTTATGATGATTGTTGCTCTTCTGACGTGATGATGACATGCTGCATGTCTGGACCTGAAACAGTAGAAACTCGTTAATGGATGCTTGGAAAACAAACTTAATAAAACTAAAGATTTAAAAGCATCAAAAGCACATTAAAAATAATAAATAAAGGCAGAGAAGCTGTAATGGTTTCCTACAGGTGCGTCTGCGTGGAAAGCACGGCGCGCCCCCCCCCGGGGCAGAAATCTGCAGGCGCGGGTTGCCCCGCCATGACTCAGAGTCTGCCAAGTTTTGGGAGTTTTGCTCCATCAGCTGAATTCTCCCGTCAGGCTCTGTCGCCACAGGTGCAACTCCAGAACCACCTTAAACATCAAAGCCATTCTTCTGAAGCCGCTCTTCACGATAAAATATTTAGCAAAATAATAAATGTTTAATGCAAAGATCAAAGTTTCCCATCATGCAGTGGAAGCTGGAACATAAAGCCTCCCTCAGCAGAAGCTGCTTCCACGCTGGACTGAATTAATGGGCTGAACCTCCTTCAGAACAGTTTGAAGAAATGCTCAGAAAATCAGAAATGTTCTGTTTCCCAAACAAAGGAGTTCAGGCTCGACGACTGTCAAACTCCTGGGGGGGTCGTGTTTAGAAACGCCGCATTCACTGGAGGAGCCGCCGGCAGATGTGTGTTTTAGTCGTGAACTGGAGGTTGTAAAAACGCTGCAGCGGCGGCGGCGGCGGCGGAGAGTAAATGGTTGCACGGCTGGAACGTGCACAGCTGAGAGCCGGCGTGTCAGGAATGTTAACACAGTCCAGATTCAAGAATGTGAGGAGATGCTCCTCTCGGAACGGAGGAATCCGAGGCGCTGTTTGTTTTCACCGTTGTACCATCTGGGGGTGGGGGGTGGGGGCAGCGTAACACAAATATCAGGTGAGTCTGCTGCTGACGTCCACACAAGACTTACCAAATACTGAACCTCTGAAGCTGACATGGCCAAACTATCACAGGGTCTCCAATCTAGTAGTTGTATTTCTAAGCATTCGAATACTAAGGAATTTATTTCATTAAAAACACAGCTCAGAGTTTACCTGGAACCTTAAACTTTTTGTCTTTTAGAAGGTGAAATTTGAATTCTTACATGTGAAATTTCTATGTCTGAACAGATCATACATTAGATCGAGCATTAGCATGTACCAGACGTGATACAAACTTGGCACTATCAGCTTTTATTAAAAAATAATGTTGCTCATCCCTTTATGTAAACAATAATTGTCGGCTAATCGATTAACTGAAAAATAGTCGGTGATTAATCGACTACTGAAATAATTGTTAGTAACAGACCTAAAATTATATTATATTATTATTATATTAATTTCAACAAACGTATTTGTTGAAATTCTAATAGGGATTGTTGACATCGGTGCAGCTGAAGAACCAGAGAACTTTAAAGAAGAAGACAACGCTGTGAAGCAGAGAGAGACAACAGCAACGATTGAGTTGTGTTACCGATCAGTGTGGTTGCTCAAGTTTGGAAGCAGTTCCTGGAAAACTCACGGGATTACAGGGAAAGTTTGTGGATCACAAACCGGTGATGTCAGAACTGCAGCTGCTTCTGTTGTTCAGAACCACAGAGATGGTTTCAAGAGTCGAACTAGAACAGAGAAAACTGCAGGAAAGAATGTTTACATCCTTCTGAAGGAGCGTTTTCAAGACTTGATCTGTTCTCAGGGAAGATCATCCATCCATCCAACCATCCAACCATCCATCCATCCATCATCCATCCATCCATCCATCCATCCATCCATTCGTCCGTCCATCCATCCGTCCATCCATCCGTCCATCCATCCATAAGTTTGTCCATCCATCCATCCATCCATCCATCCGTCCATCCATCCATCCATCCATCCGTCCAACTGTCCATCCATCCGTCCGTCCGTCCGTCCATCCATCCATCCATCCATCCATCCATCCATCCGTCCATCCATCCATCCATCCGTCCAACTGTCCATCCATCCGTCCGTCCGTCCGTCCATCCATCCCATCCATCCATCCATCCATCCATCCATTTGTCCGTCCATTAATCTATCCATCCATCCATCCGTCCATCCATCCATCCATCCATCCATCCATCCATCCATTATCCATCCATCCATCCATCCATCCATCCATCCGTTCATCCATCCATCCATCCGTCCATCCATCCATTCGTCCGTCCATCCATCCATCCGTCCATCCATCCATAAGTCTGTCCATCCATCGTCCATCCATATCATCCATCCATCATCGATCCATCGGTCCGCCATCCATCCATCAATCCATCCATCATCAGTGTCCAGGATCCATCATCCATCCATCCATCCATCCTCCATCCGTCCGTCCATCCATCCATCCTCCATCCATCCGTCCATCCATCCATCCATCCATCCCCATCCATCCATATCCATCTCCATCCATCCAGTCCATCCATCCATCGTCGTCCATCCATCCATCCATCCATCCGTATCAGTCATCCATCCATCCAATCCCATCCATATGAATAATACCATAATCTGACTCAAAGCAAACACACATACACCCACACACACATAAACATATATTCACAAACACACATACTTTCTTCCCAGTTTCAATAATCTGAGTTCAGTTTGTTGTGAAACAGCATCAGGATTTACGTTTCAACTGTGAAAGCAGGACTCACCAAAATGCTGTTAGTGTTAACAGAACACGTCCTGTTAATCCTCATCAATGTTTCTGTTTTAACAGCAGTAATCTGCTGTGGGATGACATGGCAATAATAATCCATCTGCCTACATGGACGCCCATATTTGTTGGATCAGCTCCTGTCACCTGCTGTCGAACCGTTGTTGGGGTGCTGTTGGTTAAAGAGCGCTGATGCAGGAATGATGAAATCCTTTGGTTCATTGTGGATTTCTGCAAAAACAATAAGTGGATCAGCAAATAAGAAAACAAATACACAATCCAATCACATCCTTCCTGAGAGCAAACCAGCAGAACCACTGCTCAACAACAACCCGGGGTCTTATCTTCTCTGCCACAGAAATTCTGCTGGGTGGAAAGAGCGCCAAATTCAACCTGGTTCTAGAACGCATTCAGGCTCCGCCTCTGCTTTACCATTCTTGGTTCCTGTTCTTTAATGGTGCATTCACACCAAACGCGTCCGGCACGGCGGCGACATCAAGTTTCCATGTTAGGTTAACGTAAAGACGAGATCTGCTGCAGCTTGACATGGCGCATCAATCAAGGACCCAGCTTTGAACACGAGACGTTTTCAGCGATTAGATCAAAGAGCAGAATAAACATTCAAGATGGCCGATCGATGCAAGCATTTTCGTCATGAACTTACATCCGTTTTCTCAACCTATGGGGGGCACTCGGTTCCGGAGCTGTCCCAGTCATTGTATACACCCTGGACAGACCGCCAGCCCGTCACAGAGCTCATTGAGTTTGATGGACGGCTATGCTAGTCATCCGCTCCCCATGCAGGCTCCGGCAGAGCTAATAGCTGTCACCACTGTTCATACGTAGGCAGACCTGACAGCGATCGCTGCCGTCCAGGCGTCTGGCAGATCTAGCGAGGCCTACCCTCCAGGGTGTGAGTCAGTGGAGCCCGCTCTGCTTTCCCGTCGGCGGTTATCTGCCCAGCAGCCCAGAGATCTGCTGCTAGAGCTGTTGAAGCGCGCGGGACCGCTCTAGCTTCATGGACTCCAGTTTTATTTTAATTACCCTCCTCTTGGGTTAAAGCTCAATCTGGACCACAGACAGATGAAAGTAACGTTTGAAGCGGTGTAGCTATCGCTGCTCAAGTGAAGTACACGGAACCAGAAGAGACTCTGGAAGATCTGGAGAAAACAAACAGTGGTGTGTTCGCCAGTGCTTCTGTAAAGCTCTCCAAAACATATGAGCTACTCAACATAATTCATGATGCGACAACGAATGAAATCCAGAACAACCGCGGCGGTTGCTCCGCGGCAGGAACTTCAAGGTGTTGAGCAGTAAATTTGACAGGTGTCAAAAGAGAGGCGGAGGACACAAATTTGATGTGCCTGCCGCGTTCGGTGTGAATAAGAAAATGTCAAAACCATAAACAAACAAGGCCTATCTAAACTCGTCTGATGTTTAGCAAACCTTCAGGTTTCTAGGTTCTTGTGACCGGGCAAAACCCAAATGGATAATGAGCAACTTTGAGCCAATGAATGAATGAATGAATGATTAAAATAGTTTATTTCAAGCAATCAGGTAATAATACATGAAATAACATTTAATAAATCACAAGTAGATCACTTGAAAGGAAGTGGAAGGAAGTGAACTTATATAATCCCATCCCGACTCGACCATTTTCTCTACATGAATTATGAACATCCTGTTCAGGACTTAATATCAAATATTTTAGATTCAGGTTGTAACGGATCATTACTATCAGTGATGTCATTAAATTTCCAAACATCCACAAACAAATAACTTATATTAGTCAGTCCCAAAAATCTAAATATATTCATTAAAAAAGACAATTTGTTCAGATTGTTTTCTTCAAAGAATGATTATAATGATAAAGAAAATTAATAATAAGTAGAAAAGAGAAAAAAAATCAAGAATTTGTGCGGAATCAGTGATGAAGGCCACATAATTGTTCTTCGTTGTCATGACTGAGAGACGGAAGTTGTTATCATTTATGCTCAAGTCGTCTGCAGTTTAACTGAGAACATTCAGTTTCTTTAATTAAAGGTTCAAACATGTGTAATCCCACTGTTCTCAAAGTTTTTATGGATTTTATTTCCAAAGGTTTCGTCAGGTCCGGTGGTCTGAGAGGTTTGATAAAGATTCTGGAGTTCTGGACCCATGTTGACTGGATCTGTTTCCTCTTTCGTAGCAGCCTCGCGTGCTTCGCCAGATCAGCATGATATTTCCACAGATGATCTTTACGATAGACAGCAGAACCCTTCAGGTGTTTGTATTGTTTCATCAGAGCTATATTATGCTTTTGATTCACAAACCTGATCAGGATCGCTGGTTCATCCGTGTTCTTTCTCAGAGGAACCGGATGACAGACCTCAACAGTATTCAGGTCCAGGGAAATCCCTTTAGACTCAAGAAATACTCCAACTTGATTCTCCACGGTCGCGTTAGCATCTATCACATCTTTGTTAGCATCCATGCTAACGTTGGTAGCACCAGGCCGAGCCCGGGGTTGAAGTTTGAATCCCAAGTTCATCTGTACTTGCTGATCCACGTCATGCATTCTTCTTTCCAGGAGATCTTGGCGATTATCTCGTTGTTCGTTTTGTGCCTTTTCCTGTCAGAAACAGCAGTGTTAGCTTAGCGTCAAGCTCCAACAGTGTTGATATCTTAGCATCCATGAGTAGCATCGGCGTTAGCTTAGCTTGTTTATCTGCAAGCGCAATTTTGAGCTTCGTCAAATCAGCTTCAAAATCTTTCTCCGGGTCCATGTCCAACCCTCCTTGTTGCGGTAGCTGTTCTTGCAGTATCTTGGGGATTGAAGTCGTGTGTGAGCAACTTCAAAAGCTCAAGAGCTGAGGAAAGTTGGAGACACGTCTGCTGCTTATGATCCGCAACCGGAAGAATGAAGAGAGGGATCAGTTCTTGAATCAGATTTACTTGCAACTGCTTGCAGTATCTTGGGGATTGCGTCAGCTTCAAAAGCTCAAGAGCTGAGGAAGTTGGAGCACTATGCAATCACTTGAATCAGTTTATTGCAAAGCGTTTTCGGTCAGGATCGACTAGGAATATAGGGGCAGGGATGTACTCTGTGTTCTGAGGTAACACACTGGGAAAGAACAGCCTTTACCCCAGATCCAGATCCATCAACTTCAACCAGGACAAGCAGGTCAGTAGTTTTTTTTAGTCTGTTAAACGTCTCCTCAGCAGTAGAAGCCTATGAAAACTGAGGAGACCAATGATAGTGATTTACAATTCTCAGGAGTTAGCCTTTCAGTAACTGCTGAAACTTTAAGTGAATCCGTGTTTCTCAACAATAATCCTAAAAAGGTGGTGGAGGTGGCATGAAAGTCACATTTCTGTACTTTACCAAAGAGATGATTTTGCAGGATGGACTCCAGCAGCTTTCACACATGCTTGATGCGTTCAGAAGATTGGGATGCCATCTAAACAGACAAAGACAAACTGGTTGATCATAGGACATCGTTGACCAGGTTCTGAAAAATCCCAGGAGGGACGGATTAATCCCACAGGCAAGTCATTGATGCACTCCTCCATGGCCTCACGGTCAGGTACTGAAAGAGATTAAAGATGGTCAAGACTGGCTCAACCATAAACTGGGTCTGGTGGATTGAATGATCATCAATGACATGGATTTAAAGGGATTGAGAGAGTGCTGTAGCAGCCATTTTATTATTTTTTTTAACTATTTGTTTGTTGATAAAATCTTAATTCCTTTGATCTGATCCCAGTCAAGAAGGAAGACAGGTTAGACATTGGATTGGACATTGGTCTTCTCTCGCTTAAGTCCTCTGTCATTCTGCAACACCACTTCAATCAGACCGTTGAGGGACGGGGGCGAGTCTCTGGTGGCCAACTTCTGTTTGTTCTGATAGATCTTGATTAAACAGAACATAATACACAGGTTCATTTCATTTAGTATCTGCACCCAAAGCGGAGTATTGTAGTATTGATCAACAGATACTGTATGTCTTCCTGTTTAGAGACTTAGAAAGTGAATGGTCTCTTTTTCAGGCTTAGCAGGGTCAAAACCCCATTCTCTATTCTTTGCCAATGAGGCAGAACCCCTCTCACATTCACCGTGATCCACAGAAGAGCCTGTCCAGTCCAGCCTGTCCAGTCAATAGAGAAAGGACATAGGCCTCTTTGACCTCCTCTGAGGGGAATGCAGGAGGTTCTACTGACGACTGAACAGACTGGATGCATCCAAGAACAGGAGAACTGTGGAGACTGGCAGGGTCCATTGTGGGAGCAGTTACGGTTAACTAACTAACTATGAATTGTGAACTACAATGGTTTAAAGCCCTCTCAATCTGTGACTACCAATCCTGAGACGTCGTTGGGTCCATAGTTGACCAGATAGGACGGTCAGATTTAGACAAATAAAAGTGGACCCCCAAAAGCAATGACCATCCAGCAAGCAAGGCCAAGTGGGCCCATGTGGTTTAAAAATGGGCTAAAATGGGTTTGTCTGCAGTTTCCATGGTGGCCCCAGCTGTGTTTGCCCACATTGGCTCCGCTGCCCGGGGACCAGCTGCCTGGGCGGCAACCCTGCTAGCTCTGCCGGTCCCTGGGCACCGGTGCTCTCTTCCTCTGCCGGACACTGGGCAAGAGAGCTCACTATACTGTCCACTGAGGGGTTTGCTAGCATAGCAGGCTAGTGTGGTAGGGCCATCACGGAAACTGTGGACAAACCCAATCGGGGGCCACGTTTTTGGTCCATTTCTAAACTATATGGGGCACACTTGGCTTTACTGGCTTGGTAAGGATGGAGATGAATTATTTGATGGTCACTAAGACCTCCAAATTGTAGAGGCCATCCAACTACATTCTGGGGGGAGAGACACAGTCAGTTGGCCGGGTAAATCCAGAACAATAAAGTGGAGGGAAACTCAAAGCTCCTCCTTGTAATCCACAAAGTTCAGAATCCGAGAAAGAACACTCCCACCAGCAAAGACGAAGAAATCCAGGTCCGACTTCGATAGTTTTCCACAACTAATTTTTTTTGACTGTTCTTGGGTAATTGTGCTCTGATTTTTAGCCTCTCACATCACAGCCCCGCCCCCATCCTGGTTTTTTAGAGTTGGTGTCAGTTTGAGTACTGGTCCTGGAGTTTTTTGGTCTTTCTCAGAGCATGGATGGGGTCTTCACATGGAGAAAGACAGATGGAGTGGGCTGACTACCTAAATCCCCACATGCATGGTAAAAAAAACAGGCCTGACCCATTCAAGCCAGCAGAACAATGACGTCCTGGGAAGCTCAGAATAAAAATCCATTGCTACAGTTTCTCCTCCGGAGGGGCTGGAAAACCACTTCCACATGTGCTTTTTTTTCCGTATCCCACAGCTGTTCTGGAATTTGGTTTATGTTCATTGTCAAACTTCTCACACTGTGAGAATGAAGGCTTAAGAGCTATTAGGGGCCATGGAGGAAAGCAGAGAAGCAGGAGGAACGGTGGAGGAGTCTGACGGACCGCCCTGCTCGGCAACGGTTTGTGAGTGAAATAAAGTTGTTTAGACATGTTTGTATGTGAAGATTTCTGGAGGAAACAGGTATGTTTGTAACATTTGAGTGTGTGTGGATAGACCCTGTCCCTTTAGACTAATATTCACACCTGACAGTAATGATAATATTCCTCCAGCAACATGTCGCCGGCACTACAACTGCTCCGGTGGCAGGGTCAAAGGTCGAGAGCAGACGTCACACATTCAGGTGTGAGGAAGCTTTTTGCAACATCCTTAACCCTCTTTTCTAACATGGACAGCGTGGTTTCCGTACTTCCTGGTTAACCATGTCAGCAGTGCTGCTTCTAACAGAGCAAATACATCATTAAACAAAAACGACAATACTAGATCTACAAAAGTATTTGATACAGTTAATCATTAAGTCTTTTTAAACAATCTTCCCCAGCAATGAATTTGATTGGATCACAGCTAAGTGATAGATCTCAGACTTTCAGCCTCTGAAGGGCTCCATGGGTGTTCCACAGGGCAGCAGTTCAGGTCCTCTTCTATGTGTTCAGTACATCAATGATCTACCTCAAGTTCTTAGATTTTCTAATTCTTTTATGTAAGCCGATAATGTTATCTTCTTGTCCAGCAGGATTCAGATCCTTCATCGTAGAAGAAGACTTCAGAATGGTTCAAAGTCTTCAGCCAGTGTGGTCGTTTTTGTTCATTTGTTTTTTGCATCATTCATCCATGAAAACTTTCAGACAGTGGGCAGAACCGTCTGCTCTAGAACGACTGATGATCCTCCGATGTCATCAAACCAGCACAAGAGACAGCAAGGCAGCCCAGACCATGAAAAACCTCCTCTGTGGGAGATCATCTTGTTCCTGGTACCTTCCTGTCATCATCAGTGAACAGTGATTGTGTTAGCATGTGCTCCCAGAAGCTCGTTGATCATTTAAAAAGGTTTTATTGTGAGAGTCCAAAAGGGAACTGTTGGGTAAAATTACAGCGTTTAACTCAAGGTGGCACTCTGATCTAATCTGTTGCCATGGAAACAAATGGAATCCTCACAGATCAAATTTAGATTCTCGGCAGAGAAACAAATAAATGATAATCAGTTCTGGTTTTAGTTTGTAACGTTGCTGGTGAAAATGAAGAAGGTGGATGCCGTTCAGTTCAGCCGTGCTGAAACTTTCTGCTGCAGCTTTGCTCCAAACGGTTTTTGGTTTTCTGTTTCATTCATTCTCATGTCACTGCAGACAATGGCAGCAAGAGCTGAGAGTCGTGTCTCCGCTTCCTGCTGATTCAGAAAAGCTCCAACGCAGTGGAAGGAGCTTTTCTGTAGAAGTCCAGATGCAGCGAGCGTTCACGGTGGGCGTGCACGGCAGAGGGAGAAGACAGGCCGGATGTGCGGTGAAAGGAGCTGCCGCCCACCTCCAGCCCGTTAACAGCTCCTTCCCTTTCTCTGCTCGAGCCTGCAGATGATGAGCAGAGCGGAAAAACTTCCCCCAGGCTATAATTAGTAACCCTCAATTTGACTCATCATAGTCCTTGCTCTCCGCTCATGCACGTGCACCTGCCAGAGCCGTCACGGCTCTGCGAGAAGAAGTCAACCTCTGAACCGAGGAGTTGCTCTGTTGCTCTGATGGATGTTTGGTTTTTCTGAAATGTTGCTGCTTGTTTCTGCAGCAGCTTTTCGTTTGCTGCCTCACAGAGAGATGTTAGACACTGATGGACAGATTCATGTTTCACTTCTTCTTCTTCTCTGACAGGTTTAGTTTACTCAACTCTGATAAAAACGCAGAGCCTTTTAGTCCTTAAACTAACCCAGTTGGTTCCCGTCACATGAACGATGATCCTTCATTCTTGCTGTTTTTGTGAAACTATCTTCATTTTGGGTTTTAACTCCAGTTGAGCTCCAGTGTTTATGTTCTTTCATTTACTGGAACTTTTCAGCCGTTAACACTAGGGATGTCCCGATCCGATCACATGATCGGAAATCGGGGCCGATTACACGGTGGATGACTCGATCAGTATCTGTGTTTTTCACCCGCTCTATATTTCAATCTTATTATTCCGGATATATACTCCACTACGAGTCTGTATGTCATGAAGAGATCACAAAATTTTAAAACCAATAAATTTAGAACCAAAATGAAGGAAAAAAGTGTTTCAGTGCAGGGTATTAGATTATGGAATACCTTAGAAAAATCTATAAAAGAATCTCATTCAATTATTACTTTTAAAAAAAAAACTGTGAAAAAACAAATGCTGACATCATACGAATCAAACAGTCATTAAAAACGGGCTTAATGGGAAAGAAAGGAAAAAGATAAAAGGAAAAAAAAAAAAGGAAAATACTCCTTTTTTTTCCCTACTATTTTTGGTGTTTGTTTCTCTTACTACTTCTTATTCTGTTGCATAATTTTGTTGTTGACTGAAATTATTTACTGACTAGTTTAAATGGGGCAGAGATAATAAGTTTTCTTCTTTCTGTCCCTTTTCATTTTCATTTTTCAAAACCAAGATTTATTGTAAAACTCCTTTTGTTGTGCTTTGAAAATGAAATAAATAAAAATGAATGAATGAAAAAAAAAATGTTGTTGCCGTAAAACCCGGCAGAATTCGGCAGCAGTTTAAACCGGATGCTAACATAAACAAGCTAGCGATGTGGTCACAGATTCAGACTTCCGGGATCAATAACTCTTTTAAAAGAGCTTTAAACTGACAACAAGTGTCTCTATTAGTTTGTCTTAACGTAAAAAAAAACACCTATAAAGGCATTTCAACAGAAGAGTTTTTTGTTTCTTTTTAATGCTAAGTCCTTCGTGCTGCACAGCAGCTGCTAAGCTAAGTGCTAGCTCCGTGATTTAACTCCTCAGGACCCGAGCTGTTCTTTGCTATGCCTGCTTTATTTATCTGACAGAAATAAAAGTTAAAATTAAATTGACTACTTGGGTAATAAAACCGAAAATGTGATGTCTTTGGTGCTTAAAAAACAAATCATATAACCTAAAAATAATAATAAAATTAATAAAAACCTAATAACTGTTTTTGATGATATGAGCTAGTCATGAACACTCATCATCAAATTAATGCCAAAAAAATGTCATCATTTATTTTTAAGAATTTTAAATGAGGACAAAAATCACGTTTGATTAAAAATGTTCAACAGATTTTAAAGCTAAAGTCACTAAACTTTCTCATGTGACTAATTATCAATTATAACAAGTAAATAGTTGTTTTTTTTTATATTTGCTCTATTTTTACTTGTTTATTAAAGCTACTTCCCTGAAGTGTTCTATTTAAGTTTTTAATGTTAAAAGAAGGTTAACTAAATATAAATAAGGGACAACACAAATCTGGTTATTCGATTTGTTAATGTTTTAAATGTGTTACAAAAGTATCGGATCGGGACTCTGTATCGGCAAATCCACAAAATCCAATGACTCGGAATAGGATCGGGCCCAAAAAAACCTGATCGGGACATCCCTAGTTAACACGATCATTCCAGTAGATTCTGACCGGAATGATCAAGTTAACAGATGAAAAGTTATCGTATGTTTATGACATTTATCCGGAATAATAACATGGAAATATAAAGCGCTGATCATAACAAGAACTAGAAAAGTGCATTACCTACGATAATGCATGTGTGAATGCATTTTTGCTGAATATGCTAGCTATAAATAGCATTAATTGCATTAATTTGCATGAAATGCATAAATTGTATAAAGTGCATAAAGTGCTTAAATTGCATTAATATCTAAAAAAGCTAACACGTTGCTAATATGTTAGCTTAACTCCATATTAGCCCCAAACAACCTAAAAAGTTGCCAAATTACCCATAAAAGCTAACACGTTGCTAATAAGTTAGCTTAACTCCAAATTAGCCCAAAAAACCTCAAAAGTTGCCAAATTAGCCATAAAAGCTAACACGTTACTAAAATGCATAGTTTTAAAGGATTGAAAAATTCCCATTCCTTTTCAATAAGGCTAGTAATTAGCATAATTTGCGTAAAAACAGTAAATTTGGCGAAAACCAAAAATACCAGCCATAATGTCCTCCCACGAGCTGAACGTTTTTGATACCAATATTGCACAAGTGTAAAAAGTGCACAAAGTTTTATAACGATTTTAAAAATGTCCATTAATTTGTCAATGAGGCTAGTAAACTAGCATAGATTGCGTTAAAATCGTTAAGTGTACGAATTTCAAAAGTACAAGCATGAATGTCCTGAACAAGCTGAATGTATTAATACCACTGTTGCATAAGTTGTAAAAGTTTCTAAAGATTTGAAAATTCCCATTCATTTCCCATGAGGCTAGTAATTAGCTTAATTTGCGTAAAAAACGTAAATTTTGAGAATACCAAAAATACAGGCATGAATGTACTAAATTTGCGGAACGTTTTGACACCAATATTGCATAAGTTACAAAACTGCACAAAGTTTTATAACGATTTGAAAAATGTCCCCATTGACTTAACATGGGCTAAAAATTGCGCGAAATCGCGAAAACCGTAAAATTTGCGAAAACCAAAAATACAAGCAGTAATGTCCTTAATGAGACAAACGTTTTGATACCAAGATTGCGTAAATTGCATGAAGTGTGCTTGAGTTTTTACGTGTCAAAAAACGTACGGAAGAAAACATAAATAGGTGAAAAACAATTGTGTGAATGCATTGAATGTATTCACACAATAAATGAAATATCCAATCCTGATCGGGCACAACGTCTGATATCGATCGAGTCATCACGATTTTTGATTATGGGATCTGGAAATCCCTCATTTAAAGGAAAACAAAAAGATTCCTTCATTTTTGTTTATCTCCTCTCGGGTTAAAGTTAAGAGTTTCAAGCAGCGCCAATATCTTGAAACTGTATAAAACTTTCAGTTCAGTTATTCATTTCTGTTGAGTCGTGATGTTTGTCGTCATGCTTCGACTTTTGTCGTTCTTCTGTTTTTGTCGTCGTGTTGTGGTTGCTGCAGTTATGTAAGCTGTGTCGTTACCATGGTAACGTATTTTATTGATAAAAGTCCAACTCTTTTCATGTCGGAGCTCCTCCAGTCTTTGCTTTACTGTCTCTGTGTGTGTGCACGTGTGTGTGTGGGGGGGTAATCATATTAAAATACCATATGTGGAAGAACAGTAAAACAAAGATGGACGCCCCTTCTCAAATCCATTTCCATACATACTGGAATGAAGGAGCAGCGGCTGCCTGGAAGAGGGAAAAATCGATGCAGGAACAAACAGAAGACTCCAGAATTGTTGTTAATGAGA
Organism: Oryzias javanicus; assembly: GCA_003999625.1. Lineage (NCBI taxonomy): Eukaryota > Metazoa > Chordata > Actinopteri > Beloniformes > Adrianichthyidae > Oryzias > Oryzias javanicus. Next base: position 33,418,587 of record CM012443.1, read on the forward strand.
TAAAACACAGAACCGCATCAACCGTCTGATGCACTCAGCTTCCCAACGCCGAGAGGAGAAGGACGGGAGAGCCTCCTCTGACACGCTCCCGCTCTTTCTAACAAAAACGATGCTTCGTCCCCACCAACATCTCAGCAGCTTCACCTCGTTCCATATTTACTGTGGATCGGTCAGGTCGGCCGGTTTCTCCTGCAGAGATTCCTCTGTTGTTTGGTTATGAATGCATTCAGGTTCCTGCTCAGAGGATCATCCAGATCCACATCGACTGACTCTCGTGATCTTAACCTCCTCAGGAAACTTTTTGAAACAAGAGGAGCTTCAAGCTGAAGCTTCATCAGCTGATCGATGAACAAAATTCCCAGTAAAACGATGTGAAAACGTTCTTCAATGTTGGAGTTCTGCTTGGATCTGATGAAGGAGAACCCCTCCAGAAAGAGTCCACCGCCAGCCTCCCACAGACAGACAGGTTTCCACGGCGACAGTTTCTGATGTTCTTCGTGTGGAACACCACCAGACCTTCAGGAAGAGTTTTCTCTGAGCACAGAGAGATTCACGTCTCTGCTGGATGAAGCACATCTGTTCCATCCATCTTCTCCCTGAAACGTAATCTGCGGTGATGGGGGGGGGGGGGGGGGGTCCGTTTTAATGAGCGATGGACCCGCTCGGTGCTGGATGGGAAAGAACCCTCCAGAGCCAGCACGACTCGGCAGTGACTGTGTTTGGACCGAACCATACTGTACGGTGAGGTCATGCCGATGATGTCAAGGGGGGGGGGCTCCTCAGGAGGAACAGGAAACACACCTGGAGGAAAGGTCTGAGTGGGATCCACCAACCAACTTGACAGCAGGAGAGGATGGTGAGGATTAGACCAGCAGGTCGCTCTGGCTTGTGTTGTCGTACTGTGGTTTTGTCATGTTGTTGTGGGTTTTGTCGGTTGTGTTGTGACTTTTATTGTTGTCTTGTGGCTTTTTTTCGTTGTGTGGTGGCTCTTGTCGTGCAGTGGCTTTTCTCGTTTTGTTTTGGCTTTTGTTGCTGTTTTGCAGCTATTGTCATTGGGGTGTGGCTTTTGTCGTGTTGTAGCTTTTGTCATTGTGTAGTGGCTTTTCTCATTTTGTTGTGGTTTTTGTTGTTGTGTTGTGGCTTTTGTCGTGTTGTGGCTTTTTTGTTGTTATGTTTTAGCTTTTGTCATTGTGTAGTGGCTTTTCTAGTTTTGTTGTGGGATTTGTCCTTGTGTTGTGGCTTTTGTCATTGTGCTGTGGTTTTTGTCAGTTGTGTTGTGGCTTTTATTGTTGCCTTGTGGCTTTTTTTCGTTGTGTTGTGGCTTTTTTTCGTTGTGTTGTGGCTTTTTTCATTGCACAGTGGCTTGCGAAGTTGTGTTTTGGCTTTTGTCGTTGTGTTTTGGCTTTTCTCATTTTGTTGTGGCTTTTGTTGTGTTTGTGGCTTTTGTCGTGGTGTGGATTTTGTTGTTGTGTTGCAGATATTGTCATTGTGTTGTGGCTTTTTGTCATTGTGTTGTAGTTTTTGTCGTTGTGATTTTTGTTATTATGTTGTGGCTTTTCTAGTTTTATTGTGGGTTTTGTTGTCGTGTTGTGGCTTTCTGTTGTGTTGTAGCTTTTGTCATTGTGTAGTGACTTTTCTAGCTTTTTTTGTTGTGGGTTTTGTCCTTGTGTTGTAAATTTTGTTGTTGTGTTTTGGCTTTTGTTGTTGTGTTTTGGCTTTTTGTCATCCTTCTGCGGGTTTCAACTTATGGTTCAAATACCGGAGAACTTTTGTGAACTTGGTGCTCCTAACAACCTAAATCCTCATAGCTGGTGGGTTATCGTGTGAACCTCTGTGAGTTCAGAGTTTAGCGAGGTCGACAGCAGAGCCTGTAACTGCAGCAGGACCTGCTCCTGTGTCGCACCTGAGCCGTCATGCTAGCTGTGGGAGTGATAGGTTCACCTCCCCCCTCCCTCCTTCAGACGGTGCAGCACTGCTGCAGGACTGCAAATGCTTCACTCTCCAGCAGAAGAGCTGCTTCCATCTCTTCACTGGAACTCCCCGCTGCTCCTCTCAGACCTTCACTGCTATAGCTGCGTTTCCATTACACTTTTGCGCAAAACTTTATCGAAATTTCTAGAATTTCGATAAAACACTGTTTCGAAAAAACAGCGTTTCCATTAAACCATTATTATGCGAAAAACTCGAAGTAATTCATTAAAAAAAACATGGCGACGGATATAAACAGTATTTTGATGTGCAGTAGATTCATTCACATTTCTGCCACGGCGCTAGCTCTCATCCTTCCATTCAGAGAAGACGTCTACGTCTGATCCGAGCCTCGGAGCGGCAGGCTCCTTATACGTGGGAGCGACGTAGAGTCAAACGTTTTTGGAAATCTGTTGAAGAATTCACCGAAGAGCTGCGGATCAGCATTTTCGCATGACACGCTCAACTTTTGATGAGCTGTGCGTTGCTGTGGACCTCCTGGCGCCCGCTGTGCGGTGCCCAGCAGCCAGTTGCTGTTGAAAAAGCTTTTCCTGGCTTCCTGTCCGAAACGTCATATCGGTTAATGGTCAGTGACTCGTTGTTTCAAAAAAGTGTTTCCATTACAGTTTTTCGAAAACTACTGTTTCGATACGCCCAAATACCACCTCCTCTAAGCGCAAACTTTTATTTCGAAAAAGGCGAGTTTTTCGAAATTGTGGTGTTTCCATTAGGAGAATTTAATATCGAAATTCCGTTTTTCGAAATTTCAGAGTTAATGGAAACGCGACTTATGAAAGTCAGACGACATGAAGATCTCAAACTCTTTTGCTGCTTTCTTTGCTGCTATTTGCAGCAAATGTTCCTTTCATCCGGCTTGTTTCCCTCCCTCATTGCAGCGCTAAAGGAAGGTCCCCTTCCAGAAAAAGGAATTACCAGAAACCCAGAGGTTTTCTCTGGGCGTGTCCCCGTCCCCCCCCCCCCCCCCCGTCCATGCTGCACTCGGGGACTCGGCTGGAGTCGCTTGTTTAAGGATAATAACAAGGAAAGACTCTTGAAGGAATCCTGCTCTGAATTCACGGCCTCCAGCCAACCCCACAACCGCAGAGCGGGGGGGGTGGGGGGGGGGGGGGGGGGTGGGGGGGGGCAGACTGGCGGGTAATTAGGGCTGAATGAAGAGCGTCTGCAGCACTCTCACCTGCTCAGGAGGGACTGAGCTGTTATTTGTGGAGTTTCTGAGGCCTGGCCTGTGCCCCCCCCCCTCCGAGGATGCCTGCTTAATCCAGCCCCCCCCAGTCTGACAGAAACGGTTGAATTAAAGCTAGCTACCTGGAGGCTAAAGGAGACTCTCCTCTGCCCGGGTCAGACCTCCAGAGCCTCACCTGAGCCCCCCCCCCCATCATGAAACAAAAATGGGAGAAATGACTTCTGCTTGTCTGAGTTGTCATTTTTTTTTTTTGGTCTGACTTTCTGCTCGCCTGGAGCTGTGTCATGACACGGAAGTGAGACGAGCAGTTTGGAGCAGTTTGCAGCTGTCAACCCCCCCCCCACTTACACCTGCTCCATCACCGGAGGCTGGAGCGGTGGTGGTGGTGGTGGTGGTGGTGGGCTTCCAGCCACACCTGTCACTGCGCTGTCAGGCAGGTGTTCCACACTCCCCGGCGCCGCTGAATCCGTGCAGAGGTCTTATTAGTTCCATTATGCTAATGGAGCTTGTAAGAGCAGCTTTTCGGGATCTCTGCCTTCCCTCATTCCTCCACACGTCCCGCTGATACCCCAGCTCAGGCGCTCCCTGGGAAGCAGGGGGGGGAAAAGCAGGCCCGGGGGGGGTGGAGGGTGGGGGGTTTGGGGTGCAGCGCCAGATGGAGGTGACCTGGATCCTGATTCTTTTTCAACACTAAAGTGAATGTTTTAATTATCTTAAACATTTTCAGTGGTATAGTAACATTCTAAGACGTCCTGTGATCGTGAAATGCTTTAGCGAAAGAGACGCGACACCCACATAGCTAGCATAAAAGATGCTTTAGCGGAAGTGAGGTGTGGGCGGGGCATAAAGAACACCCAGCCCCACCCCTCTGACTAGATTTTCACATGTCGGTTGTGGGTGGAGTCAGTCACCAGCTTCCCTGTTTGGTCGCCCTTTAAGTTTTATGTCAAAAACAACCAAATGTCTGAACTTCCATCCCTATTTTGTGCAAAGATTAGATTTGATTAGATTCATTTCAAACATAAACAGTAGAACTACACAAAATGATACAAATAAAATACTTCAATAAATCAATCTCTGTTCGACTGAACTAAAAGAAATATTTGGAAAGAAGATAGGCAGAAGTCGATGCTCATTTAAGTTTATCCCATTTTCTACTTTTCACATTTTAGTCCATAATATCTAATAATTACATTTTCTCTTTATCTACTATCAACATTTCACTGTTAATAATTGGATATTTCATAATGTTTGTTCTTTCTTTTTATTTTATTTTCATTTTTATGCTAAAAAGTTACATTTTTAAAGTGTTAAAAATGTATTTTTATGTGTTCAATACATGTTTATCCTGTTCGGCCCGCGACCTAAGATGTTTTTGGGATTTTATCCCCTTGTGTGATTGACACCCCCGGTTTGAACCAATGAGTTGTATCGCTGGAGATGCTACGCTAGCTCGCTACCATCGTCCAAGATACGTAAAGAGTGAAGCCATATTCGACATGTCAGTAAAGATACAGCTTAGGAGACAGTCAAATTACCATTTTTGTCCAATTTTGAAAAGAAAAAATGTGATTACAAAAATAAGACCTAAGCCAAGGGTGTCAAACTCAACCGCACAAGGGGCCAAAATACAAAACACACCTTAGACCTCGGGCCAAAAAGGATAAATATTTATTGAAAACACTGAAACTACATTTTTAAAATTGTAATCATAACTTTTTAACATCATTATGAATTAGATATATAGAATTACCTGCGATAATGCTAGTGTGAATGCTGTAAGCTGAATTTGGTTGCTGAAAATGCTGAAATTGATAGCTAAAAAAGCTGAAGCTGATAGATGAAAACGCTGAAGCTCATAGCCAGCTAAAAGCTAAATTAGCCTAAAAAACAAAGCAAATACAAACAAACAAAAAACATAGGTTAGCCAAAACAGCTAGCGTGTAGCTGAAAAAATAGTTGAACTTCAAAAATCAGCTATCTTATAGCTGAAATATTAGCTAAACGCCAAAATAGCCTAAAAATCTTAGTAAATACCATAATATTCCAAAAAGTTAGCAGGATACTAATCTTTTATAACTTTACAAACTAAAACTTAACATAACAATGAATGATAAAAAGGCAGGAACATTCCAGAATAAATCAACCTAAACGTTAAATAACTCAATATTTTACTCTCAATATTAGTATATTTTGTCAAAATTATACAAGTTAAAAATATGCGCAAGATAACATAACAATAAAATAAAAGGATCTGGAGGGCCGGATAGAATTATCCGGCGGGCCGGATCCGGCCCCCGGGCCTTGACTTTGACACGTGTGACCTAAGCCGTAGTTTTAATGTTTTTGTAGGAAGTGCAACAGAGAAACGTTTCCTTACATAAATATGTTATATAGGAAACACAGTGCACGGCTGGTGAATGGTTGGGATTTTTTTTTCTCAAATCTACACAGACTAAGACGTGTGTTTGGGTCGCCAACATTGCCGCAGACCATGTGTACATTGTCGGTCTCGTCCGCGGCGGCGCGACACGGTTGAAGCACATGGGGCCATGTGGACAGTGAGCCCCCTGGTGCGGCAAAATCCGGGCGGCGTTCACCTAAAAGCGCATAACATTAGACGTTCTGGGCTCCTCCCTCTTCGACGAAATCCTGGCTTTTTTCTTTTCCTTCGCTCACATCAAAATACCACGGTCATCCTCCATGAATTAAAAAAAATCGATGAACAGTGCGAAGTCTGAAGCTACAATTAATGTTAAAGTCATGGCCCGGGGGCCGGATCCGGCCCTCCAGATCCTTTTATTTTATTGTTATTAATGGACCAATGTTACGTTGGGCTCATTTCTAACTTGTATAACTTTGATAAAATATATTTTTTGAAAGTAAGGGGCCGGATGAGGGCCAAAAAGAAAAAAAACACAAGGCCACGATTGACTCTGGTCTTAATCTCAGAATTCTGAGATTAAATTAGGAAATTCAGATTTTTTTCTCAGATTTCAGACTTTAATTCTGAGATTAAAATCAGAATTTTTACTTTAATATTAGAATTTGGACTTTTACCTAAGAATTCTGAATTTTTCCATGGCCTTTTAACTTTTTCTTCATGGCCTTAATCCTCTTCCATAGAAAAGTTATTTAAGATTTAATTGGATTTATTCTGGAAAAATATTCCTGCCTGTTTTTATTCATAGTAAAGTTCAAAGTTACAGTTTTAAATAGTTAAAAATCTCGTTTTAGAGTTTTCAATAGATGTTTATCCTGTTTGACCTGTGACCTCAGGTGTGTTTTGGATTTTGGACTCTTCGACACCCCTGGGCTAAAGAATCATCTTAAACGTTCGATATTGAGAGTTTAACTGTAGAGAGAACTCATTTAGACATGACCTCTGACCTCCGTGGAGGTGACCACCGACGGTCCGTGTGAAGCTGCCAGCAGAACGAGCACGAACATAAATGTCGTATGTGAAGCTCTCCTGACAGCCGAGTCTCTAAACCGAAGCTGACTTTGACACAGAAACCAAACGAGCGTGTCAGACATCCACGTGGAGCCGGCCGCGGCGTGCAGACGGAGGAACAGGCGGGTGGTGACGCGCCGTCCCAGGTTGTTGACATGTTAATGAGGAGCCGTGAGGCGTGTTAGCGCGGCCACCGCTGCTTCCCCCCCGCCTCCCGTCTGCCTCCCGTCTCCTCGCGAGGACGCTGCGGCGATGAGTTATTTTGCTGCCGCTCGGCGCAGCGTGACACGTTCGACTGCACAGATGGAGCTCGCCGTGATTCACTCGTCTGTTGCCGGGTAGAGCGACTCGGAGGAACATCGCACACAACAGCGAGGCCCGGCAGCAGCTTCTCCTCCACAAACATGTTTTTGATCATTCAGATCTTTGACTGGTGTGCGCCGGAGAACAACACTTTCCTCTGTTTTCATTTCCACCCGTCACATTCACGTTACTTTAGTCTTTTTGTTTTCAACTGAACTCATCCAAATCCTCCTGACGCGTCTCCCGGTTTCATCAGCAACAAGGAATAAATATATCAATTCTAATAATCAATTCCTATTTGGACAGGTCTATAGCTACTAATCACAGGAAGTTTGGGGGAATTATTTAGACATATCTGCTAAAAATATGCAGATCCTCTATTATATGGTTTTTATCTCCTTCTATTTGAGCCATTCTGTACTAAACTTACTATTTGAATTAAATTAGTTGATAGAAAGCTGCTAGAAGTTAGAAGCTGGGTGAGTATGGTCCACTGGAGTTCTGTCCTCTATTTTCATCTACTTCTCCTCTATTCTTTATTTTTCAATTCAATGCCTCTGTTGGTGCAGTGGGATTCACGTGTTGTTCTTCTTTCCCCCTCCCGTCCAGGGAAGAGGTTTCAGATTCCAGGAGGCTCGTCGGTGCTCCTGTTCTTGGCCGTGGACCTCGCCTCTGGCTCGTCTCCTGGATGAAGACCAACTGCTAAGCCAGAGGTCTTCAACCTGCGGCTCCAGATCCACATGTGGCTCTTTTATCTCTCCATAGTGGCTCTCTGACTGAAGAGAAATAAAATGATAGTCATTTTCAAAAAATTGGATGCTAACATTTTTGGCTAATTTGTTTTCTAGTGAGATAATTTAAAGTTAACTAAGGAATTTTATGCTAATTTGGAGTTTAGCTAATATTTTATTAAAATGCTAATGTTTTCAGCTAATTTGTTATCTACTGAATTTTTTTTGGATAATTTAGAATTTAGCTTCTATTTTAGCAACATGCTAACGTTTTTGACTAAGTTAGTTTTCTGAGGAATTTTAGGCTATTTTGGAGTTCAGCTAGTAATTAAGCAACAAGCTAGCCTTTCTTTTAATGCTAATTTGGAGTTTAGCTAATATTTTAGCAATATGCTAACATTTTTAGCTAATTTGTTATCTATTGAGGGTTTTAGGCTAATTTTAAGTTTAGCTTTTATTTCAGCAACATGCTTACATTTTTGGCTGATTTAATTTACAGAGAAATGTTATGCTAATTTGAAGTTCAGCTAGTAATTAAACAACAAGCTAGCTTTTTTGCTACTAAAGTTAAAAACATAAAAAAATTCCCTTTTTGAGAGATGCTTTTTTCTTTATACATAATTGATTGCTTTTGTTCGTGCCAAAGATAGAAATTATTCACATTTATTTATTTAAAAAAACAAAAAGAAGATTATAAATGCAAATCCAAATTTCTTAAAGGATAACGTAAATCAATATGGCTCCTTCTAGGTTTTGATCAGTAGAAAACGAGCCCTAACGGCTCTTTTACTGTTGCCGACCCCTGTGCTAAGCTAATTCTCATTTAACGATCCTGGTTCATCATCTGTCCGTCCCAGAAGACGATCTCTCCTTCATGTAGACGTTCCTGAGGCTTCTTATTTTTTCCCAAAATTTGTGTTTTAGGAGTTTTTCCTCACCGAGAAGGAGGGTCTAAAGGCAGGGATGCCAAGTTAGCTTAGTTGGTTTAGTTTAGCAACCAGATACTGTTTATATTTTCTGACTGACTGTGTCTTTGTACAGTTACCATTTTGGGCTACATAAATAAAACTGAATTGAAGGCACTAAACTGGACTGGACCAACACAAAGCCTTGTTGTACACCACATGTTGAACATGTAACTATTCATGAATAATGCAGACTCTCCCATCACTTCTTTCACTGCACCCATGATCCTCCTCTTCTATCCTGATATCTACAACCTCAGCCTCCTTCAACCATCATCCTCACTGTTGCTCCTCTGGTGTCCAAACATCTCCATCTGCTTCCCTGCACATATCTCCAGAACATCCACCAGGATCTGATCCTCTGATGGATCCATTCCTGATCCAAAGAGAAGCTCAGGATCTTCATCTCTGCTTCCTGTCTCCAGTTCCTCCAACAGACCATTATTACAGATGATAACATGTTCTGAAGAGCTCATCTGGTTAAATGAAGGTTCAATTAAAAACAAATAGACATTACAACGTCTTTACTGAACCAGAACAAAAAACTATTTAATCTTTGACCCTTTCCCATCAAAAAGAACCCAGTTCTGGTTCTGTTCTGTCCTTCAGAATTCATCTTCCATTTATTACAATGGAACACGAATACTTCAAAAAGGAGAAACGCGGCTCGGTTTCTGTCCAAACAGAAGGAAACTGAAGGTTCTGGAAGGTACGGCCCGTCGCCGAGAGGAGCCCCCCCCGGCGGCGGCGGCGGCGAGGCTTTTTGCCCCCCAGAGCTGTGCTGGTTGATCCAAAGCGCCGCCCTTCCTGTCCTCTCAGCGTGTGGACACGTTTGTGTTTCTATGAGATGGAGAGAAAAGGAGAATTGTTGTTGGATGGTCCGTCTGTTATTCCAGCGCTCTGTGTTGAAATGCCCCCCCCTCCAGGTCGAGCATATATGTACAGTGTGTGATTACAGCAGCCCCCCCCCACCTTTAACTCTGACTTCATTTATGTTGGATGTGAGACTTTCTCTCGTGGGCCCGCAGGAATGCTGGATGTTATGCTTCCAGCAGAAAGAAGCTGCTCTCACGCTCCTGCCCTCCAGGGCCGCTCGCTTTGGGCTGCCAGTCAAAGGGGACCACATGCCCGGCCGGGGCATCAAAGACGTGTGAGAAAGTGAGCGGTGGGGCAGCAGAGGAGGCGCTTTGTGGACAAATGCAGGATCCATACAAAGAAGAGGAGCTTTACAGATGATGAATGTGGATGCTGCTGCTCCACCGAGTTCACAGGCTGCATATCTGTGGGGCTGGATCTGCATGGGAGTCAGAGAAAGTGGCTCACACCTCAGAGGAGCTAAACCCAAAGTTTCTGCGCCTGCAGCGATGACTGAACTCCAGGAAACTAACTTTCCTGAAACTTTCTGCCTCCTCGCAGTGAGGAGCTCCCTCAGTCTCAGACAGGACAGGCACTTTCAGGTGAGGTGGAGCTCACGAACATCTCCTCATAGAGCCCTGCTGAGGGTTCAGGACGTCCGTCCCCAGTGTGGGCCGCCGAACTGTGATTCCTAAAGCTGGGGATCCTCCAAATCTTAGACGGCATTTGACTGTAACAACCAACGTAAAACACAAACCAAACTGCAAACAGAGCTGAAAACTCTGGAACGGCCAGCCTCTGATTGGAGGACTGGAGGTTCAGTTTTAGGGCCTGGTATCAATAATTTCCAGAATTGATTTGATTCATCAGAGTCTGGATCAATTCAATTCACTATTTTTAGATTCTTTCAATCCTCTCAATTCAATGAGTTTACATAGTTTACACATTTAGGCATGTTTGTTTAGAAATATGTTAATAATCTATATATGTTTTGAATATTTCCTGGAACACAAATCTTCGATCTTTGCAATGGTAGGCAGCCGCGCCAACCACTGCGCAACCACTTGGTGTAGCAGATGTTTTGACAGACATCTGCAGTGTTTAAGGTCTTGAAGGTTTCCATCAGTAAGGGTTTTAAAAGAGAAAAAAAAAACGAGATTGCCAGTTAAATTACTCTTTTCTGACCAAAAACAAGAGTCTTTTTTTTTAATGGAATGGGAGGTATGTGTGTGTGTGTGTGTGTGTGTGGGGGGGATTTCCAAGCAATTGAATGTTAATAAACCAGACAAACTTCTGCTTCGAGTCCGTTTTTTTCCTCCTCTTCCTCTCCTTTTTTGACCTTAAAGCTGTACCTGGGGACTTATTTTGCTTTTTTTCATCCTTAAAGTTTTAAAAAAACACTAAAAGATAAACACCCCCCAACCCCCCATCCCGTACAAGGAGGGGCACAGTCCAAAATTATTGATTATATCAAACTTTTGAGCCATTTTTTTCCATAGTTTTGAATTTTTACAGTTTTTCCTAAAATCCTTACAATTTGGCCCCCCTCCAGCCGATGGTGCCCTAGGCGACTGGCTAGCTCGCCTATGCCCAGGGCCAGGCCTGGTTGCAAGAAAGCCAAAGCCACATATACTGCCATTGAGAAATAGACAGTTATTTTTCAGTCATTTCATTTGTCAGAATAACTATTCTTGCTCTGACACTTAATTCTTAACACGTTCTTTCTAATCCAAATTTTTTAAAAGATATTTTTATGCTATGTCAAGTTATTCAAGTTATAACCTGACCAATCAGATGTCTCAGTAAAAGCATGTGACGCCTGCCGGCCCCGCTTTGAACATTCAATTGACAGATTCCTCCGAGCTGCTTTCATTGTAGAGGTGTGGACGTCCTACAGGCGGTCGCCTAGGTCACCTATGCCCAGGGCCGGCACTGCTGAAGGAGAAGCAAAAATGTTCAGATCATTAACTTGTAAACATTGTTCTGCCTCTCCTGAAGAGCGTTTCAGTTTGGCCACTAGGTGGCGATTGCTCTATATCGTTACACTTTTTTCCAGTAGAATCAGCAAAAACTGCACTTTAAACCACAAACAGTTACTTTAAAAAATATTTCTTTTTAACAGTTTGGAAAATGTATAAAGGTGCTCATTGAGACATGAATGTATGTTTACGTGGACCGAGCGTTAGCATTAGCCGTCCTATAGGAAATTCCATTGAACGTTAGCATCAAGCTAGCGGACTTTAGTGCACTAGATCGATCTTATGGATCGATTATTGATGTATTAAGGTCAGTTAAACTCAAATCGATTTCCACCTGTATGTGTTGAAGTGTCCTTGGGGGCGACACCCTGAACGCCACGTTGTTCCCGGTTGACAGTGGAGCCGCCATCAGTGTGTGACTGTAAAAGCGCTTCGGGCCTTCGAGGAAGGTAGAATAGAGAGATGGCCCTCTGCCACCTCCTGCTGCTCCTCTGTGTGCTCAGATAGAAGCCCAGCAGAACCGGGTCCATCAATCACAGCAGGGTTACGGGAGGAGGGCGTGCGCTCATGGAAACCCCAAAGCCTGGAAGGATAACTCATGCTTCCTCAGAAAGCGTCTGTCGGCTGGAATTGTGTGAAGAGATCCCGGAACAGGAACGCGGCTCGGCGTGCGCTTTTAGAATTCTAGGATAGTTCAACAACAGACGCTGTAATCCCGTCTCACACCCGGAACAGGATTTCTGATCCTTTTCTGCTTCCAGGGAACGAAAAAATAAAAACTGCAACTGCAGCTCTCAGTGTTGGAATATTTACAGAAAGAAAAAGGAAAAAAAATGTTTGGAATTGTCTCCAGCGTCTGGAGGTTGCAGTCAGGTTGTGGGATGAGATCCGTTTGCCTTTGATGGCGTGCGCGCTCTGACTTCAGTCTGTCTGTACGGTTTAAGCATGAAGAAGTGAAGGAGTGAAATCGTATCCAAGCTTCTCTGAGAGGCCCACGTTTGGAAGACGAGGCATTTGAGGTGGGGGTGTTTCCACGTGTAATCTCATTTCATTGAATACCTTTGAAACGGCGTCTCAAAGCGCCGCGTGTCACCAGGCTGTCTGATGCCATTAATTTGCCTCTCCGCCTCGGCTCGGCACCCGGGTCGCAGCTTTCTTTTGAAGGAGCGGCGCTGGGGGTGGGCGGACCATTCAGGCGGCTCCGTCTTCCCAAACGTTCTGAATAGAAGCCGCTTCAGCCTGAACTGCTGCAGAGCCAGCGGCGCCCCCTGTCTGCTGCCTGCAGTCCCTGCAGCCCTCCCATGGAAACGAGTAGGGCTGGGAATCACTGGGTACCTCACGATACGATACGATACATGGCTCACGATATCGATAATATCGCGATACTTCGATAGTTGGTAAAAATCTTCTCTAATAACTAATATTATATAGAAGAACACTTTTTTGGGGGGAAATATATCCCCATTTTATTTTTTTTATCCTAAACACAATCATAATAAACAACTTCTGTCTTATTTTGTGCAACAAATTATAGACACTTTTGTTTAACGTTGCCAAAAATCACTAATACTATAACTTACCACCAATTGAATTGGAATTATTTGTAAAATTCCATGTTAACAATAGTAAACATGATCGGCAGTGCCACAGAATTACTGTTAGTAACAGAACAAAAATTAAATAATTCAAATTGTTGACAGTTATCTACCTCCAAAGAAACGTCACACCAAAGGATGATGAATATAACGTTTTACAGCCTCTGTCAAGTGTTACATATTTTTTGTGTACTTTTTCTACATTTGAAAAGGGCTAAGCATTCAAAATTAAAGGCTGATTTACTCAGACTGACACTGAGATTATATCTCCAATCTTTATTTATTTTCCATTTGGTCAGTCAATAGTCAGGTAAAAAGGTAAAAACAGGTAAAATACTCATAATAACGGAAATATATATTTAAAAATTCGAATTCTATTACAAATTAGCAATAAACAACTTTAATCTATAATAATTTATACAATTTTAAGTTCTTCAATTAACTAGCAACTTCTCTATTTTACCGTGAATTTGTGTACTTTATTTTAATTACATTTTTTTTAAGTTCATACATTAAATCTGCTTTTTTATTATTATTATTATTTAAGAATGACTAAGTTAACATTAGCAAAAAGTTATTACGTTCATTTGAAAACCTTACACCATAAATTTAACAAAGTTACACCAGCAGGGTAAATATCAGTGCATGAAAGTGAAAATTCCGACTGGTCCCTGAAGTACACACAAACAGCTACGAAGCACGCGCCTCGTTCTCACAGCGCACCGTTCAAACAGGAAATAAACGATCTCGGTCATTCTAGCGCTCAGACAAACTCACTTCCTACCAGCGGACTCTTCTACAGGTGGATGATCATTGAGAACATGTAGACGTGATTTATACACGCGATACCGAGCCAGAATCCTGCCGGTGTTTTACCCTGAATGTGGCGCGTGCATCAGTAAAATGTGTCTGACGTAGCGCGACGAGCTACGCATTAGTTCCGCCACGCGACTCGGACGCAACTGGCTCTTCAAATGAAAATATAATATCGATATTTGGTGAGAACCCATCGAGAATCAACCGTAGGACTAAATATCGCGATATATCGCAATATCGATATTTTGGCACACCCCTAGAAACGAGACAGTCTTTTACTGAGCACACAGGACAGCAGGAGGGTTCATGAATTAACAACAGGTGCACTTCAGTGGCAACAATTAGAAAACCCTCCAAACAGTACTGGTGTTCCATGTGGAGGTCATTTCAAGTTTTTCGGCTGGTTTTCCACTCGTGCTGATTTTGTCTTGTGTAATTCTCTCTACTGGCAGTATGAGGAGATTCCTTAACCCTACAGAAGTTGTACAGGTTGTCCAACTTCTCCAGGATGGAACATCCAAGAAGGTTGAATGTGTCTCCCAGCACAATCTCCAGAACATGGAGGAGATTTCAGGAGACTGCTGGTTATTCTGGGAGAGCTGGACAGGGCCGTAGAAGGTCCTCAACCCCTCAGCAGGACCCATACCTGCTCCTTTGTGCAAGGAGGAACAGGCTGAGCACTGCTCGTGCCCTACAGAATGACCTCCAGAGGGCCACTGGTGTGAACGTCTCTACCCAAACAATGAGGAACAGACTTCATGAAGGTGGCCTGAGGGCCCCACGTCCTGTAGTGGGCCCTGTGCTCACTGCCCAGCACCGTGGAGCTCCACTGGCATTTGCTCAAGAACACCAGAATTGACAAGTCCTCCACTGGCGCCCTGTACTTTTCACAGACCAGAGCAGGTTCACCCTGAGCACCTGTGATAGACGTGAAAGAGTCTGGAGAAGACCAGGAGAACGTTCTGCTGCCTGCAACGTGGTTCAACATGACAGGTTTGGTGGTGGGTCAGTGATGGTCTGGGGAGGCATATCCATGGAGGGACGCACAGACCTCTACTGCCTAGGAAATGGTGCTCTGACTGCCATAAGGTATCCAGATGAAATCCTTCAACCCATTGTCAGACCCTACGCTGGTGCAGTAGGTCCTGGTTTCCTCCTAATGCACCACAATGCCCGGCCTCACGTGGCAAGAGTCTGCAGGCAGTACCTGGAGGATGAAGGAACTGAAACAATAGAATGGTCTTCACCATCCCCTGACTTAAACCCAATAGAACATCTCTGGGACATCATGTTTGGGTCCATTAGGCGCCGCCAGGTTGCTCCTCAGACTGTACAACAGCTCAGGGATGCCTCACACAGATCTGGGAGGAAATGCCACAAGACACCATTGGTCGTCTCATTAGGAGCATGCCGCCACGTTGTCAAGCATGCATACAAGCTCGTGGGGGGCACACAAGATACTGAAAAGCATTTAGAGTTGCAGAAATGAAGTTTTGGAGAAAATGGACTATCCTGCCACATCTTCATTTCACTCTGATTTGATGGTGTCTCCACAACTGAGCCTCTGTAGACTGAAAACTTTTATTTCCTTGCTGCTAACAGCAGGAACATTTGTTTACAACAGAATTCCTCTTCCACTGTTTTCCAATATTCTAGATCATGAGTGTCCAAAGTGTGGCCCGCGGGCCGCCACAGCTTATCTTTGCCCGCCAAGTCGTGGCTGCTGTTAAACCCCCTCAGCCGATTCCCATTGATTCTCTACAAAGATCCAAAACTCTACGGCTGTTATATAATTCTGGCCTCCGGGTGGCGCCGTTACTATGGCGGCTATGGGTGTAACAACCCCAAAGTGAGTCAGCCCTGAGTTTTCTTCATGTTAGAAATTCCTTCCCGGTCACTTCCGATGCTTTTAGCAGCCGTTTTAAGCTAGCTAAGATGGACAACGACAAACGGATAAAGTCTAGCTAGCAGCTCCACGTCTCTCATCAGGATCCCAGTTTACTGTTTTCATTGGAAGATAATTTGCTTTAGCTTGCTCTTGTTTTTCAATTAAAAATGTCCAGTGATGTTAAATGTTATTTACTTTTTATTCTAATGTGTGTTATCATAATGAATACAGAATCCAAATACATTTATTAAACTATATTCTTTATTTGATCCTTTTAAGTAATATTGTATTTGGTGTTGTTTGTATAAAGATTTATTTGGATCAACGGTGAGGCGGATGTAAACGATCGGATAAAGTTTCCCAGTTTTCCGGGTGCAGTCGTCTGTGAACACATTCCATTCAAAACAAGTTCATCAAAGTGGTTTTTGGTTCGTCTTCATGAAGAGTTTACAAATGAAGGAACGAGTGGCTCCTGAGAGGAGCGAGGGTTCCCCGCTGGTCTGGGTCAACAAGCGCCTGTTTTTGATTGGATGTTCTCTCTTCTTCTGCACTCACACGGCGCTCGAGGACCCTCGCACGGCGCTCGAGGACCCTCACGCTTCACATTCAACAACTCCTTCAGTCTGAATGCTTTTCAAGGCTCCTCGTGAACGTTTGCAGCCGCTCCTCCAGCAGCGGCGCCGCGTCATTCTGCTGGTGGCGCTCCTGAGGGTTCACCAGCATCAGGGAGGCGTGGTGACCATCCGATGTTTTCTGCAGGTTCAACAGCAATCATTGAACAGGTAGATGAAGAAGATGAAAAACATCTCTGATAACAGGTGGGGGGGGGGGGGTGACAAGCACTCTAATGTTTAGAAGAAATGATTCTTGCTTTTCTGGTTCATTTGGTTAAATTAGGCTGTGTATCAGTGGTTAGCACTCTCACCTCACAGCAAGAAGGTCCAGGTTCAAACCTCTCTGTGTGGAGGTTCTCCTGCTCTTCCAAACCATAAACTCCGGCAACCCGGTGACCCTGAAAGGGATATAACGGGATAAGATGGATGGATGAGGAGCACTGTCACCATGATGGTCCTCTAACATCCAGCTTTGAGTCGACTCTGATGTAGAAGCTCTCTGTGGAGATCACCCTGATTATTGCCACCTGCTCCGGACAGTATTTAAGTCTCCCCCTTCCCATTCCTCCTCGCCAGGAAGTTGTCATCACAACGCCAGGTCCGCACCACGTCAAACCAAGTCCGCCTCGCACCACGCCAAGCCTACCTGACAAGGTCCAGTCGTTCTCATTGGTTTCTCCCTCTCCAGCCTCCCCCCGTACCACTGTCTGCGCTTCTCCGTGGATTCTCTCCGAGTCCCTCAGGAGCTCACGCTGCTCACCAGCGCCATTCCTCCATACTGGTGAGAGAGTGCAACTACAGGACTAACGAGACAATAAATATTCTTTTTTTTCATCTTGCATTCCTGACACTCTCCTGAAGGAGGAGAGCAGGAACTGGAAGGCTGTCAGAACACCAACTCAACAATCACCGACCTCATGAACTTCAAGGAATTCTCATCATTCAAACTTTATTCTTGTTGCTTCTCGTGCCTTCTCGTCTCGACATTTAAAACCAAAAAACATAAACAGTATTAGAATAAAAACCCGACCCACTCTCCGCTCCGCTAACGCATACAAACCATGAATCTGTTCACTTAGAAAAGGTACTTTTAAAAGAAACTTAAAGGACCAAATACCACGATTTTCTATCTATATCCCTACAAATGACTAAATATTACCTTTGGAACACTAAAGAACAAATTATTCATGAAATATTAGTTACTTTTGGGGACTCTTTTCATGCCCAAAAGTAAACCGAATCGATCTCTGAGGCTCCGCCTTTCTCTCCTTGTTGGGTCCCGCCCCTTTCATGATGTCATCCTGGAGCTGGCCTCAGTAAACGATCAATCTCTGAATGTTGTTACACTATTATGGAATACTCAGACTGAATCATTTTCTTACATTCGTTGTCTTTTGCCCATCATGGTGGTCTCATCATTTATGGCTTCTTCCACCTCCCAGCATGCTTTGCTGTTTTTTTGGAATGTCAGTTTATCTTCTGTTCCATCAGCTGAATAAATAAATAAATAAATACGTTTTTAAGCATCTTCATTCTGTTCAGGTGAAATATGAGTCAGAGCAGCAGACCCAGTGAATCCAGAGCCCCCCCCCCCGGTCCCGCCGGACCTCCATGAAGACCCCACACGGACCGCCCCCCCCGCCGTCCTTCTGCCCCCTATTCTTCATGATCTGATTCAAGTGTCAGTTTTCAGCCGGCGCCGGCGTCCACCTTTTCTGCCGCTGCTGTCCCTGCCCGGTGGGGGGGGTGCCTCCTACTTAATCGTTGATCCAATTAATTTGCTGGACCTTTCTGCGCGTCTTTACAAGAGTGATGTCCGCTGAATAAACCGCGGCGACAAAAGCGCCGCGGCGGCGCGGGTGATTGACGCCGCTGCCAAAGCGGCCTGCGTGTCGCCTTTATCCCGCTCGAGTTATGGCCGCCCGGCGCAGAAAGGTGGCCCCCGTGAAAGAGACAAACATGTCTAATTAACTTGTGTCAAATAAAAGTTTGCCCCCCCCCAAACCCTGCCGATCCAGCCGTCCCGCCGCGATTTACGCCCCTGCCTCCTTTTTAACGGGGACGCCTGTTAAATCCGTGTCATTTTTCCTTCACCTCTGGTGTAGCATTCTGGGGCGGGGGGGTTGGGGGGTGAAGGTACTGCAGTCAGCCAGAATGTACCGGCGCTCTGCTTTGTTAAACTCACCTTTTTAGCTTAATTGGTTGAAATCCCAAAGGGTCATAAAAGACGGAGAGGAGGAAAAAAGACGAATCCATAACAATCAGGATCAGCCGTAATTAGCTGAATAACATGGGAGGGCTTTCTCCGGCACTTTCTGCTGGAGCGGGCTAATTAGGTGCCGGCAATGAACTCCTCAAAGGAACACTCCAGCAGACCAGACTGAATCAATTTAGGACCGCATCCCTCACTTCAGCTCAGGGATTCATAAACTGTGGAGGCTTGAATAAATGATGCGTCTGGGCATGAATAAATCATCAGAGATGTCACGACGGAGGAGCGCACAGGTGCGCCGCACGGACGCGGAGCCTCATCGCATCCCGTTTATTCATGGAACACTCCAGTTTAAGGGTTGACTGAACAGACAAGCTGGGATCAGCTGATCCAACGATCAATCCACATCATTATCAGGTGATGGTGCGCTGATCAATGGTACAGGTGTGCCTGAGGCGAACTGCAAAGGTCTGCCAGCATCTGTTGAGCGACGGGCGCGAATTTGGCACCACGGCCAAAATGTAAATATATGAAATTTGACAGCGTCACCACATCGTATCATCCAATCAGGAACCAGCTTTGACTCGATCAGCTGGAGAAACTGATCCAAAACGAGCGATTTTGTCCAGAACTTTCGTCTTTTTCCTCTACCTGTTTGAGGCGGAGCTCCTTAAGACAGATCGCCGGTTTTCAGTCCCACAGTGGAGATCACTCTCTCAGAAAAAGGCTCGGATTAACCTTAACCTTAAACTCAGCCACAGAGACACAGAAACACAGTGAGAGCGGCTGTCATACAGACACAGCCCCCAGTATTAAATCATAATAAACATATTAAATCCAAACATGGAGACATGATTACAGATGTTTCTGGAGAACCTGATTCCTCAACATCGTTTGTGTTTTCCATTCCAGTGAGATATCCGCAGACAGAGCCGGTAGCTCCGCCTTTGTCGCGCGAATCGAGTTCGCTGTGAAACCACCTTAATGCTGCTCTGCAAGGAACGTCCTGTGCGGGTCCGTGTCCGACCGGGTCAAATCCAGGTCTGCTTCAAGTGATCGATAAAACAGATTTTAAATGTAAAAAAATAAAAAAATTGGATATCAGTTTTAAACTCAAAAGTACATATTGAAAACTTGAAGGAATTATTTAACACTTAAAAAAAAAAATTGAAATTTTGGAAAAATTACCAATTAAAAAAAAGAATGATTATTTGAACATTTATCAATTAACTACTGTGAAAGATTTCTGTTACAGATGGTAAGGTTATACTTTTTATTATTTACATTAAATTGTGTTAAACGGCGTTCAGTTGTCAGCTTTGCCAATCTTTACCCGTCAACAGGAAGTCACTTTACACAATGACGCCGACATCACCGTGAAAAAAGACTGACTGCCAAGGGACCGTCTACAAAGTCCAAGCTATGGGTGACTAAAGGAACGCTTTACATTGATGTGAGTCGTCAATACTCATCATCATCATCATCATGAAAGTTAGTTAATTTTCCTTCATCTTTAACGATAAATGATCAAAAATGTTCAATAAATACTAAAACTTCAGTCATAAAACTTTTTCACACGACTAATTATCACTTTTTTTTACTAGTTAACAGGAATTTATTTAATATTTTTACTATTTTTACTCGATTGTTCAAATTTGCCACTGAAGTTAAATGATATAAAAAGCTGAATAAAATAAACTTGGAGTTATTTATTATGATTGTTTATGTCCTAAATGTTTTACAAAAGTATTGAATCAAGGCCAGAAAACCTGATGGGACATCCCTGAGAAATACCACAGACACATCATCATCATCATCACAGATGAAGATACCAGAGAACGATTTGGCTTCAACAGCAATTCAGCGGTGAGTGAAGACGAGCGTCATCTCTGGACTCAGATTTGGAGTTTAAAACCGTTTTTAATCTCTTGATTCTTTCAAAGGTTTTCTTCAACTTTACAATATGGTTTTTCACTGATTTGACTCTGTGACCCTCAAAAGTTTAAACGAGTGGAGAGGTTCTGACGTGCTGCCGGTTTTCCTCATCAGTCGGAGGAGGAGATGCGGCGGCCGGCCGGGATGAAGCGGCGTGTTCGGTAAAGTGCTCCGGCCGGTCAATAAGACCAGAAAAGTGCTGCGTAAATGGATTCCATTTACTGTAAGTCGATACGAGGCCGACAAACACGAGAAACGATGGAGAGCGCCGAGCTGTCAGTCACTCTCAGGCCGTCCTCCAGAAGCCCCGCCTTCTCTGCTGAAGATTACCTGGATCAGGTGTGTTTGGCCAATAAGGAGCTTCAATGGCAGGTTGGTGAGCAAATGAATAATATTCTGTTGAAATGATTGATCCAAACTCCTCCTCCCCCCATGTCCCCATGTCCCGAGAAGTGAAGGCCCCCATCCACCTGCAGCCTAAAGTGATGATGCCTCTCATTCACGAGGACTGCTTTGTGCGTGATTGACGAGCCTCCTTCAGGAGAAATGTCTCCTGGATCTTTTGGGGAAAAGCTCTAACTCACCTGGAGGTCAGAGGCTGCAGGTGAGCCGTTCTCTGCCGTTCGGGCCGAGTGGGCTGGCAGACCCGCGGCACGTTCAGCAGGTAATTGTTCTATGAAAAGTGGATCGAAATAACATCCTGCAGTAAGGTTTGATGGCTAAAAACTGATGCACCAGAAGAAACATCTCAGATGATTTCTTTCCAAACACAGGAGCCAGAATTCTAGGAAAAAATAAAACTATTACATAAACAATGAAAATGAGAGTTTAAGATTTTGACGCTTAAAGTGAGAAATTTACCCGTTCTTACACTAAGGAGCTTACTTCAAAAGCATCGTGGTTACCATGGTTACCGCGGTGTAGCATCCAGTTTGAAGATGTTTGGGAATCGAGGCTTTTTCTGGAGAATTTGTTCCTGATGTGGGTTTGGGATGTTCTGGACTGCACAACTTCTGTTTGTGGTTCTGATCCGGAACTGTCACCTGATCCTCATATCAAAAACTCCTGTTTCTGCACCGAAACTTGACCAGCTCCCTGGTCATAAAGTTGGTAAAAAGGCCTTTCGTGTTTCAAAGATCTGAATGATTTGGTTCTTCTGACAGGCCGACTTCCGGCTGCAGCATCAGGCGACTCTGGTTCATCTCTCCTCTGTGTCTCCAGCTGTGACTGATGACAAAAAGGGGGTCAAGCCCCCCCCACACACACTTCTTACCAAATATAAACCCATTTTCCTCATTTCAGCTCTTCTTAGCTCCTCCCAACAGAAAATGATCCAGTGTGTTCTCTCCGGTTCCTTCTGTCTGACACGTCAGATTCTAATGTGCCGTCAGTGTTTGGACGGTTCTGCTCCAACAAGCTTCGTTTGGATAAATCATTTTGGGTTTGAAGTTCATGACATGAAGATGCAGCCAGAGGAGAACCTCCTTCAGTTATGACAGCACCAGCATGCAGAGGAACATCATCGTAGACATGAAGAACGCTCACAACCAACAGCTGCAGGACTCGGATTCAACATTTCTCCAACCTAAACTTTACAAAACAGAAATATTTTTGAAATTTTTAAAAACTATTTTACAACAAACAAAGCCTTTAAACCAGTGGTCCACAGCAAAGATCAGGAGCACGGATGATCCACCAGGAGTATGGAACCCCTCCTGATCTCCCAGAGCAGAGGTCGGCAACCTTTAACTGTAAAAGAGCCATTTAGCCTCGTTTTCTACTGATCAAAACCTAAAAGGAGCCGCATTGACTTCCTTCTTTTTAAAGTTCCTTCAAAACTCTTTAACCTTCTTTTTGTTTGTGTTTTTTTATATAAATGTGAATAATGTCTATTTTTGGCACGAACAAAAGCAATAAGATATATAAAAAGAAACTAGCATCTCTCAAAAACTGAATTTTTTTACGTTTTAAATTTTTGTAGCAAAAAAGCTAGCTAATTATTAGCTGAACTTCAAATGAGCATAACATTTCTCTGTAAATTAAATTAGCCAAAAAGTTAAGCACGTTGCTGAAATAAAAACTGAACTCAAAATTAGCCTAAAAGTCCCAAAATGTTTAGCAAAAAATGTTAGCATGTTGCTAAAATATTAGCTTAACTCCAAATTAGCATAAAAAACTAATTAGAGGCCAAAAATACAAGCTAGCTTGTTGCTTAATAATTAGCCTAAAATTACTCAGTAAACTAACTTAATCAAAAACATTAGCATGTTGCTAAAATAGAAGCTAAATTCTAAATTATAAAAACAAATTTCAGTAGATAACTAATTAGCTGAAAACATTAGCATTTTATTAGAATATTAGCTAAACTCCAAATTAGCATAAAATTCCTTAGTAAACTAAATTGGTCAAAACCGTTAGCATTTTGCTAAAATGGAAACTAAAACTTTGAATTATCCTAAAAACCCCACAAGAAAACAAGTTAGCAAAAAACGTTAGCATTTGAATAAAATATTAGCTTAACTCCAAATTAGCATAAAAAACTAATTAGAGGCCAAAAATACAAGTTAGCTTGTTGCTTAATTACTAGCTGAACTCCAAAATAGCCTAAAATTCCTCAGTAAACTAACTTGATCAAAAACGTTAGCATGTTGCTAAACTAGAAGCTAAATTCTAAAAAAAAATTTCAGGAGACAACTAATTAGCTGAAAACATTAGCATTTTATTAGAATATTAGCTAAACTCCAAATTAGCATAAAAAACTAATTAGAGGCCAAAAATACAAGTTAGCTTATTACTTAATTACTAGCTGAACTCCAAAATAGCTTAAAATTTCTCAGTAAACTAACTTGATCAAAAACGTTAGCATGTTGCTAAAGTGGAAGCTAAATTATAAAAACAAATTTCAGTAGATAACTAATTAGCTGAAAACATTAGCATTTTATTAGAATATTAGCTAAACTCCAAATTAGCATAAAAAACTAATTAGAGGCCAAAAATACAAGTTAGCTTATTGCTTAATTACTAGCTGAACTCCAAAATAGCCTAAAATTCCTCAGTAAACTAACTTAATCAAAAACATTAGCATGTTGCTAAAATAGAAGCTAAATTCTAAATTCTAAAAAAAAATTTCAGAAGATAACTAATTAGCTGAAAACATTAGCATTTTATTAGAATATTAGCTAAACTCCAAATTAGCATAAAATTCCTTAGTTAACTAAATTTGTCAAAAATGTTAGCATGTTGTCAAAATGGAATCTAAAACTTTAAATTATCCTAAAAACCTCACCAGAAAAAGAATTAGCCAAAAACGTTAGCATCCAATTGTTTTTAAAATGACTATTATTTTATTTTTCTTCATCCAGAGAGCCACATGGAGGGATGAAAGAGCCACATGTGGCTCCGGAGCCGCAGGTTGCAGACCCGTGTCCCGGAGGAACAACACGCGACTCGCTCTGCACCAAACAAACGTGATGGAAACTCCGTTTTCCGGCTCATTTATCAACACATCTGCCAGCTGAAGAACTTCATCCAGTGTTTCTGTGCTTTCACTTTCAAAGTTAAGCCTTGCTCAAATGTGGGCGGAGTCATGCGTGCAGTAAAGGCGGGTGTAGCGAGGGTCTGCTGCAGCTTCTGATCAAATTAGCTCGTATTTACTGCAGCGTGCGCAGCGGCCGGCTCGTAACGCTCGGCCAGAGGAGAGGGCGGGACTCAGGTAACCCCGCAAATTCCCTTAAGTGGTGGAAAAACGTCCACGGCCTGTTAATTTTCAAATGAAACGCCGCCTGCCAAAACCCGAGGTGTCCTTGGTCATAAAGGCGTCGACGCAGAGGTTACCGCGCCTCCTCGCCGGTCTCTGAGCGCTCCCTCGGCTCGCATTAGTTTCTGTGCATCCTGCTGCTGCAGCCTATTAGCCCGCCGTGTTAGCAAAGCGTGCACCACACGGGGCCAAATGTGCCCAAACCTGCCTCCTCCATTTACACAATTGGCCTCATTATCTCATCCAGCTCAGCAAGTCGTCGGGCAGAGTGAGCGCACGCCTGTTTGTGCTTGTGGTGTACCTTTAATTACACGTGCCGCTCTGCGGGGAGCGCTGCCTTTCTGCAGAAGCACTCTGACCTTCTGCGTGAGTCAGTGCGCGGCGCCGAACGCCGCCCGGCAGCTCGTGAGTCATGCTGGAAGCGGAGAGGTGGGCAAACGGCGCTGATTGTCTCTTAGCGGTTCATTAGGCAGCAATAAGGTCACGCCTCAGCCCGGAGCGCCGTGATGTTCATAGCTGCTGATACCACTTAGCCCGGCATCTGCTGTCAGAGTGGATCTGGGAGGAGGGCAGATCAATACGCCGGGATGATCGGGCGGTGGGCCGAAGGGGAGGCCGGGCCGATCCCGAAACAGACCCGGAAAAGTTCAGCTTCTGATCCGAAACCAGAAGTTCTGACATTCAGGCTGCAGGGAAGAGATTTATGTTTAAACACAAGCGTGGATAGAGGATTCTGCTCTTGTTTGAGGATGGTTTCTGACTTTAGTTTTAGTGATGATCCTAAAACGATCCTCCATCCGCCTTCAGAACATCATGAAACCAACAGATGCTGGAGCTCTGATGTCCTAAATATGAGAAAAGTTTCTTAAATCTGCTGCAGATCGATCCAAAATATCGATAAATATTTGACCTGGTTGTTTAGGATGTTGCTTCTCTCTGTCGCCATCTTGTTTTTTCTCTAAAACCCCCTCTATTACCCCCCCACCTCCCCCCTCTTTTTCTTTTCCGTCCGGTCCAACAAAACAAAAACATAATGAATATAAATAAAGTTTAGCATGAAACACAACAGGGGTTTATACTCAATAAACTCCTGTTGTGACAGTAAAATCTACCAAGAGGCTCTCAGCCTGAATCTGTTTGCTCAGATGTTGGACAGAACAAGTTAAAATATATATATATATAAATATCAATAACGATCTGACGTTGGTATCGTATCGGAACTGACCCGCAGATATCGATATTTCTACTCTTGTCTGAAGCTTTTCTATGATTTGATCTCTCAGATCTCTGCATGGATCACTCTATGAGTTGTTACTTCTCACCTATTATTATTATTTCTCTATTTAAAGGCTAAGAAGTTAAACATTTTTTCTATTTCTACCAGTTTTTCTTTTAATCGTTAAACATTTTGATTCATTTTTATATCAGTTACTTGTTTTTCTTTTGGTTTGTTGACTGCTTTGAATTCACTTTGATATCAGTTTTTATGATTTTATTCAACTATTTTCTATTTAATTAGAATTATTGTCCTAAATCTGTTTATGTTTATCAAGTAATTAAAAACCAAACCAAACATTCAGGGTGATTGAGATTTGAGGTTTCTGTCACATTCACCACATTTACCTAAAATATCAGGATCAGATCAATACTCTAATGCTCAGTATGGCCCCGCCCCTCTCATCAGATCAAGTCATTTAAAAGTC
The DNA here is from genome assembly GCA_003999625.1 of Oryzias javanicus. NCBI lineage: Eukaryota > Metazoa > Chordata > Actinopteri > Beloniformes > Adrianichthyidae > Oryzias > Oryzias javanicus. The sequence goes on from CM012443.1 coordinate 33,444,566, forward strand.
CATCTCGCATCAAAGTGTCACATCTAAACTGTCTGAACTTCTTGTTGGTCGGATGTGTTCAGAGTGAAAACGTTCTGGAGCGCGTCACTGTTCGCATTATCTAAACAACTGAAAAGTTCCAATGATGACGGCGTTCCAATGAGATGAATCAATCATGACATCAGGTCTGTATCGGACCATCGCGTCCAGGAGAAAATCCCTCAAACCTCATTGAGGCTTTTTGCTCTTTTAAAACTCTAAACTCTGGATCTTTAGTCAGTTTTCACAGACGTTTTATATAATGAACCACATCAAACCAGCATGAAGCTTAGTGCTGCATCTATCCAACATAAGTTAACGTCTTTCTGATGGTTGGACTTTCTGGAGGACCAGAGAGAGAGACGGCCACAGGAAGTGGGTCAGAGCTGCTCGCAGGACCCGCCTCTGCTGGGACCAGAAGAAACCGAGTCAGCGACACGAGTGCAAGAGTCAGACTGGAGATTCAGGTAGAAGGAGACCAAAGAAAGAGCTTTAACTGAGGGGTCCGGGAGGGAGTTACTGATATCAGAGGAGCAAAAAGGAAGCAGATAAATTAGGAATAGAGCTGCACAACTTTCCTGAAAGTTAAATAAGGTATTCGGTTTGTGAGGGGTCCTATCTGGTCCTGAAGTTTGAAGTTCTGTCAGGGAACAGCAGACCAGGCTGGGTGGTGGAAACGAAAAGTATTTAATAAATTAACAAAAACATGATTTATAACAAATTAAACTCGTATCAGAAGAGAAAGATTAAAAAAAAGGAAATTCAAACTTCAAAACAGATCAACAACATTTTATTACTAAACAGGTAAAAACAAACAAATATTGTGCATACATGCAAGTGTACATGTGTATATAGTATGTATGAGTATTTACACACACATCATCTTATTTATACATTTTTTTAAATATTTTATTGTCCCAAAGGGAGTTAGAAGTTTGCAGTAAATTTAATTTAAATCAGTATTTTTGGCTGCGATTAAATTTCTTTTTGAACACTATTCTGTTGTACTTGTGTAAGTGCCATTAGTAAGTTACATTAGAATTCTATTTTGTTTTGATGATTTTATGTATTTTGTTTCTGTGACATTTGAAATGTAGATTATTGTTTGAATTCTTTTGACCTCCAGAGGGCGCTACTCTGTTGTTCAATGTCCATTTTATGAGTCAAAGAAGTTCTGTCTTGAAACATTGTGTCAATAAAGATTGAGATGGACAACGACAGAGCGACACGTCGTTTTACATGTGCGGCTACAATGTCCATACGTGTAAACCAGAACTTTGTCTTTGTCCTTCTATTGAAGAGGTTAAAGAAATAGAAAACAGGAAAAGGAATCGAAAGATTAACCTCCATAACTTGTTCTTTTGTTGTCAATCATGACTGTTTCTGAACTTCTGAACAGAATTTACAATAAACTGAAAGACTAATACAATAAATTTGGCGTGGCGTGGCGTGGATCCTGACAAAGCTGAACCTGATGAGACTGAAGGACGATTCTAAACCCAACATGACCAAAAGTCTTCAATCCTCCCAGAAACAACATGCAGGCTGTGTTCACTAACATGCAGTTTGTATGTTTTAAAGGATTCTTTAACAATGAAAACACTTTCTCCAACTTTGATCTGAACGCCAACGAACGGCATCAAAGTCAAACGTTCTGATGACCTGAAGGATGGAACCTCATTGGCTTTTGCTCGATTTATCACAATTTGAACACAGAAATACTCAAGAATGTAGATTTAATCTTTTCATGTTAGAAAGAGACAAACAAACAGGAACAGGAAAAGAACTCGCTCATGAAATCAACCAAACCTGATGGAACAAGGAGGGTTAATGACTTTAGGGCAGGGGTGGGCAATTGTTTTAACTCGTGGGCCACATAGGGTTCTAAAATTTGGCATAAGGGCCGGACAAGGAGCAGATGGAAGGAGAGATTGGGTAATCAACCTCATAAACTAAAAAAAATAATATGGAATTTAGATAAAAACATGCTTTAATTTGGATTCAAATTCACATATATTAATTTAAAAACAGAAAATTTGGGAGTTTTAATTTCTAAATTTTGATTTTTGTTGTCTTTTGGGTGATCCAATGGGTTGATGTTCTTCAGAGGAAAATGTGAACTCAAAGAAATGCTGCATTTATGTGGTGTAGGAATAATCCGAAAGATCACCATCTGACTCAGAAAAGAAACACACGAACGTCAGAGAAACAACACCATTCATGAGAAGAAACCAGAAATACAATGAAAATAAAACAATAATTAGGATTTTTGATTCAATGTATTTTAATTTGGAGGGCCACATTAAGTAGCTTAAGGGGCCGCATGTGGCCCCCGGGCCGTAGTTTGCCCACCCCTGCTTTAGGGGAATGATCAGAGACTAATCTGATCTAATCTGATCTGATCTAATGATGCCCTTTGCCCCCTCACATCTAGAGTTAATGAAGCCGTGCTGCTGAGGGACGGTTGAGGCTCCTGCATGTGCTGAAGAGCTCCTCATTTCTCCACACATGACTCCAGTCAGTGTCGTAGATCTGATGTTAAGCAGATCTTCTCGTCTGGAAGACACGTGAAGACACGTGATTGAAGAACAGAAGACAGAGGCAGCCACTCTCAAACCAGATACAGAATACACCAACCCCCCCTGGAGGGTATCTCATCTGGATTCATTGAGATGTTCTCACACCTGGTGAGCTCCATCTTCATTTCTAGTCTCCATCAATCATCAGATTAGAGCTCAAAATGCCGTAAAAAAGCCGATTAGACTCAGCAAAGGTTCATCTGAGCTGCGTTCATCTCCCACATCTCCTCATCTCGTCTCGGCTCTCATTTGAACTTTCAAGCGGAGACTGGATTGACATGTTCCTGTAAATCCCTGACACTTTTCCTCTGTTTCCACTATTAGGGTCTAAATGGGTCACGAGTTGAAATCCCTTCATGTTCTGCTCAGAACCCCTCTGGGGAACCAGAGAACGCGGCGTTCCGTCGGGGGTGTTGGGAGCAGCGTGAGGCTGGATTACCGTCTGAAAGAACGGCGGCTAAAAACAGACGCCATCACAGACGAACTCGCAGGAGCTTCACACAGATTTGAGTCATGCGAACGGCGTAGGAGCCCTCCTCTGGCAGAGCTTCACACGCGGGGCCGTTCTCTCCTGACAGGAACGTTTGTTCTCGTGGATTTACAGGCATTCACGCTGACGGAGTGTGGGCCTGAAGGGATGCTCCAATCCGGGAATGAAAGCCTCCTGAATGAACAGACTGAGGGGGAAGGCTGTCAGGTATCCAAGCGGGACAGCAGAGTGGATGTCATCACCTACCAGGGATCTGGATGGCTTTCATCTTCTTGGCTGGAGCCTCATCGTTGGACCGACGTCAAGAGTCATTTGAAGTCGACTGTTTACATCCAGGATATTTAATTATTCACCAACATTAGATCAAATTCAGACAGAAACTCTGAACTTTCTGGCTAACTCCCGTCTCCACAAACTCAGATTCCAGTTGTCGTGTTCATCCGTGTTCCCGGCAAGATCTACAAGCTGTGGACGTTCAAACCGACCTCAACCTGGACCAGCGCTCTGCAACCTGCAGATCCGGAGCCACACGTGGCTCTTTAGCTTTGAATGAATCATAGATGAGATGGTAAATTCTGTTTAGATTTTTAACACATCAAGCATCTAAGTAAAAATAAAAGTTTAATTTCATAGTTCAGGTAGTCAATAGTTAATCAAATAAAAGTCTTTAAAAGTTTTTCTATTTTGATAAATTGCACTAAAGTGGTCAAAGGTTTGAACAAATGTGGTTTAAAATGATTTAGTTTTCAATAAAAATCTCAAGTTGTTTTAAATTTTAATAGAGTCGACTAAAATGTTTATTTTAGAGATTGAAAGAAAAAAAAAAATCAAAATTCGTATTTGTAAAAAATCTCATGTCTGACGGTTTTGAGGACACAGAGTGGGTTTTATTTTGAAAGGAACTTGTGCTAGTAAAATAGGTTACAACTGCTATATATAGACACTGTTGTACTTTGATTATTGTAATATTTAAAAACAACAGTTTTAAATAAATGCTTAATTGGCAAAAAAAGCACATATTGTGTATTTTTGAAAGACAAAATGAGACTTTGGGTTCTACTCTGTAAGAAACTAGACTAAATGACTGTTTTAGTGTTTCCTGGTGCAGAACTTCTGACCTGAACATATGTGGATGGACGACATTTGGATGGATGAAGGTCTAGAGGTCAAACTCAACGAGGCCAAAATCCAGAACACACTTAAAAAAACAGGATAAACATTTACTGAACACTTTAAAACTTTAAAACTGTAACTTTTTAACATAGTTATGAACTGGATACACAGCATCACCAGTGATGATGCTGGAAGCTGAAGATGCTGAAATTGATAGCTAAAAACATTGGAGCTGAAAATGCTGAAGCTGCTAGCGAGCTAAAAAATTAGCTAAATGGGGGGACGGCGGTCCACCATCGGGGGTCAGTCTGCCAACTGCCCCCTGTTCCTCATACAAACATGCTTCAGGGTGGGGGGGGTTGTATTGCAGTGCGCTGCGGGGGCTGGACTACTTGTCAGTGGCCCCCCCTCCTGTGGCGCCACATGGATTTGCCCTTCCCTTGGTTTTATTTCCACCTTAGACATGTAGGGTCCTTGGTGGGGGGGGTCCTGTCAAGGCCCTACTCACCAATTTTAACTGCACCCTTCAGTACACACACCTCAAAATATACTCTAACAAACAAACATCACACAAGGAAGGCGGGACCTTTGACCTTCTGTCCCCTACCCCATCACTGGCGGGGGGGCGGGAACCCTCGGCCTGGTGGTCTCCTGGGCTCGGTGGCCCCCTCTCCACGCCGGGAGAAGGATCCGCGAGATTTAAACTCAAATGATGGAGAGGGCCGGATAGAATTACCCGGAGGGCCAGATCCGGCCCCCGGGCCTTGACTTTGACACGTGTGCCATGGAATGTTCTACTGTCAAATCTAACAGAATTATCCTGCTGTTGCCCCCAGAGGAAAACATAGTTATTGAACTGAAAGAGAATTTTCAGCCAATTTCCACAATCGAAACAGAAAAAGACTAAAACAGAAAATAAGATCTTCATATTTTCATCGTTACCATGGTCCATCTTCTTTATTTTGACTTAGCCAACATCTCAGATGGTAGACGTGTGCGCCTCATCCTGTTCCCCGCGTCTCCAGTTCGTCAGCTTCAGCGGGTCGCCTCCTTTGTCCGACCCGGTTGTCCTCCTTCCTTCTTGTCTCAGCACAGAAAGCGCCGGACCGTCTTGAAGACGTCACCTCCTTCCAGCGTTTTTCATTCACCACCTGTTATATAGAAGACGATTTCAATGTGTAATCAGGCCCATTCAGCGCCCCGCGGCGCCCCGCGCTGCACAGCTCGCATTCAAGCCCTCCTTTCAGCTCCGACCGCGAACGTTCTCAGAGGAGTCGGGCAGGAAACCCGGAGGACGGGCCCGGAGCCGGGTCTCCGGGTTTGGGTTTCGTTCTTCAGGTTACGCGTTAGCACGCAGCATCGGAGGCGGGAGTTCAGGAAGCGGCTCGTGCGGCGTGCATGTCAGTCATCTGCGGGGTCGTGTTGTCACGCTGAAGCGCGAAACCATCAGTTATAGGTTTACAACGGCTGATAAGAAAACTCTGATGACCCAGCATTCTAGCAGCATTTGAACGCATCGCTTACAGACGAATCTCTGAGGCGTAAAAAAAAGGTTTCCGCACAGATTAGTTTGTAATTTTTAAAGATTTGCATGTGTTACTAGTTTCAAACTGTTGTCATTTATTTTGTGCACATGTAAAATGTATTGTGTGATTTTTTTAAATTTCATAATTATGCACATAATGTATTATGTGAGATACAAATCAGGAATTATGCACGTATACATCGTAGTGATGCTTATTTGTGCTCCTGTTCTTGGGTGTGGACCACGCCTCTGGCTCATTTTTTGGCTGTGGACTTCACGCCCACCTTTTGCAATAAAGGGCTATATAAATAAAATTGAACAGAATTGCTAACAGATCGGGTGTGACATGCATCATATAGTGGGTTTGTTATTTTGAAGCGCTGTCAAGATCTAAAATTCCATAATCAAGTCCACTAGAAATCCTTTAAAAAAAACTATCGTCCAATGATTATTGCTACATTAGCAAATATGGACCACAATGCATTGCAGTCGAATACTTTCAAACGAAAAAAAACATGTTTAAATGTTGTTTTTTAATAAACTATCCACATTTTCATCATCAGAACACAGTGGAGTCCAAAATAGATGTCATATAATGTTTGTATTGATTTGATTTTCACTTCCTGAAATCGGTGGAAATTCAGTCCAAGTGGTTTTTAGATGTCGCCTGCATCAGAGTGAAAGGGTTAAGCCCTCCATGACGGATGTTCATGCAACAGACGGTTAGGGAAGCAGGAGGAAACCCGGATGTAGAAAGAGTCAAATGCACGAGACCAGGAGGTTTCATTTACAAAACCACTTATTGACGAGGACACAAGGCTCAGGAAACAAAACGAGACAACACAGAGAACCTTAAATATACAAAACTAAATGACTGAACTGCAGGCAGCTGTGACTGATTAGCAGGATCCACTGGAGAAAGGGTGGAGTCACAGCAGCCTGCACAGGAGCAAAGAAAAAAAACAAGAAAGTGACACAAACAAACAGAATACGACAGCTGATGTCAGTATCTGCAGGTTTGGATTTGTGAAGTTCTGGAAGCTCAAGTCAGCTGCACCAGCTGACCATAACCTGCCCCAAACCAAAGAAGTTGGAGCAGGAAGTGAACATGGACCAGAGAAGATGTGACGCTGCAGTTTTCACATTAGAGTTTGGAATCCTCCCATCCTGGAGGTGCAAGAATGAAGCTAATCCAGCTGGGAGCAGATCAATAATCAGGGGAGGGGCCAGTGGGGGGGTGGGGGTTCCCTGACAGCCGTCATTAGCGTGAAGCCTCACCGCCGCTGTGGCTGCCGGAAGCCTAATCTGCCAATTTGCACCCCTGTCAGGTCTCTGCAGGTCACAGCGGATCTGATCACCACCTGATACCTTCAGCTGCCCCAGCAGAGGAAGAAACCCCTCCCCCCCACCAACCCTGCCCCCCCGTACCCCCCAAGGCCACCACAGATGCAACATGGAACTTCTCCACTGTCCCCCACCTGATTTATGGATGGGCACCGCGAGGGGCGCCCCCGGTGGAGGCCATTATCATGCAGGCAGGCACATCTGCAGACATCAATAAGTGAGGCGGGGGGTCCAGAGGGTCTCAGGGTCAACACCGTAGGGGTCCCCGATACCAGCAGGACCTCTCTCAGGCTGTCATGGCCTTTCAGGCAGAGATCAGGGAACAAACGGCGCCTCCCCTGACGTCTCCCTCCACGGCTGTCAGTCAGTCTGCAGGGACTGAGGAGCAGAGTGGGGGGGCCTCTCGTGGTCAAGAAGAGGAACAGAAACAGAACATGAACCAAAGTCATGGACTCAGAGGTATGTTTGCTCTACAACAGAGGTGTCGCACAAGGGGCCAGAATCCAAAACACACTTTAGATCGCGGAACGAACACGATAAACATTTATTGAACTCTCTAAAACTAAGTTTTTAGAACTTTAAAAATATAACTATTTAGCATTATTATGAACTAGATATATAACATTACCTGTCATAATGCTAGTATGAATGCTGGAAGATGAATTTGGCCGCTGAAGATGCTGAAACTGATAGCTGAAAACACTGAAGCTGATAGCCGGCTAAAATACTAGCTAAACGCCAAATTAGCCTAAAAAACAAAAAAATAAATAAAAACTTAGGTTAGCCAAAACAGCTAGCATGCAGCTGAAATATTAGCTGAACTTCAAACAGCCTAAGAATCTTATTAAATGGCAAAATAGTCCATAAAGCTAGAAGAATGACCATTTTTAAAACTTTAAAACTGCAACTTTTTATCATAATTATGAAGAATAAAAAGGCAGGAATATTATTCCAGAATAAATCAACTTAAACCTTAAAAAACTTTCAATATTTTACACTCCATAACAATATATTTAGTCAAAATTCCATAAGTTAGAAAGAAGCACAAGACAATAATAAGATTTATGTCTAAAAAAACAAAAAAGAGGGAAAAAAGATCAAAGAAGTCACTCCTGAGTGTAAGTCACACCCCCTGGCTAAATTATGAAAATAATTGTGACTTATACTCCAGAAAATACGGTAGGTGGATTTATTCTGGAATAATATTCCTGTCTGTTTGTATTCATATTTATGTAGAAAAAAATTGTTTTAAAAGTTGTCACAATTCAGTTTTTTATGTGTTCTATAAATGTTTGTTCTGTTCGTGTGTTTGTGATTTTGGTGCCTTGACACTGCTGCCCTGTAGTTTCTCTCTACTTTTACATTTAGTCCTCCAAACGGAGAGTTATGGAAAAATAGTGTCTTCAAACTCAGACGTCACTCCCATTCGATGACGTCATCAATGGTCGCTGGTCTACATTAAAGTTTTAGAGCCAAGAAATCAACAGCTATGGCAGAAATAGACACTGCAATTGATAAAAAAAATCCAACTTAGTTCCCATCTTCATTGATCTCAAAAAAGCCTTTGACTCGATTGACCATCAAATTCTTCTTAGTTGGCATCATAGGATTGGCTCTTCAATGGGTTTCTAGTTACATGGATAAGATGCAAATAAATGACTTCAAATCTAGTTTACGTAACATAAAGTGTGGAGTACCTCAGGGTTCAGTCTTGGGTCCAAAATTATTTACCATTTACATAAATGACTTTTTCATTAAAATGTATATTATTTGCAGATGACACAACTTTTACAAATTTAGTTGATGTTGTTAAGGTGAAACAAACAGAATTCTAAAAGAAAAAAGTATGGTCTGATGTGAATAAATTATCCTTGAACTGTGATAAATCAGTTTTTATGGTATTCAGTAATAAAAATAAAAAATACAATGTTTATGTAAATATAGAAGGTACCAGCATAAAAAAGGTAAATTAAATTAAGTTTTTATCATGGAAGCCACATATTGGCTTTTGTAAAAACAAAAATATCCAAAGGAATAGTTTTGTACGAGCTGAGATGGTCCCTAGACCAGAATGCATTAAACTTGCTTCATAACTCTCTGATCGCTCCACACCTTCAGTACTGAGTGGAAATTTGGGGCACAACGTATAAAACGTATTTATCTTCAATCATAACATTGCAAAAGAAGGCAATAAGAGTCGTCTCAGGAAGTAAATACAGAGACCCATCAGGACCAATATTCAGTAAATAAATAAATGGTCAAAAATGACAAAAAGTCATGGGTTGAGTAGACTTCAGCGCAGTATGAAGGTGGACGACGAGGTTGGGGAAGAATTTGGATTCAGCCAAACTGTTGTCAAACACCATAATTCAGTTCTGGAGACACGTTTGATGATTGGGAACATTTTCTTTGGCCCAAACAAACAGGATTCAGTTTGTAACTCTTGGAATCTCTGAAAGTGACAGAACAAACTCCTGAAACGCTGATCCCAACACGATGGAAGTGAGTCACACACAGAGAAGTCTGGATTAGAGCTTCCACAGGCTGAAGGTCCTCCAGGCAAACATCCACCAGGAAGTTTGCAGTCTCCGCGTGTCTCCGGGGAGCGGGGCGAGCGAGGCGAGCGAGGCGAGCGAGGCGAGCGCCTGTTCTTGAATGACCAATGAGAACTTCAGAGAAAGTGCTGAATGTGCTTCACTGCTCTCGTCTTTGACTCCTGCAGACGCTAAAGAGAAAAAGCAGAAGAGGGAAGAAGGGAGCCAGAGGAAAGGAAAGGAAAGAAAGAGGCTGTCAAAGTCAGACGTGCACAGGGATCGATGCTGGAATGGCAGATCCAGACTCTTCAAGTTCAAACTTTTCCTTCGGAGTCCAAACTGCTTCACCGCTGAGTCACCATTCCCAACGTTTCCTCCTTTCATCTCTTTGATCTGAATGTCTGAGCTGCTTCCTAATAGGATCTGCCGCCTGAAGGGTCAGAAGTCCTTCAGAAACTCCCCACTTACAAACCAATAGTCTGTTTTGATGTTTTTCCAACCCTCTCTGTAGCTCCGCCCACAATCTTTCTACTATAAATTCAGGGCAGCAGATGGAAATGTTTGGATACGATGAGAGGAGGAACGGTGATGATGATAAGAGAAGGATGCTGTGGATGGAGATACCAGGAAAGAAGAGGAAGAGCAAAGGGGAGGAGCTTGAGAAGGAGGACGTGAGGTTGGAGGGGGTTCGATGGAGTCATCTGATTGGCTGCGGAGACCCATAAAGGGAGGAGCGGAAAAATTAAAAAAATGGAAATGTGTCTTCCATTGATCCACAGGTCACCCATAGCGACATGAAGCCAATTCAGTCGCCATTTTTCTGTGATTCGGACATCTCCATGTTGAAGCCAGATGGCTGTGATTGGTCCGAGTCGGTCTGAGTCACGTTTCTATGGCAACTGCAGTCATGAATGATCTTGTTGGAAGTCCACAACTCTTCCACTGAAAGCAGCTCAGGAGAATCTGTCAATCAAAGGCTGGAGGCGGGGCCAGTGTGGAAAAGCTTTCACCGAGGCCTCTGATTGGTCAGCAAGAAGATGTTAAAAAGGTGTTAGAGCGAGAACGGTTCATCTGTCAAACAGAATGACTGATAACAGCGGCTTATTTCTCTATAGTAGTCAATGGGATTCTGGATTCTTGGAGCCAGCGGGTATTTCTTGTTTTAAAGCGAGGGGGGGAGGGGTTACTCTGTTCACATCTCATTTACAGTCAAAGGTCTCTTCTGAATCTTCCAGTAGTTTTTGAAGAACTGCCGTATTTAAAACTATGAGGTTTGATTTGAAGTGTGTGGAGGAGTATTTCCAATACTGCGTTCATCAATGTGTTAATGTGAATTAGATTAAATCTGATTATCAGAGCTGCATAATCAGAGAGTGAGTGTGATTTTCATCTCTTTATCTGGTTTTATTACACGTCAGAAGAGTGCAACTGTGAAAAGCAAAGGGTAACATAAATAACAAGGGGAAAACTCCATAAAAACTGTTTTTACAAATGTTTAAAAAGTGTTTTCCAAGAGGAAGTAAAAAAAGTTAAAAACATTTAACCGCGTACATGTCCAAAACAGGGTTTATTGTGTTACATATAAAGGGGGGACGAAATATCGATTTGGCAAACAATCGAGATATTTCAACTTTCTTCACTGATTTTCTGTAGCGAGAGAGGGAGGGGCTTCTCATGCTCCGCTGACAGATGAAAGCACACGGATGGCAGGGCGGCACACAGGTCCAAGCTGTGTCTGTGTTTTCCTTAAGTAGATACAATCAACGAATGATGTTTCTAATGTAACAAAAACATGGATTGTAAGGGCGGTAACAGCAGTAACCGGTCCAAACACAACACTTAAATACACCAGATTCTAGTGGACTGACCGTCCAAATGAGACGTCTAGAGGTGTTATTGAGTCAACAGGTGTATGATAGCGGTAAACACGTGGAGCACGTGACTAAAGTGTTGATTATCAAAGACAACAATATATTTAGTTCATATTCTGTTCATTCCCCACTATAAAGAACCCCAAAACGGTATTTTGATCCATTTATGGATTTAAGAGTAATCTTTTAAAAACCTGCACAGTCTGGAGCAGCCCCTCCCCGAGAAAACGAGTGGTTGGAAACATGCTGACGTAAGATCGATGCCAACAGCTCCCTCCAGGAAGAATCTGTGCTGCAAGCTCCGCCCCCAAACTACAACAAAGACACGCCCATCTTCTCTCCTCTCCATCTTTCAAGGTGGTCTCGGTTCGTTTCCAATCAGACCGACCTTCAGTTCACTCTGAGATTCCTCAGTCTGAATATGAAACGAACCGAGAGCGGAACAACTGAACCAAAACGCCACCGTACCAGACAGTCACGTGATGAAAAAACGGTTAGAAATGAGGTGATCAGTGAGCCTCGGAGAAATGTAGAGCATTAATTGTCATGTTATTCAAATGGAAATGATTGTTCCAACCATTTACTTGTTAGAATGTTTATTTTAACACCACCAAAAAACGTATAACTCCCTTTTCTGCCGTGAAAGCTCTATTGTAGTTTCAACAGAATTCTCTTAAACCATAAAACCACAACGATGAGACACGGAAACTCATTCAAATCTGGTCGGATGAATTCATGCTCAATAGAACAACTTTTAACGTGATCCACATTGATTCTACAGACGTGTTTAGCGTGTGTTCCTGTCGCAGGATTCCTCCGCGGTACCAAACCGTGTTGAATCTGACCTTCATACAGACGCTCAAAATCCATCAGAAAAATAAAAAGTTTGAAAAAGAGAAAAATCCAGACAAGCTTTTTCGTGAGTTATTCCCAGCCCTAGTATTTGAATAAAATGCTAAGAACAAAAGTATCTACTATAGCTTTGGAGTTAAGAATAGTGCACTTTAAACACGTTATGTGCAGAAATCGTGAGCTGAGGCACTCGCCTTTGACTACCACCAAAACCACATTGCACCAGCCCCTTCTGAACTCTCCTGCAGGCACCCAATAGAAAGTGATCCAACATCATTCCTTTGGGCTGGACCCAACAGCCTGTGAGCCCCAACCCAACCCTGGCTCCAGGGTGGGGCTCCTCCCCGGTAATGACAATCCAGGTGACCGTACTCAATCTGAATTCTGCCATGGGAGCTTCTACCAAAACAGCTCAGCTCCTGAGATCACTCGAGAACTCAAAGCCCTTCACCACGATAAGGTGGCGATTCAAGGAGAGTACCACTATACCCTTGGTTTTTGGATTTTAATACATAGTTCTGTTTGAATAGACAAAAAAAAACATCTATTTTTATTTGAATGCTTTGCATTTTTTGATGTCCAAATGTGAAACAACAAAATGGCGTTTTGGACACATGATTTTGAATGCAATAAAATGCTGCTTTTTACACAACACAAGATCACATATGTGACATGCTACTTTTAGAACGTGTATAAAACAAAATCCTGTTTTCAATGACCAAAACACTGTTTTTCATGGTCTTTTCTAGGGGTGTAGGAAAAAAGTTTTGATATTGTAACTGACTAAAAGAAAATCCGCATAAATGTTTGGATAAAAGCAACTTGTATGTGAGATACAGTGGCTGTGCTTGATGCTCTGATCATTGAATAAAATTGATTTTACCATTTTATTACGATGAAAGGCATTAAAATTTAGGAAGATTCAATTCAAGTCATACTCTTAAAAAAAGTGAAAAATTGTTCTGGTACGGTCTTGGGATGTATCGTGATACATATCATATCGTGAGATGTGTATCGGGATTCGTATGAATCTTGCCAAAACACTTCTAATATCAATTTATGACACCTTTTGCTTGCCATACAGAGCGGCCCTTGTGCACGCACTTTCAGCAACACGTTCCAATCATCTGTTCTGGAATTTCAGGTGGAGTGAGCACGCGTGTTCATTTTTCAGGAGCCGGGCTGACAGAACGTCAGTTTTAATCTGGATGAGGAACGATCCGGCTCGTCTGTTTCTGCCCTCCAGGCTCTTCATGCTCCTGATTTCACTTTTCCTTCTTTTCAGATTCAGATTTCACGCCGGAACACCATCAAAGTTCCAAAATAATTATCACCACAATGACTTTCCTCTCAAACGGCTCTCACTTAAAGCGCATCAATAAGCTTTGAACTCGGGAGGAGACGGCGCTGGGGGGGTTGATGGGGGCGGGAGGAAAATCTGTGGGATTTACTGCTTAATCTGTTTAAGCAGTTCCCTGTCTGCAGAGTGGCAGACTGTGACTGGGGGGGAGGGGGGGGGGGGTGTTCCGCTGCAGCTGTCAGGAGGAGCTGCCAAATCAATACCTCTGCCCCCCCCCCCCCCCTCGGTGAGCCCCACCTCAGCTGACGGCATCAGCCTCTCCCGTCGGCGGGAAATCAATGAGCCCTGAAGCTGCTGAGCAGGTTCAAGTGCAGGTCAGCGAGCTGCTGAGTCATGTTTCACTGAATCCTGCGGAGATGTTTCAGGTGTGAATCACAACAACATCAGCCGCACAGCCGTCCACACAGCCCAGGTGTTGGAGGAGTCGGGTTTGAATCAGAGAGGAAGAGAAAGACGGAAAATCCTTTCCAGAGGTCCAGACAGGTCCTCAGAAGAGACTCTGCTGGATGTTTTCATCCTGAGGGAAGGCCACGGATGACCGGAGCTTCTGCAGGGATGGAGATTCTGGACAGCGTCTTCCGTCTGGAAGAGGATCTGCTTCTGCAGAGGAAGCTGTCAGGAAGTTCCTGTCGGAACAGAAACTCAAACATCTGCAGAATTCTGAACTTTGAGTGAAAAAAAAAAAATCAGCAATTAAAGACGTCACTGTGTGTGTATGTGGGTAAGTCCGGTTCTTTTATCTAGAAGAACGCTTCTCCAAACTGCCTGAACGATGAAAATCAGATGTCTGATGAAGTTCAAGCTGAATGCAGACCAGCAGAAACCCTGCAGCGCCCCCATGTGGAGGAACCGCTGAATTGCAGGGAGAAAGCAGTTCCTGCAGCAGCAGCTAAGATACACAGTTTCAGTTTTCAGTCGAACATATAATGTTTTTATTTTTAGTTTCTTAAGGAGTTAAATGATTCAAAATATAACTTGAATTTGTTCATAAATATAATTTTCACATTTGTTTATTTAAGTATGTTAAATTTAGCAAAACGAAGGCGTATATTCAAGCACATTTATTATAATATATTTACTAATATGATGGTAAATAAAGAAAATGTTGGCAGTTGTTGGAAAATCTTTCTCAGCCAGTTCTGTAACTTCTCCTAAAATATTCGTTTTTGGGGACAAAATTAAAATAAATGTTCAATTTTATTAAACTGTAATCTTAAAACTTCTTTAGACGGATAAATATCATTTAGTATTTTAAAATTAGTTTTAACTTTGGGAAAAATTGTGAATTCCAGAAAAAATGTTTTATACTATATCCTGATCATATTTATGTAAAATTGTTTTTTTCTTTTTTTTAGGTTTTTCAGTTCAAATATTGCCCTTTAAGGTTGTTCCATAAATAGATTTTTACATTTTTTATGTAATATTGGGATGCTTTGTCTAAGTAATGATGGTAATTATGGTGTTATGGTTTGTTATAATAGTCTACCTTTTATTAAAAGAATATATTCCAAAGGAACAGCTTTAATGAGTTTTGCATAAACTGATTCTATTGGAATAAAATTATATTTTTGAAAGAACTGATTATAGGAGAAAAAATTACCTCCACCATCCAATACATGAAGTACAGACCAAATATTCTTTTCAGACTTTTCAGTAAGAAAACGTGATTTGTTCTCGTGTAATATATACAACTGGTGTGATTTTCATGTTTCGTCCCCAGATATGCAGCAGTAGTTAAAAACAAAGATCCTAAAAATATTTCTCTGCCAAATATAAATTGGGTCTAATGAGTAAAATTGTCCGTTTGAGTTAATGTAGGACGTTTTCAGTGAAGACACAACGGTAGTTTGAGCAAAACAAAAATCCACTCAAAGTTTTTGATTCGTCTCACTCTGCTCCACTCGTGATTGGTTCAAACCGACGGTCCGATTACATCGTTTATATTCATAACTGATCAATGACTCAGAGATGACACGTCGACTTTAAAACCGTAAGGAGTTTTAAAAAAATACAAGTTCTATTAAACTCGAGAATAGTGTGAAAGTAGAATACACACCTGTCAGATATGGACATTCAATTAAAAAAACAAACATCAAGTCATGATGACAGGAAGATGTTGATGAGATAAACGTTCTAATATATATTTAAACACGTCCTGCTCGTGTTTATGAAGCATTAAGATGTTTAAAGCTGAATATTATGCTAAATGGGATTAAGATAAAAATGGAGACGGTGTGTTTTCAGTGGAAGATGTTAAATTAATAAAAGCTCTGAAAGTCTTTTCTACAAAACTAAAAGAGAATGAACCAGTAGAAGTTTGTAATCTTCCAACCACAGCAGTTCCTGTAGTTTCTTCCATATAAAAAGTGTTTATTGTTAACTTTCAGGAACAACACCTGAACAGAGCGAGTCTACATAACACGTTTGAAGGACTGAGCATCTGCAGGATCTATGTGGAGAACACAGAAAACGTTTGAGAGTTAGTCTGAAAGAAGAGAGGTTAGTCTTCAAGTTGGTCCCAGACAGCAGAGTCCAGACAGCATCCGCTCTGCTCGTGGATCTGGAACAAACCTTCAGGGAAAATCCAGAATGTTTGACTCTCTGAACTGAACTCTGCTGTTCAGGACGTTCCTGCTCCTGCAGGAGAGAGGACAGACCAAAGAGGGGACAGGCTTCCTACAGATGACTCCTCTGAGGGGGAGATGAGAGCGGGATGCGGCCTCTAGGCCTTGCTCTTGTCCCCTCCATCCTCCTCGTCCTTCTCAGCGGCGCTCCCAAACCTCTGGCTCAGTTCGGACGTCAGGGCCGAGCAGCAGGTTCTCTGTGAAGGATCAGAGGGGGGGTTGAGGCCATGGCGGGGGTCACGGCGGTACGTCGCGGTCTCACGCCCTCACCTTGCCGTCCTTAGCGCGGTTGTGGGCCTTGGAGAAGAGCTCCAGCAGGGCCAGCAGGAGGCCGGCGCCCAGGCCCAGCCCCAGCAGGACGAAGAGCCCCCGCAGGTCGTGGGCCTGCAGGGCCCCCGAGGCGTGGGCCGCGTCTGCCCCGAGGCATTTGCTGGCCCACCACTTCTCCCGCAGGTGGGTCAGCTCCCCGGACTCGCTGAGCTCCAGGATGGCTACGGACAGGTTCTTCATCAGCGGAGAGCCTGGGGGGGAGGGGCAAGAGAGAAGATGCAGCGGGGGGCCGGACAGTCGTGGCTTCGGGGGGCGCAGACTCACCCAGCGGCGCAGCGATGCTGTACGCCCTCATGGAGATCACCTCCTGGGCACGGCTCAGCTTACAGTACCGAGCCACAGCAAGGTCCAAGGACACGGCCTCCCCGATGAAGGCGAAGTTCCCCTCCTGGGTGCGGCGGACCCCCTCTTCCATGTTGGACACGAAGCTCTTCTTGCGCTCCATTTGCTGGTAGATCCTCCGGTAAACGGGGTTGTTGGAGTTCTGGGAATGAAACCGTCATTCAGATCGGGACGTCCCAGAGTCGGCGGAGAAAACTCATGGTGGTCACCTTGAAGAAGAGCATGGTGGACCCGAACTCCAAAGTGCCGTAGTCGATGACGTCCTGGTTGGCGAGCTCTTCGAAGCTGCTGATGGACACCTGCCGGCTCTTGGACCGCATCACCGAGCTGAAGTTGGCAAAGTAGCAGGCCAAAAGCAGAACGCAGAAAATCCACCAGATGGCGCTGACCACCCGCCCTGACGGGGCTTTGGGGTGGGGGCCGGCGCCTGAGGGCACATCACAGACTCTGCATCAGTGGACCGAGAAACCCCTCCCCTCTCCTGCTCCAAACAGGAAGTACCAGCTGGTTGTAAGAAGGTAAATACACTGATGTTTCTCAGAATAATCTCTCTAATCTCCCATTTACTCCTAAAATCTTAGAAAGAGTTGTAGTTAAGCAGCTACAGCGCCACCTGCAGGACAACAATCACTTTGAAGATCTCCAGTCAGGGCTCAGACCTCACCATAGCACTGAAACTGCACTGGTCAGAGTTACTAATGACTTGTTAATGGATTCAGGTAAAGGACTATCTCATTGTACTCGAGTTAACTACGGAGTCCCACAGGGCTCAGTTCTAGGGCCCAAGATCATCAAGTTGTGGTTGGATAAGCTAATTCCTCTTCAGTTATTCTGGTAAATCTCCTGTCAGTCCTTGGAGAAGATCTCTCCTTCACGAGGGAATCCCTAAAGTTTCTCCTGAATCAGGTTTTTTAGGAGTTTTTCCTTACCGGGAAGGCGGGTCTAAGGACAGGGATTTTTTTCTTTATCACCAGTTATTCAAGCCATAAACAGACCAATCAGATGGTCATTAAAAGCATGTGGTGCCCCGCCTCCAACGTTTGACAGATTCCCCCGAAGGGCTTTCAGTGGGAGGGGCGTGGACTTCCAACAAGCCGGAACAAGCTCGCTCAGACCGATTCGGACTAATCGCTGACGAAGGGTCGCAGTATGGCGGTAGGATGTCCAAAGTCAGTCCTCGAGGGCCGGTGTCCTACATGTGTTCCAACCAACCTGCCAGTGAAGCTCCTTGTTGGCCAAACACCTGATCCAGGTAGGAGGCCGGCCCTCGAGGACTGAAGGCTCTGGCCTACGGTGGACCTCAACACTTGCTATGTCCAGTTCCTATGAACGGTCTATGGGCCACATCAGAGAAGCGTGGTCGTGGCTCCAGTTACCTTGCAGGGTGAGAGATCCCATGATGTACCAGAAGCTGTGCAGCAGCGTGAAGCGGTTCTCGTCCGTCCGTGGCTCCGCCCATTCAGATGGACTGATCCTGGGGGGGGGTAGATCAACGTACAACCTCACATGATCCAGTACTGGTCTTCCTAACACTGTTGGTCTTCCAGGTGCCGACCCACCGAACGATGTCAAAATGAAACCAAATGCTAACACAAGTGAGACAGGTAACCCGAGAGTGAGACGGTTCTGGAGATGTTCTTGTCGGGGGATGATGTGTAATCGAGAGGAAGAAAGGAGGCTATTCAACATGACCTCAACAAAAGAAGCTTTTATTGGTTGTATTTTTGATATTTATAAACTTTATAGTTTTTGAAATATTAATAAAACTATACCTCATAGGAAACGAATGAGAAACTCTTCAAATTTAGTATTTTAAGTAGATTAGCAACAAGTCTCTAAATACATTTGTAAGCTATATTTTATTCTTTTATACTAATTTTTGTAAAAATAGTGTTGAGCTGTTATATTAGCATCATACTAGCTTATTTGAGTAGAATCTACTGAAGTTTTTTATGCTATTTCAAAGTTTGGCTAATATTTTAGCAACAGGCTAATATTTTTGACTAATTAAGTTTAGTGAGGAATTTAAGGATGTTTGGAGTTTAGCTAATATTTTAGCATCATGCTAACGAGTTTTGGCTCATTTTTTATCAACTGTAGTTTTTTAAGGCTACTTTAGAGTTTAACTTCTATTTTAGCAACATGCTAACGCTTCTGACTGATTTAGTTTACTGAGAAATTTTGGGTTGTTTGGAGTTTAGCTAGTATTTAAGCAAAAAGCTACATTTTTTGGGTAATTTGGCATCAACTGAGGTTTTTGTGCCAATTTGGAGTTTATGTGGTATTTAAGCAACACACTAAATATTTTTGCAAAATTGGCAAGTATTAAAGATTTATACTGAGTTTTACTGGCATTTTTCTGGCGCTCTTTCATAGTATTTTACCTTGATGTCCAGTCTTTCAGCAAATGTAACATGAGCCGCTTTTCTCCTTCACGATCTACTGGAATTATCGTGTTAACGGTTGATAAGTTAAAGTATGTAAATGATTCCGTGTTGAAGCGTGGCGTGTTAAAGGGTTAATCACGTGGCCGTACGCATCAACAACATTAATGTTTAAAATCAAGCGTGGAATATCGTCGGGGGAGGAGAGTTTAAGCTGGTTCACTGGCATGAATGAAGGCCGATTTAACCCAGAGACCTCCCTGTGCCGGGCCGGGCCGGGCCGGGCCGGGCCTGTTCCCACGGTTACCTCCAGATGTTCCTCCTTCCATCTGGCTGTCAGAACTCGTTTAAACATCCAGGGTAAAGGTGCGCTCACCTGCCCACCAGGAAAATGCAGAGAGCCGTCAGCAGGAAGGACACGAGGAGCCCCGCCCACATGTCTGTGGAGAACGGCGCCAGCAGGCTGAAGGAGCTCTCCTCAGCGTCGCCGGCTTTGTGCGTGATGAAGCTCAGGCCCGTGTGGATGAAGGGCGCCGCCATGTCCACGTGACGCTCCCTGACCGCTGTGACCGTCAGAGGAGCCACCGCCAGGTCTGCCTCCTGGGGGGCGGGGAAACTTCTGTTAATGTGTGTTTCAAACAGACACATATTCAAATGAACAGGTTTTTATTGGTCTTCACTTTAAATCTGGGGTCCCTAAACCTCGGCCCGCGGGCCAGATCCGGCCCTCCTCCACCTTTGGCCCTGCCCCTCACACACTATCAAAGATTTTTATTTTTTCTCAGTCTGGTTGATTGAAACACGTGAAAAGTGATAATTATTGTTTTTCTTCTGAATGTTTTCTAGACGTTCACAGCTCTTCAACTCTTTCAGCTATGAAAATATTCAACTCTTTTCATGCTAGGTTTTCTGACAGTTACCAAGGATTTCTAGGTCATTTTCGGGTTTAGCTAGGCTAGCTGTTTTGGCTAATTTCGGCTTTTTCAGGTTGTTTTCAGGTTAATTTTGAGTTTAGTTGATATTTTTGGCTTTATGCTAGCTGTTTTGGCTAATTTATTTATTTTTTTCATTTTGTTAAGGCTAATTTTGAGTTTCAGAGCTAATATTTTAGTAGCATGCTAGATGTTTTGGCTCATTTATAATTTGTTTCAGTTTTTTTGGGCTAATTTAGCCTTTCGCTAATATTTTAGCTAGCTATCAGCCTCAGTTACCAGTTTCAGCCTTCACATTCAGCTAACAGCATTCACACAAGCATTATTGCAGGTAATGATATATATCTTGTTTTTTTTAAATGTTTTAATATTATTTTTTTCTGTGAAGATTTCAGAAAAGAATTATTTAAAATCTGGCTATGCTTGGCTTTCTGGAAAGACAAATGTTTAAGTTTAGGCTGTGATTTTTAACCTTTTTCTGTTAGTTTGGGGACCCCTGCTTTAAATATTTAAGTTTAAGTATTTAAGACACACTGAGGTCAACACATAAGCTAGCGAGACGTGGGTTTACTTTTAAAGCTTTTGACCCTCTTCCTGTTTCTTTTAGTGCAAAACAATCCACAGACTAAACTGAGTTGATTGTTTCCTCAACAGTGAAGAAGCATCGTCTCTGCCTGCTGTGACCCTCCATCCTGCTGTGACTTTCACACTGAACTCACCTTTCTAACGAGCTCGCCGATCATCCCGTTCCAGTTGCGCTGGCCGTCAATGGCTCGTAGGGTTGTCCCACTCGCGAGACCAACATCCGTGGCAGCTTCGTTACGGAGTATACGTGCCTTTGTACGTGAAGCCCAGCTTCTTGGAGAGCTCCGCGATCAGGTCGATGCAGAACCCCTCCAGGCCGGAGCCTTTGCTCATGGTGTACGGCTCCTCCTGAGGACCACAGCGCAGCGGAGAGACGTTTGAAGGCGTTTCACATCTACTGGAGTCATTCATTCAGGTTTAGGAGAGACAGACATGTTTGTTTACACTCTTCAATATTATACCACAAATATAACATTTATAAAATGTTAAAGGGTCCGGCCCAGAGAGGAAAATGAGGTCTGAAGAGGAACAGCAGGGAGGCACGGAGGGGCGTTACCTTTATTGTTGTGATGGATAAGTCCTTAGCATCTGAAGGAAAAGGAAAATGTGTCATTTAGATTTCTGTCAGAATGAATGTCAGTTTGAATAGAATAGAATAGAATAAAATAGAATAGAATAGAATAGAATAGAATAGAATAGAATAGAATAGAATAGAATAGAATAGAATAGGCCTTTATTGTCATTGTCACAGGGGCAATGAAATTGCAGCAACCGTTTCAGTGCAAGACATAATATAAAATAAAATATAGAAAAAAAATATGTCAAATTATATACAGAGAAATTGTGCAATAAGAAAGTATAATGTGCAAAAAGAGCTTGAGGTAGGTAATATTTCAATATATACATATGTAGCTGTACATATATGAGCATATACAGTGGTGTGAGCGGTTAAAGACATTTCTGCTCTCAGAAGCACAAAGTTAAAGTCCCATTAGTCGTCACACACCTGAACTGTGGCGTCTCCAGTGTTAAATCTTTACTATGAGAAAGCATGTATTAGACAACAAACATGATTTGATTGGATCAGAACCGGATTACAAAAACTTTAAAATGAAGTAACTTCATAAGGGTGGGATTATATAAATATATTCTTCCCACTCCTTTTCAAGCAATCAATCGAACTCTAAATGACTTTCCTTAATAATTACTATATCTAATGAATACAATGGGACATAAGTGTGTCTTTGTTTTTTTTTATTTATTTTCTAATCAATTAATTTCAGTAGGCTATACAATCCACAATCTAGGCTTGAAATCAATCAATCAATCAATTAATCAATCAATCAATCAATCAATTAATCAATCAATCAGATAACATATTTTTAAAAAGCACATCTATCGTACGACATGTCCGTCTGAAATCCTGTCTCTCATGAAGCCATTCTTTTTGTTGACAGAAACAATCTTGCCTGAAAATCAAAAAGTTTGTCTGTTTGTCAGGGATCAGCCTGATCCTTCCCGATCAGAGTCACCGGATTAAAACTGCAGCTTTAGTTTAGTCTCAACAGCAAGAGCCGCTCTGAAATCCCAATGAAGCCTTTTGTTTCCTGAAACCCCCCCTTCATGTTCTTTTTTTTCAGCGTCACAGCAGTAAATTAGCCTAACAACCCCCCACCCCCTCCCCTTACCCTCCACCCCCTCCCCTCACCCCTCACCCCTCACCCCCCACAGGACAACAGCAGTTTTGTTAAAAGTTGTTTTTCTGAGAGAGAGACTCCTTGCAGAGGACAATAAGTCTGTGGGGGGTGGCGGGGTGGGGGTGGCGTCATGTCCCGGAGAATCCATGCAAAAATCTGTTGTTCTATACCCACCGCCCACCCCCCCACGCCGCTTCGCTCTCGTTTCGTCTGACTCCAACAGCTGTTGTGTTTTTGCCAGGAACTAAAGGCAACTTTTGCAGCAGCGAATAATGAAAACCTCACATGTATGAGCGTCTCGTGAACATTTATTTATCATAGCATACACACTCAACTCAGTTATGCTAGCTCATTTATGCTATTTTGGAGTTTAGCTAATATTTTGGCAGCAGGCTAACGGTTTTTGGCTAATTTGTTATCAACTGAGGTTTTCAGGCTAATTTAGAGTTTAGATTCTAATTTAGAGTTTAGGTTCTAATTTAGCAACATGCTAAAGTTTTTGACTATTTAAGTTTACTGAGAAATCTTAGGCGTTTAGCTAATATTTTAGTATCGAGTTGGCTTTTTTTGGCTAATTTGGCATCTACAGAGGTTTTTAGACTAATTTGGAGTTTATTAAGCATTTAAGCAACACACTAAATATTTTGCAAAAATTTTATAAATTGGGGATTTTTAAGAAATTTTACTAACATTTTTCAGAACTTTAGGTCAATTTCAGCGCTTTTTCATAGTTATTTTCCAAAATTTCCAGTCTTTTAGCAAATTTAACATTTTGCAAATAGCTTTTGCATTTTCAGCAATTCAAGCAGATTCCATCACCTTTTCAGCAGAAACTTGCATTATCGCAGGTAAAGGAACTTTTCTAGTTTTAAGGGATTTTCTGTCAGTATTTGTCTTATTTCTTGTATTGGAGCATTTGCTATTTTAAGGCATTTCAACCTCCTCAGAACTCAAGTTTAACATTTTTTTTTGCTGTTGCTAAAGTGTCAATGTCTCGTCTATCACCTTCTGGAAAACGGTAGAGGATGTTTGTATATAGATATAAAATTTAACTTTGTTCCAGCATCATTTCTAACTATTATCTACGGTAGCATCAGCTGGAACTCCCTCCAGTTCTCGGTGCCCCCGGCACAGTGTGTACTGTATACGGTGGAAGGGATGGTAAATGTCTAATATTAACTGCTGAGCTCCTCGATGTGAGATAAAAGCTGTTTCTGATTCCAGGAATGATAGAAAGACTAAATAATGTGCAACATGGTCCCCGCTTATTACTAAATACAGGACAGGTCACCAAAAAGCGTCACTTTGAAAACTCTTCTTTGTCCTATTGATGGTTTGATCCAATATCTCTATTTGAAACCACTTAAGCATTCTTTTAAAACATTTTTCAGAGTTGTCTAACCTTCAGAAAAAGTGGTTCCCACAATGCACGGTCCAGTCGAGGGTCCCTACAAGGGCTTAGAGACAAGTCTGTGTGTGTGTCTTTGTGTGCTTAAGGGGGATAAGTGAAGGGTCCAGTGTTGGGGGGTCAAACACTCGGCCCCCCCAGATGGTTCAATACGGCCCAATCATAAAAAGACAAAAATATAAGGTTTTGAAAAGCAAAGCAATGTGACGAGTTACGGTTATTTTAAAAAAAAAAATGACCGTAATGCAGAATTTCGCCACTAGAGGGAGTCAAGGGAAAGACACACGAGCATAACGAGAGATCTAGAAATAAACGGCATTTCTTTGCAAGCATGTTCCATGTCTGGGTGAGATGAAGTTCGGTTTCCCGCCATTCTCACTGCTGTTGAGTTACTCTAAAATGATCACACAATTACCAAAATATCAATATCAAAAAGATAATAATATTAATAATAATAAGCGATCAGGCTACGAGGTTGGATGAGACATTTTTTTCTAACTGAGAAAAAAGTAAAACAGAATTTCAAACAGATGTTGCTTTTGTTTCTGGTCCGGCCCACTTCAGATCAAAGGGTTGAATGTGGTCCCTGAACCAAAATGAGTTTGACACCCCTGGTGTCGTGGGACAAGCTCCACATGACCGAACGCAGCCCATCAGAAACGCCTCTCATTTCCTGGCTCCTCCCCCTTACGGTTAATCGATTTCTCACAGAGCTCCTTCGGGGTCCCTGCGCCCCTCCCCTGGAGAAAACTAACTGTGTTTTGAAAGATTTTTGTAGAGGTGGGGGCGTAGTGTGTCTGTGAGTTTTGTACGCATCAAAGAACAGACATTTCTCAAAAACACCGACTGAATATTTCAGGTAACAGATGAGGGGAGGGGTGTGGACTCTTTGATGGGAGGAGGAGAAAAGTCGAATCTTCTTTTTGGCTCTTCAAACCACTCTTGAATTGTTGCGGGATCTCTTTTAAAAGAAAATGACCACAGCCACGCCCACTTCAAAAGCAGAAATGTTCAGCTGGAGCATAATTGGGTTTGATTCTTTTGTTTAAAAAAGAAAAATAAAGCAGGAAAGTGAAAGTTGATGGTGAAGACTCCTGCTTCCATGCAGGTGGATGTTCTTACCTGCAGTGGAGACCCACGCAGTCACAGAGGCGGTCCAAAAAACCAACGCCACAGACGTCTTCATGCTGCCCCAACCTGCACAAGAAACCAGCAGACGTCTCCAGTGGTCAGAATCTGCAGGA
The DNA here is from genome assembly GCA_003999625.1 of Oryzias javanicus. Taxonomy (NCBI): domain Eukaryota; kingdom Metazoa; phylum Chordata; class Actinopteri; order Beloniformes; family Adrianichthyidae; genus Oryzias; species Oryzias javanicus. Next base: position 33,469,798 of record CM012443.1, read on the forward strand.
TCAAGATGTTTGAGGAGCTCCTACCTGCGTTCCCCTCCACGACTCGGAGAAAGCTTCAGAAATGTTCTCGCAGAGGAATGTGAGCAGCTTCGTGTACTTGGGGGGTTTTTATGGGGAGCACAGGGTGGGAAGGGGAGGAGATAAGACCCCAGACTGTTGTTCTGATCCCGTTCAGGAGGGAGACGATCTCAGCTTTCATCATTGTTCACTGCAGAATGAGCTGAGAAGAACCAGAGAAACCAACTCCAGAAGGTCTGCAGATCAAAGCTCCACATTCAGAGTTTGCCTTTTCTGCACTTTATTATAAAAACATTTCTGAACGTTACGTAACGGGCTCTCAGGAAAAGGGGAGTGCAGGATCCGAGTGGAGGGATTGGACTTTGGCGTGCCGGGTGGGGGCCGGTGGGCTCACAGATGGATGGAGTTCCTAGAATGTCAGAGGAAGTGAATTTTAAACAAATTCCCCCTCCCACGTCACAGAAGAGGGTCGCTCCAGCAGAGAAGCAGCAGCCTGAACTCTGAACAGAACTGAAAAGATGCAGGTGTGGGGGTGGGGGTGGGGGGTATGGGGGGGGCTCCATCCATCCTGAGCAGTAAACGGTCCACATGAGGCCCGCTTTCTGCCACGCCTCGGCAACGTGCGCTTACAAGCTGATTTATTTGCAGAATCCCCGAAAACAGGCAGTGATTTAATTTGGGGATGGGGTGGGGGGTGGGGGGGTCTCTGCATTCATTCCGTGAGACAAAAACACTCCCTCAACCTTGAGGCTTCAGTCAAGAGGCCGAGATGTGCCAAAGCGTTTACTGAAATACGGCTTGGAGAGGATCTCGGCGGCTTTCCTGGAATCCTAATGAAGCCGTCTTTTGTGTTTGTGTGCTGGCTGGAGAGGAGTCTGCGGCGCTAAAATGAGCATGTCGGGCTTTAGAGGGCCGGAGAAGGGCCGGTAGTGTGTGACAGAGCGCCAGAGGTGGCCGTCGGCTTTGTGAGGAGCAGACTGAACTGAGCAAACAAAACCACTCTGACTGACACGCTGATGTCCTGAGAACAAGCCCGCCGGTTCTCCTCCTCCCTCTGCTGAAGCTCGTCCAAATGAAATATTTACAAGTTCAGATGAAAAGACGGTAAAAAAAAAGAGATTTACAGTTTTGAATAAGATTTAAGATGGAAAAAAAGCAGGAGAACTGTGAGAAAAGCAACAGTAAATGTTGAAATGTTTAATGAATAATCAAAAAAAGTCGGGATAACTAGAAAAGACCGTTGAGACAATTCTACTGTTAACAAAATTGGCTAAAACGATAGAAAAAAGGAGAATATTGTTGCACTAAACAAAAAAGAACTCTCTCTTTATGACATGTTAAATCAGAGGTCCCAGTACGTCGCCCAGATTGGCATCACCAGGCCTGAGGTTGGGGCTGGTAGGTGAGCGCCCAGTGGCTCCTCCCACTGGCCCTGGTCGGGATCTCTCTCCAGTGGACCCTCCACCTGCAGGACAGCTCAGAAGGGGTGGTGCAATGTGGTCTGGGTGGCAGTCGAAGGCAAATACCTCTGTGGCCCGACCCTCGATCAACCCTTTTGGGACGTGGAACGTCACCTCTCTGGGAGGGAGGAGCCTGAGCTTGTACGAGAGGGGGAGAGGTGCCGGATAGAAATAGTTGGGCTCACCTCTCCACCTGGGCTCAGAACTCAGTCCCTCGAGAAGGGTTGGACTGGAGTTGCCCATGGCGAGAGGTGGCGGACTCACTCGTGAACCCCAGCTCAGCCGGCAAGTGTTGGAGTTCACACCGCTGGACGAGAGGGTTGTGCCTCTTCACCTTTGGATGGGGACAGGTCTCTGACGGTGGTTTTGGCCTGCGGGGCAAACAGCAGTTTGGAGTACCCGGCCTTCTTGGTGTCTCTTGGAGGGGTAGTCCCCCAATGGGGGACTCCGTCGTCCTCCTGGGGGACTTCAATGCCCACCTGGGCAATAACAGACGTGATTGGTGGGATTTCTGTGCTCGTCATGGTTTGGCCATAACTGGCTCTACACCTTCTTCAGGGGCTGGAGAGTTTGTTCATCCAGTCCAGATGTATTTGTGGATTTGAAGAAGGTGTTCGACTGCGTCCCTCGTGGTGTCCTGTGAAAGGTGTTCTGGGAGTTTGGGGTCCGGGGAGCCTTACTGAGTTCTGTCCGGTCTCTGTATGACCAGAACAGGAGCTTGGTCCGCATGGCCGGCAGTAAGTCAGACCTGTTCCCGATGTTGGACTCTGGCAGGGCTGCCCTTTATCACCGGTTCTGTTCATCGTCTTTATGGACAGAATTTCTTGAAGCAGCCAGAGATTGTAGGGGATCTGGTTTGGGGTCCACAGGATTTCCTCTCTGCTGTTTGCAGATGATGTTGTTTTTGGTTTCATGGAGCCAGGACCTCCAGCGTGTATTGGAGCGGTTTTTAGCCGAGTGTGAAGCGGCTGGGATGAGGGTCAGCACCGCTAAGTCTGAGGCCTTGGTTCTGGACCGGAGAAAGGTAGTTTGTCCTCTCTGGGTGGGTGGAGTCTCCTGCCTCAGGGGGAGGAGATTCAATATCTTGTTCACAAGGGAGAATCGACAAACAGATTGGATCAGCATCCACCGTTATGTGATCGCTGCACAGGTCCACTGTGGTGAAGAGTGCTGAACCAGAGAGCAAAACTCTCAATTTAGCAGTTGATCTTTGTCCCAGTACTCACCTATGATCATGACCCAAAGAACGAGATCCCGACTACAAGCGGCTGAAATGAGTTTTCTCCGGAGGATTTCTGGACGCTCTATTAGAGATAGAGCGAGAAGCTCAGTCAACCAGAGACAGATCGGAATAGAACTCCTTCTCCTCCACATCCGGAGGAGCCAGTTGAGGTGGATCGGGCATCTGCTACAGATACCTCCCGGACGCCTCCCTGTAGAGGTGTTCCGAGCATGTCCCACTAGGGGGAGGTCCCAGAGGAAGACCCAGGACACGCTAGAGCAGGGGTCTCAAACTCAATTCAGCCGGGGGCCGCTGGAGGCGGAGTCTGGGTGAGGCCGGGCCGCATCAGGAAAAATCGCTGATAAAACATTCCAATGTTCTTAAATATCTTTATTTTTAACACAAAATAATGAATGAATGAATGAATGAATGGATGAATGAATTAATTTTAAAAAATGAATCAGAAAATCAATCATTAATAATTAAAATAATAACAATGACCATATGGCAGACACAGACGACTGAAACCACATTGACTGACTGTTTCTCAAATGGTGGGGCGCGCCCCCCTGGGGGGAATGCAAATAAAAACATATTTACATTAGTGATGGATATTGTGCATAATCCTACATAGTAGTTGATGATAAATTAAATATAGCAAAAACAACCTGAAAATCAATTTGGTAGCAGAAAGAGCCGCTGTTTACAGTGAACCAATGCGAAAGAACTGAATCTCTGAGAAAAGACAGAATTCCATCACTACTGTGGAGGGAAAAAAGGAAAGACTTGTTTTTACTTTGTCTGGAAGTTTTGGAAGTATTCTTAAAAAAAAAAAGAAAGAGAACAATTAATAAAACTATTATTTAGAAGTTTTTATTATTATTATTCTTTAATGATAATAAAAGTATGATATTTTGAGGAGATATACGTTTAACTTCAGTAAATTTATTGATACTAATGATGTTTGCAGCTGGAAGTTGTGTGTGTGTGTGGGGGGGGTGTTTAAGAGAAAATACCTGAGAAACACTAGACAAGAGAAAACTATTTTTATTCAGTTTCAAACGTCTGTATTTACAGAACCTCCTTCATTTCTGAGCTGAGAGCAGCGCGCTCACTGAAAGGTTGGAGCGCGCGTTGCTACGTAAAAAATGTTTTTAAATCTGGTCTCAAGCTCTACGTACAAATCGTGCACGCGCTGAGTCTTCAACCCGGTTCAATATTTCACGCACAGTCGCAGCAGCGCTAATGAACGGTAAAAACACCATAGAAGAAGAATCTCCTCTCTACTGCTGTGTGCGTGACCGCGCTGCTCCGGTGATTCCGCTCGCTCGCGGGCAAGCACGCGGAAGTAGTCCGTCTCTCTCGCGAGGACTTTTTCTTTTCGTGGAGGAGGAAAAAGCGTTCGAGAGGGTCTGTTTTGTCCGCGCGAATATTTGATGCGTGCGGACAAATCAGACCGTCGCCGTCAGGAACTCGCTTTTTGACAAGCTGCAGGCTGTGTGTCACGTGTTGTCACATGGCGAAAGAGGAGCGGGTCCCGCGAATCCCGTTCAGTGAGAAAGCAATTCACAGCTTCATGACTCCTCCTCCGTCCAGCTGACTGGAGGAATGAATTAAAGCGTGAGGAGGCTCTGACAGACCGCCGATGTCCCGCCCTCCAGAACCATATACCTTACCGTGATTGGTTCGTTCAGCTCTGGACACAACAACTGTCATTCATCTCAGCCTTGCGGGCCGCACTAACAGTAATCTTTCATATGAAGACGGGGGCCGCAAATTATCATCCCGCGGGCCGCAGATTGCCCGCGGGCCGCGAGTTTGAGACCCCTGCGCTAGAGAGACGACGTATCTCGAACGCCTCGGGGTCCCCCCAGAGGAGCTGGAGGAAGTGGCCGGGGAGCAGGAAATCTGGGGGTCTTTGCTTAGACTGCTGCCCCCCCGACCCGGTCCCGGATAAGCAGAAGATAATGGATGGATGGCACGGTTGAAAACCGTTAATAAATACAATGAGCATATGCTCAAGTATTTTAAATGCAGATTAAAATGGCTAAAATATTTTACACAAAGATGAAATTGTTCAAACGTATTTCCCAAGAAATGTAGACAAAAAGTGACTTTTCAAAAACTCTTTGTTCTTAAAGAGTAATGATGAAGTGAAGGAACAGAAGATGCTAAATCAGGTTAGCTAAAAAAATAAAATAAAAGTTACATCATCGTAAATCTTAAGGTGTTGCTTAAGAAAATGTTGCAGAAAATCATGCAACGCAAACGTGTCAAAAACATTAAGAGAACTGGACCGCTCGACTTCTTCTTCTTTGCATTCTGAACAGGAAGTACCTGCCGGCTCCAAGGAAATCCAAAAGTCTTCTGAAGAGAAATAATCAGCTGTTAATCAGTCATTCTATTGATCAGAAAAAAAAATATTCTTTCTCTGATACTTTTTTTACAAACATTTTTTCTGTATTTTAAGTTGTAAACTGACCAATCAGACGCCTCAGTAAAAGCTTGTGGTGTCTGCTGGCTCCACCTCCAAAAACAGATTCTCCCAAAAAAAGACTTAAGCTTATTTTCAAATGAGAATGTTTGGATAAAGGAACTTAAGCTGCAAAAGTTCAGCAAACTCAGAAAACTGTAAAGATATAATTTATAGATGTAAGATTACGAAAGAACATAGAAATAATCCCAAATGCCTGATCAGAGTGTTGCACCTCCTCCACCAACCCTGATGAACAGCATCTCTGTAAACGGGACAGTAGACCTTTGCTGAACCGTCCCGGTCACATGGTCTTATACTACGATCGTGGATCTCCTGCAGAAGTCGTCTGTCATTCCAGTCAAAGCGGTGGAGGTCAGGGGCGGAGCACCAAAAGCCACGCCTCCTCAGCAGAAATTTTGGAAACTTCCGATCAACATGAAAAATGGCTTTTAAGACATTAAAGTTTTGGGATTTTAGTTAAAAGCTTCATAATCATAATTAAAAGACTTTAAGGAAAGATTTTTTAAATGAAAAAGTTTGTCATAGAGGGACTTTAATGAAAATTCTGTGAAATTTCTGGACAGTCGAGAGGTTTCTTCTCTGCTAACAGCTAAGTTCGTGTCCGTCCCGTCCAGAGGCTTTCCTGGGGGGTTCGGGGGCTTCATCTTCACGGGAGCTCCTCATGCATGCGGACCCTCGCCGACCACAAACATGTTTTCTCTCCTCTGCGAGGACGCCTTCAGCTCGCCCTCTTTTGTGTCTTTGTTCTGGAACATTCCCCCGTCCCGCAGGGGGTCCGTGTTTTTTATGTTCTCCTCTCCCCCCTCGAGCGCGGAGGTTAAGAGAGGTGGTGGCTGGTAAGCGCAGAGCGAAGCGGAGGCCATAATTGGACCGGCGCGGGCAGAGGCGGGCCAGAACCCCGGGCTGAAGGCCTCCGACATGTCAGAGCGTGTCAGGCTCGCCGCTGACGGGATCACAACCCGGTGAAAGAAGGAGCCGCCAGACGCTGATTCAGATCGACTTCAGATTTATTCAGGTCTTAATTACACATTGTTTGAATGCAAAATTGTCCTTAAAATTTAGCAGAAAGGATCAGGACGGCGGGGTGACAGTACAGCGGATCATCTGGTCTTAGTAGCGCGATGAGAGATGGTGGAGGGGGGGGGGGGGGGGGCTGCCCCCTCCCCTGCCAGACGAAACCCTCAGAATATCAAATCTTCATATAAAAAGGTTGCAGACCGACGCGGAGCTCTGTGGTTCCAGTGTAGAGAAGGCATGCGGTTCATGCTGGAGCAGAACGTTCAGCTTCCATCGTCGGCCGTGATCCGCAGATATTGCTCGTGGATAGATCGGTAACATCGTTTAAATCTAGTTTTTTACCACAGTTAAAGCACAACATTAAATAAAACTATCGTCCTGAACTGCAGCAGCTCTCCCTGGAGACGACAGAGCAGCTGCTTCCTGTCCGGGGAACGGGCGGGGGCGCTCCTGGAGACGCCTCGGCCTGCGGGGGGGGGGGGGGGGGGGGGGGGGGGGGGTGTTCGGAACACACTCAGGACCTACATTCACAACTTGTTTGGGCCAGAACTCAAGTCACAAGATGCTGACGTCTCCTCACGAGTTTGTTACTCATGAATGCAGAAAACGCCTTTGGATGCAACAGAACCGGGCTTCTGCTAGAACCGGAGTTCTGGAGGAGAAAGGGTTCTGCAGGAACCGGGGTTCTGCTGGAATCGGAGTTTTGCTGGAACCGAGGTTCTGTTGGAGCCGAGGTTCTGCTGGAACCGGGTTCCGGGGGACGGGGTTCCGGGGGAACCGGGGTTCCGCGGGAACCGGGGTCCCGGGGGAACCGGGGTTCCGGGTCTGGGGAACCGGGGTTCTGCGGGAACGGGGTTCTGGGGAACCGGGGTTCTGCGGGAACCGGGGTTCTGCGGGAACCGGGTTCTGGGGGAACCGGGTTCCGCTAGAACGGGGTTCTGGAGGAACAATGGTTCTGCTAGAACTGGGGTTCTGCAGGAACGGGGTTCTGGAGGAGCCATGGTCCTGCTAGAAGGGGTTTCGCTAGAACCAGGGTTCTGCTAGAACCAGGGTTCTGCTGGAGCTGGGGTTCTGCAGGAGCCGCGGTTCTGGACAAACCGGGGTTCTGCAGGAGCCTAGGTTCTGTTTGAGCCGGGGTTCTGCTAGAACCCCACTTTCCTCTGGACTTCTGAAGTTCTCAGAGTTTGAGCCTGAAGAAGACGTCCCCGTTTGCTGGCGCGGTCTGTGCTGGGGACGGGGCGTCTGCGTTCCAGAGCTGAGTGGGCGGGTCCCGGCCGCTGCAGGGGCTGCGGGCCACGCAGCACGCCCCCTCGGGGATCCCCCGCTCCTCGATGGGGCTCACCGGCAGGCTGAAGCTGGCGCTCCGGGCCTGCAGCAGGCCCTGCAGCCTCTGGCGCTCCTGGGCCTTCTTGGCCCGGTTGGCGATGTACCGCACGCGGCTCTGGCTCCGGGAGGAGGTCCGCCTCACCAGGCTCTCGTCCTCCTGCTGGTGGAAGTCCCGGGCGGTCAGCGGCTCCACGTCGGTGAGCCTCCGCAGCTGCTCGGTGAGGTCGCTCTGCGGTGCCGGCCGGGTCGGGCCCGCTCTGCGGTGCTGCTCCCTGCTGGAGCGGACCACGAAGCTGCGGGTGATGCTGCGATACTTGCTGTCGAAGTTGCAGGAGATGTCGTCGGAGGTCAGGTCCCCCAGGCTTTTGGACATGGACGGCGCAGCCGCAGAGGACGGCCCCCTCCCTGAGGACTTTTTGAGCCCCTCCATGTAGAGCCGGCTCCAGGTGTGCCTCCTCCCCCCCAGCCCGACCGGCGAGTCCTGCGGGGCGTCCTGGCCCTCCCCGGGTGGGGGGGCGTGGCCCTGCTGCAGGTTGGGGTTGGACTTGCTCCGGCTCACTCTGGGGAGCTCGTAGCAGACCAGGGCAGAGAGGCGGTAGTTGATCCAGGGGGGCTCCGTGGGACAGGGGGGGGCCGCGTGGCGCCTCCTGACCAGGTTGGGCAGCGACAGGTCAATGACGGTGTCGTTGGAGGAGATGCTGGAGGACGAGGACATGCTGTCCCGGTGGCTGCCGGGCTCCAGCTTGCTCCACAGCCGGTCGTTGGCGGTGGCGTTGGTGGACACTTCCGGGACCACCGACTGGACCTGGCCGGCCGGGGCGGGGGGGGCCCGGACGTGGCCCTCGCTCTTTGCCCGCCTCATCGGCGTGTGTCCCGGCAGGTCGCTGAACAGAGCCCTCCTGGTGTGGGCCAGAGGCGGGGCGTGGGCGGTGGGGGTCTCCTGGCGGGGCGGATCCTCCCCGGTGGATGAAGGGGCGCGGCTTGTCTGGGAGCATTGTTCAGGCCTCTGTGTCGGGGGCACAGAGCGTGGTGTGTGGTCTCTGTTGAAGGCCCGGTCGCTGTGAGGTGAGGAGGGGACGCGCTCCGGTCCGGTCCGGGGGGGGCAGGAGGTTCAGGAGGGGGGGCCGGACTCTGAGGCAAGGAACAGTCTGTGGAGAAACGAGAGTCTGTCAGAACTGAACAGGAAGTGGCGATGAGTAAAGCATCACCTTAGAACGATAAATATCATCTGTCGATGAGAAGTAAACTAAGACCCCAGGTGGGGCTGCAGCAGGTCAGCCAGACTGGAACCGGCACCGGGTAACAGCCGCTAACACTGCTAGCTACTCTGGGTTTAATGAAGCTGTTTGGGGCGTTTCCCGCCTTCGCCCCAAAGTATCCGGATGAGCTCAGCAAACCTGCAGCTCCAACAGGTTAAGGAAGAAATCGGAAGTTCAGGACAAAAACAATTGTTTTGGATTAGTATTTAATCTGCTGATCACTGAAAACGTCACATGACCAAAGCTAAGTTCCTGATTGGTTGATGTGATGCGGCAACCTGCTGTGTCTCGGAAATTTTGGCATTGCTGCCCGATTCACGCCAGTCGCTCAAATCACGCCACGGGACAATAATTCATGAAGGGCTTAGACCCCATGTGTCAAAGTCAAGGCCCGGGGGCCGGATCCGGCCCTCCAGATCATTAATCATTTGTTTTTTTAGGCTAATTTGGCATTTAGCTAATATTTTAGCTTGCCATCACCATCAGCGTTTTCAGCTATCAACTTCAGCAATTTCAACTTAAAGGTTCAGCGTTTTCAGCTATAAACTTAAGGTTTTTCAGCTATCAGTTTAAGTTTAAGCGTTTTCAGCAATCATATTCATCTTTTTTCGCCATCACCATCAGCGTTTTCAGCTGTCAACTTCAGTGTTTTCAGCTGTCAGCTTAACCATTTTCAGCTGTCATCTTAAGCGTTTTCAGCAATCAGCTTCAGCAATTTCAGCTAAAAGGTTCAGCGTTTTCAGCAATCACCTTCTGTTTTTTCAGCTTTAAGCTTCAACGTTTTTAGCTATAAACTTAAAGTTTTTCAGCCATCAGTTTAAGCGTTTTCAGCAATCATATTCATCTTTTTTAGCCATCGCCATAATTATTTTCAGCTGTCAACTTCAGTGTTTTCAGCTGTCAGCTTAACCGTTTTCAGCTATCAGCTTCAGCAATTTCAGCTAAAAGGTTCAGCATTTTCAGCAATCACCTTCAGTTTTTTCAGCTTTAAGCTTCAACGTTTTCAGCAATAAACTTGAGGTTTTTCAGCTATCAGTTTAAGCGTTTTCAGCAATCATATTCATCTTTTTTAGCCATCGCCATAATTATTTTCAGCTGTCAACTTCAGTGTTTTCAGCTGTCAGCTTAACCGTTTTCAGCTATCAGCTTCAGCAATTTCAGCTAAAAGGTTCAGCATTTTCAGCAATCACCTTCAGTTTTTTCAGCTTTAAGCTTCAACGTTTTCAGCAATAAACTTGAGGTTTTTCAGCTATCAGTTTAAGCGTTTTCAGCAATCATATTCATCTTTTTTAGCTATCGCCATCAGCATTTTCAGCTATCAACTTCAGCGTTTTCAGCTGTCAGCTTAAGCGGCTTCAGCTATTAGCTTTAGCAATTTCAGCTCTAAGGTTCAGGGTTTTCAGCTAATAATTTCAGTATCTTTCAGCTTACAGCATTGACACTAGCATTATCGCAGGTAATTCTATATATCTCGTTCATAATTATGTTAAAAAGTTACGATTAAAATGTTTGTTTTCAATGTTCAATAGATGTTTATCCTGCTCGGGCCGCGACCTCAGGTGTGTTTTGGATTTTGGCTCCTTGTGCGATTGAGTTTGACACTTCCAGCTTAGAGGAATTGTTTTGTGTTCAAACTTTTGATAGAAAATAATCCTGTTAATAGGCACCTCAAAAAGAGAGAAAGAGTTCATCACTCCATTCTTAGGCGGTGAAGATGAGTGGAAATGAGGATGAAAATGTGAGGACAGCAGGACTAATGAGTGAATGAGGGGCGGCGTGCACACGGAGAGTTTACCTGGCTCTGGTCATCCCCTCAATTCTGCACTAGGAAGACAGCAAGCGTGCAAAAGGAGGAAACGGGAACAAAGGAAGAGGAGGTGAGGAGGAAGAACGGACAGGCAGGTTAGTGCAGGAAGTTCAGATAACAATGAAATCACAGCAGAAACTTCCAGTCGCGTCTCATGACCGTCAGCTGACGGCGTGCTCGTTCTAAACAAACATGGACGTCCTCATGAGAATCCTTCTGGTAGGAAAACCGCCAAAAACACGGCCGTCACATGATGAGCCGTGGGGAGGGGGGGTGGGAGAACAGCTGGAGTCCATCCGGGCCTGGACCGAAACATGTCATGTGAGGGACAAAGGGAGGGTGGGGGGGGCAGGGGGGGCTCATGACTGTAACATAAACCCACTGGAGTCGGGACAGAGGACGTCCAGCTGCAGAGTCACTTTTTACTTTCTATCTGTCAAACGATCGCCTCATGGGGCTTCATGACGGGAACTTTACAGAAGCAGAAGGTCGGTTGTAAAATATAAACAATATACTAAATAAAACTGGTTCTCTAATGAAAAACTCCTAAAAAAATAACTTGATTCTGGAAGAAAAGCAGAAACTTTAGAAACGTCCAGATGAAGGAGAACACGGTCCACACGATCGACACTACGGCTGCCACGGACGGTCGACTGATCAGGTCCTCCGGAAATTTAATGTGAAACAAACATCTTAACTTAGCTTTAACTAACTAAAAATGAAGAGTTTATCAACCTTTAAAGGTTAGTAAAACCTAAAATTTGCTGCTCGTCGCCTGTCAAAAAACGTGTTCCTGAGCTTGACGCTGCGGCCGCTTGTGGGAGGAGCTACCGGCTAATGATTGTGTCTGTCTGACAGCCGAGTCTAACTTCCTGTGACATCATCACTACTGACCTGAAAGTGTACATCGTAGCTTTGAGACTAAATTTATAGTAAAAGAAACGACTTTTCAACAATTAAATATGGTGTTAATATTTTAATCGACTGATCGCGGCAGCCCTAATCGACTACGTTTGGACCAGAAGGGGACCGGTCCCGTCAGGAGGGGGCGGGGCGAGCGCCTCATACTCTACATCCAGCTCTGAGGGGCCAAACTCACCGCTGTCGCCTTTGAAGCGTCGATCCGTTTGGGATTTCAGGAGAGAAAGTTTGGAATCAGTCAAGATGATCAACCAGGAAAACTGAACTGAAAGGGGGCGGAGTCTGTCCTACACAGCAGAGGGGGGTACGAGCTAGCCTACACGACAACTACAGGTGTGAGCCAGGCGTGGGGGGGCGGGGCCTCTGGTCTTACCGGTGAAGAACATGGGGGACATGTGGCGCAGCTCTTCCAGTTTCTGGGCGAACAGGGCGTTCATCTCCCTCTGCAGCGTTCCCGCCGCCCGCCTGCGGCTCTCCAGGACGGAGCGGGGGGGCAGCATGGGGGGGGAGTCCAGGCTGCTCAGACTGCCGAAGCTGTCGCAGCTGCTGCTGTCGCTGAGCGCCACGGCCGCCTTGGCGGCTGACGGCGTGGAGCCGGCGGCGCCGTAGTCGGGCGGGGGGGCCGGCTGCCAGCACAGGCCGCTCTTGCAGTCGGGGGCGAGGCTCGGCGCCGGCGTGACGGCGTTGGGCGTGCGCCTGCGGGGAACGCTACAGGAGCGGGCGCTCCTCTTTGAGGGGTCCGGCTGGGGCCGCACATGTTGGGGCCCCAGAGTCTGCCGGGCTCTCGCCCTGGGGAGGGGCAGGCTGCGCAGGAGAGCGTGGGGGGAGAACGGACGCGGCTCTTCCGAGTGCGGTTTGGCTTTGGGGAGACTCTGCTGTACCCCTGGCTGGGCAGGGGGGGGTCGAGGCTCGGCCGCAGCCGCCAGACGGTCACTGCTTTTTTTCATTTCTGGCGCCCCTTGGTCTGAACCTTTGGACCCGCCTTCCTCAGACTGACCTCTCCGTTCGGTTTCGGGACTGTCCTTGGAGCCGATCATACATGTCATGCAGTTGGAGGACACCCCCACCCTGCCCGAGCTGTTCAGCGCCACACGGGCGAACACCCCCGGCTTCATGTCCGGCTCCTGGAAGCGGAGGCGGCTAGCTCGCCGCAGAGGCTCGCTCATGGGGTGTCTGTGGTCAGAGGGTGCGCCCTTACCTTTCCCCCCGTCGGGGCAGAAGGCTCCGTTGGAGTCGGGGTGCTCCCAGCTGCCTTTCCTCCGGGGAGGGCTCTGGGACCCCCCGTTGCGGTGCTGTTGGGGTGTGAACTGGAAGGAGGTGGCGGCGGGGGCCTTGTCCACGCCGTCCCGCTCCTCGCTGGCGCCCTCGGAGCTGCAGTCTTTGGCGTCCATCTCCGGACAGCCCTTCCGGACTTTGGGCTGCCCCCTGGTGGGGGCGCTGGCCGTGCGGCGCAGGAGGTGGGCGCCGAACGGGTGCTTACGACCGTGCTGTACAGCAGCATGGCTGTCCAGGGAAGACTGCTTTGGGTTTCTGTGAAACAGACCTTTGATGCCGCCGGCCGCTCGCGCCTGAAAGAAGACGGAGGCGGCAGTGAGACGGCGTGCGGGGAGGAGCCGCCGCGGCGCACACTGAGCATGCTCAGACCCAACACGCCCCGTCAGACATGCTGAGCTGCTTTGAATGCCAACAGGATTCAAAGCATTTCTGTGAAACCGCCAAAGTGAAAAGTGAGGAAAGTTTCCAGGAGAAACATTAAGATGGTCTGGATTATAGAGAACGAGAGAGGAAAACAGAAAACATCTCTGGAAAAAGTTACTTAGCTTCATAGTTAGCAACATCTGCTAACACAGAGGTCAGAAACCTCCAACAGTAAAAGAGCCGTTTGGACTCGTTTGCTACTGAAGGAGCCGCAGAAACTCACTTTAGCCTTTAGGACATTTGGATTCATGAACTTCTGTTTTTCTAACCCTTCTGCTCTCCTAGGCTTGTTTGCATAAAAGTAGGGTCATCTGGACCCCTCGAGACGGTGCACTGAACTTTTCTTTTCAATGATTGTTGATCTTTTCTGGTGTCCAATGACAGACATGAAGTCTGTCCACCTTTTTCATGGAAGGGGTGGGGTCATCTGGACCCCATAAGACCCCATAATAATATGAATTATGTCTTTTTTTGGAACAAACAAAAGAAAAAATATCAATAGAATCTAGTGTTTCTCAAAATATGGTTTATTTTTTCAACTTGTCTTCAAAATAAAAGCTTTTCTGTACCAAACAGGATCATCTCAGCTAGTAACCAATGATCTGCAGCAGAAGATAATCTGAGCTTTTAACTCATAAATGATTTAACTTTTTATCTGTTTGTCTTTGTATATAAAATCTGTTCATTCTGGAGGTAGAGTTGATCAAACGAGAAAATTAAGTATTAAGTAAGTAATCCTTACTTTACTTTGGGGTCAGACCTAGGTAGTCTTCGTTTGCAGGCTTTGTTTATTTGTCTTGGCTGGGCAGTGGGGATTTTAACTGTAACTTTCCTGGTGATGCATCTTTGTTTGAGTAACCCCATCTACATGGAACCCCCTTTTTTAATTTTGAACCACAGAAAAATGAATGAAGTTAAACATCCCAATAATAAAGTTTACCAGAAAGTAACAGAAATTCACCTGTAACAGGAAGTGAGCCATTTGGAACCGAAAACCTTGTAGGAGTCACAAAGACTTATTTGATCCTTTCAGGAGAATTCTAGATTATTTTTCATTGAACTCTGTGACAGATTTACAGTTTATAATAATTCCGCTGGTTTATTTCTGGTTCTGGATATCTTAACAAATCTCTGAGTACTTTCTCTGGTTTATTTTTGTTCTTTCTCACATTGTACCTTAGGTTGTTATTATGCGTACACATAATGGCATCCAAAAAGACAAAGTTTGCCTTTCAAAATAAAAGACTTCCTGTACCAAACTGGATGATTCCTTTAAAACATTGGAGTTCCTCAAAATAACCCCTGAAGGCAGAAGAGGGCAAATCTCCAAAGACTTCCAAGATCAGATTATAAACCACAAACAAATGTTTTCTTTACCAGCTGGAGTCAAAAACTTGATGAAGATTTGTTTCCTTTATCATCATTTCTGACATCTATGACATTCTTCAGTTTTTAATATCGTTGGATTACCTTTCAGGATTATTAGAGGTGACTGACTGACGAGTGAATGGAGTCAAACTTTACTTTGATTTAAGTGAAGCTTGACCAGATTAACTATATAACTCTATGTGGATCATGGAACAGCAGCATTATAAAAAGCAAGAGAATCGCATTGCATCAATTCAAAGGTGACCTGATGGCAGACAAGATGGCGGCTGAAAGTCATTAGGAGAAAGTTCAGAACCAGAACTGTACATTTTGGTAAAAAAAAATATTGTTTAATGGTTAAAAAAGAGTAATATAATCGTTAAGTTCTTTAGTATTTCCTGTGGGACAGAGACGTGGGTCAAATCTGGCCCGCCAAAGGTCATCTTTTGTCCCGCCAAGTCATGGCAGAGGAAGTCCTGGAGTGTTTGGTTAAAACGCCTTAACCCGGTTCCCTTTGATTTTCTACGATGTTCAAAACTCTACGGCTGTAATACACTTTCAGCCTCTGGGTGGCGCTGTTAGCACTTTCTTTGCTTTCGGCTGTGGGCGAAACATCCCACAGGTGAGTCTTCATGGTCACTTCTGATGCTTTTAGCGGGTTTTAAGCTAGCTAAGATGGAGCGACCGCGGATAAAGTCAACTAGCCGCTCCGCGTCTCTCATTAGGATCCCAGGTCGCTGTTTTCATTGGGAGAACATTTGTTTCAGATTGCTTTGGTTTTTCAATTAAATGTTATTTACTTTCTACTATGTGTGTTAGCTTAATGATTAAAGAATCAAAATAAAGAAATGAAACCAGATTCTTTATTTTCTGCTTTTATTTCACAACACGCAAATAAAGTATACCGCGGATTGGGATCCCATTTAGGGCCCCTGTGGTGTAAAGGGTTGAAGGTAACTGCAGCCGGTTGAACGTAAACGCTGGTCTGGACGTAAAACTCTGAAATGAAATAAAGCCTTTACCCTCTTTTCGCATATTTTAAGATAATCCTGAACATTTTAAGAGTTTAGTCCCATTAAAAAGTTTTTATAAAAGTGGCTACAACTCTAAAATGTTGTGGAATTTCAGCTGCCGGCTAATAAAGGCTAACGTATTAAACAAATAATCTAGAGTAAAATGTTCATTAATCCATCACCAGGATGGAGTTTAATGAACATAATACCAATTATATACAACCTCTGTCCTCTAACTTCTACATCCAGTGGAACGTCGTGGAAGACAGAAGATTTTTGGTGAAACAGCTATAAGCCATGCTAAAGCTAACATGCTAACGGCCGACGATACAGAATCAAAGGTGGGCGGGGCTTTTATACTGAAGCTGCAGAGCATGATGATGAGAAACTTCTGGGACCGGGAAACTTCAATTAATACCTCGTTTCAACCTGTAGGGGGCAGCACACAGACGGATTTTGACTATTTTCAAGAATTAAATGAATTTATCAGAAATTTGGCAGCAAACACTTTTAAAGCTCCGTTTATAACAGCTAAAATAAAAGTTGATTTACTGTCTGGTTTGCCTTTAAGCAGAACTCAAACTATTAAAAGTGACAAACTGACTTCAGTAAACACAGCGGAGCAGAACCGATGACAGTCAAACAGAACCACAAACTCCGTGATCCAGATTCTCCAGCCAAACGTTTCTCCTCCAGGTTTCAGCTGGGGGGGGGGCGGTGACGATGCAAGCAGGTCGGCCATCATAACTCATGTGAGCCATGAGTTGGCCGTACACTCGTGATGATTAGTGTTAGCTCTCAAAGGGGGAGGTGCTTATTGCTGAGGTGGGTGGAGTTACTCATGCAAGAAAACCGGATCTCACTACACCTGAGATTTGAGCGGCAGCTTCAAGGTTCCTAAAAGTTTCAGCCCCTAAATGGTGAAACTGGAAACACAGAAGGACACAGACAGACCTCAGAGTCAGCGGAAAAAAGAGAAACGAAAGAAAAAAGCAGAAGAAGAGAGAGAGAGAGAGAGAGAGCGGACGAACGGGACAAGACACACTGAAGCCTCATGAACACAAAGCCCACAGCTCCGCCCCCGGACACGCCTCCTGTGCTGACCCTCTGGGGCCACAGAAGGGATGGCACCTACCTTACCACTGATGTCATTCACAGCTACATGAACAAAGATGGAGGCCTCCTCCATGCCTTCCAGGTACACGTGGCGGTAACCTGCAGACCGGAGATTTGTCATTGAAACTGCTGACTCAGACGCTCCCCCGTCTCTTTGGGGGAGGGGCTTCAAGGAGCGCGTTTGGCCGTCTCACCCGGCATCATGCTGTTGAAGGAGATGGTGCGCTGCCCGATGAAGTCCTGCCCGATGGGGTCGTGATCCCACACCAGGAACCGCACCAGCGCCAGCTCGGGCATGTGCACCGTGAACACCAGAGTCTCCTCCCACATGGGGTTGAACCCTGAAGACCAGAGGTGACGTCACAAACCCCGCCTCCCCGTTTCTCCAACAGAACTGAATTACCGTTGTCGTCCACCACTCTGGTCTGCTCTTTGCAGCAGTCGACCGGCAGGCCGATGACCTCCACCTCCACGAACGGGTCGATAATCTGAGGCACAGCAGGTCAACGAGTCGGAGCGAGTCACTGAGTCGACCCAAACGTACATTGCTGACTAAATAAACTTCTGTATGAATTTTCCAGGTCTGAGGAGGTTAAAGGGTAACCAAACAGGGAAGTTGGAGGCTGACTCCGCCCACACCTGAAATCCAGGTGTGTGCTGGAGAACTGTTGTCATTACAGGAGTTGCTGATCATGACTTAAATGGTTTGACCAATCACAAAATTCAACTGTAATACCTCGTCTCAACCTGTAGGGGGCAGCACGCAGGCAAGTTATGACTTATCAAGAATAAAAAAAAAGTTTATTTTTTATTTTGTCAAAAATGTGTCAATGATCAACAGACTTTTAAAGCCTCATTTATAGAGATAAACAGAAAAAAAAGTTGATTTAGGGTTTGGTTACCCTTTAAATCGAAGATGTTTATCTGAAAGTCTGCTAGCTTGAATTGTAACAGAGCTTCTCGTTCTCTCAGGAGCCCACAGAACGTTCATCTAAAGTCTCGGGGTGTTTCAGGAGAACGGAGAAGCCGTATTATCATCATTAAGTGAAAACTCACAGATTAGGAGCAAAAAAAACCTTTAAAATCTGTGAATTAAATACATTTAGAGCTCAAAATCTTAAACTCTCAGCTTCTGTTACAGCTTGGGACGTCCCGATCCGATCACGTGATCGGATCGGGACGTCCCAAGCTGTAACAGGAGTCTACTTTTGGATGTTAATAAACAGATTTCTGATCTTTCCGATGACGTATGTGAGAGTCGGAGCACCTCTCCTCTGTCTCCCAGCATGGAGTCTTTGGGTTTGGGCAGCTGCTGTCCGCTGATGATCTTCAGCACCAGCTGCTTCTTCATGCGTCCCGGGACGGGGTCCTCCAGGTTGGGGTTAAAGGCACCTGAGGCGATCAGAAACGTGACCTCCTGACGTGCGAGCGCAGCATCTGCGAGAAGGTGCTGGTGACCACACAGACCTTCACACATGCAGGCCGGCTTCAGGATGTAGCCGCAGTTCCCGTTGCTGTAGAACTTGGCCCTGTTCAGCTGCAGGACGCGCCCCTCTGACTGGTAGTTGAGGGCGACTGCAAAGAAGAGGTCGAGGCGTGATGGTGGCAGCGCCGGGCGGGACGGAGGGTTCGTGGGGAGGGGCGGGGCTCTTACCCAGCTGGCAGCCGGCGTTCCAGAACGGCTGCGGGTTAAAGTTGGAGGAGTCCACGCGGTAGGAGGACGGGTAGATGCGAGACAGCTGGCGCTGGTTGAAGAGGATGAAGGACGCCGCCTTCTGCTGCATCACCTGGTGAGCTTTGGTCTCGCTCAGCGAGGACACCTGCCAGCTGCAGCCCGCTGGAACACAAAAACAAAGCTCTGGGTCCGGCCGCCGCGCCCTGCAGAAAGCTAAGAGGGGCGGGGCTTCAGCTCACCCTGAGCCTCCACGTCGTACAGGCCCACGGAGCGCGTGTACTTGACCAGGTCGGACAGAGCTCTGGAGAGCTTCATGGTCTTCTTCTTCCTGCGGGACGGAGACGGCTCAGGTCACAGGGGGCGGGGCTAAGGTACTCCACCCACTTTTTTAATAATGTCTACTAGGAAACATTTCAATTAGAGATTTAAATTAATTAACCAATTAATCGCAATATTTTCTTTATTTTATTAACAGTTTTCATCAGTCACTTTTTATCTGCAAATAATCACAATATGGAAACAAAATTGTACATTTAGAACGTTTATTTTGAACCCTTTGGAACCTCAACTACCAGAATTTAGAATTCCTCTCCTGAGATCGCTGCTGTTCATGCCACATTTTTCCTTAAATTCCATTTGTTTTGGGTTTTTTCTTTCCACTTCTTTCCTTTTTCTTATAAATGTTCCTTATTGTCTTAGTGAATTAAGACACTAGAAACATGAACTAGTGATTAAATATCTGATCTTCAGTTACGAACTGGATAATGATGATACACGTGCAGGAAATGTTCAGATTGAGCCGATGGGATTAGATTTCAGATCATCTCTTAATGTTTATTTATGTAAACTTCTGATGATTGATTTATTGCACATGAATTTACTTGTTTTCTTTGATTGGTTGAAATAAACCATTTTTAATCTACACTCCGATCTGCTCTCAGGTGGGGGCGTGTCTGTCCACTCTCCACTCGTTTGCTCAGATCTATTTTAATGATTATTATTTCTAATTGATTCTGTTTTTAATTGGAATCATGTCAAAACTCTGTTCTATAATTTCAAGCCATTTGTTCTGTAGCTGTTCAATAAATAAATAAATAAAAAAACCAAGCTACCTTCCTGACTACAAAACAGTGCATTGTGGGAACTGTGTCCTGACAGTTTCTGCAGTTTGACGTAAAGCTGATCAGAAACGACTGACGCTAAATGAAGGAAAATCCTCGTAAATCCTTCTAGAAAGTAGTAAATCTTCTGTGGTTGTTTGTGTTATTGAAACGCAGAAAACTTTGACTCCGCCCCTCAGTAAACAGAGAGTAAATCTGCAGCTGTGAACTCTAACGGTGCGTCTAGAACAGAGGTCTGCAACCTGCAGCTCCAGATCCACATGTGGCTCTTTTATCTCTCCATGTGGCTCTCTGGATGGAGAAAAATAAAATAATAGTACATTTTAAAAAAAATTGGAGATTAGCTATTATTTTAGCAACATACTAATGTGTTACCTACTGGAGTTTTTAGGCTTTTAGCTTCTATTTTAGCAACGTTTTCGGAGAAATTTTATGCTAATTTAGAGTTTAGCTAATATTTTAGTAAAGTAATGTTTTCAGCTAATTTGTTATCTACTGAAATTTTTTTTGATAATTTAGAATTTAGCCTTTATTTTAGCAAAATACTAACGTTTTTGACTAAGTTAGTTTACTGAGGAATTTTGGAGTTCAGCTAGTAATTAAGCAACAAGCTAGCTCCTTTTTTTGGTAGATTTGATCTCTAATTAGTTTTTATGCTAATTTGGAGTTTAGCTAATATTTCAGCAACATGCTAAAATTTTTGGGTGATTTAATGTTCAGAGAAGTATTAAGCTAATTTGAAGTTCAGCTAGTATTTAAGCAACAAGCTAGCTTATTTGCTACTAAGGTTAAAAACGTAAAAAAAATACCTTTTTGAGAGATTCTAGCTTCTTTTTATATATGTCTTCGCTTTTTTTCATGCCAAAAAAAGACATTATTCACATTTATTTGAAAAGAAAAAAAAGGAAGAAGGTTACAAATCTAAATTTCTTCAAGGCTAACTTAAGTTAATGCGGCTCCTTCTAGGTTTGGCCTGAGGTTTCTATCAGGATCTGGACACTGAAGAAGACATACTTGCTGTGGGACGGAGGGGCGCGCGTGGCGCCGCTGCTCTCCTGGTCCGTGTCCGTGTCTTCAAAGCTGGACGTCTTCTTCAGCTTGGAGGCCTTTTTCTACTCAAGGGAGGAAGCCGAGAGCGTTAGGAGGATGTTCTCCAGAAGGTGTTGACGAGTAGCAGCACAACATGAACGTCTACCTTACGCTTGGAGAAGCTCCCGATGAACGAGCGGCCAGAGCGCTTGCTGCTGCTGCCGCCGGCGTGAGGCTCGTCTGCCGTGTCGGCGCCATCGTCGCCTTTAGCCTGATGGCGAACAAAAGACAATCAAGCAAGAAAGCGTCCCAAAGAAAGCAGAAAACTGTCATCGGGATCAGCGCTGCGTGTTTCTGAGGCGGAGAGAAACTCCAGCAGCTCCGAGGGAAAAACTTCTGAAGGAAACAACCAGATTCTATTAATCAGGAAAACACGAGAACGCCGGAACACAAACCAAACCTTAACGTGTCTGGATGGACTTCAGGATAGGGATGAATCCAAACAAATCCGTACAGATCCATACGGATCAAGGGGTCGCTATGATCTGTGATCCTCACGGATCAGAGTTCAGTAATGATCTGTATGGATCACAGTTAAGTAATGATCCGTAAGGATCATGGTTAGGTAATGATCCGTAAAGATCACGGTTCAGTAATGATCTGTATGGATCACGGTTCAGTAATGATCTGTATGGATCACAGTTCAGTAATGATCTGTATGGATCACAGTTCAGTAATGATCTGTAAGGATCACGGTTCAGTAATGATCTGTATGGATCACAGAACAGTAATGATCTGTATGGATCACAGTACAGTAATGATCTGTATGGATCACAGTACAGTAATGATCTGTATGGATCACAGTACAGTAATGATCTGTATGGATCACAGTACAGTAATGATCTGTATGGATCAGAGTTCAGTAATGATCTGTATGGATCACAGAACAGTAATGATCTGTATGGATCACGGTTCAGTAATGATCCGTAAAGATCACGGTTCAGTAATGATCTGTATGGATCACGGTTCCGTAATGATCTGTATGGATCACGGTTCAGTAATGATCTGTATGGATCACGGTTCAGTAATGATCTGTATGGATCACAGTTCAGTAATGATCTGTATGGATCACAGAACAGTAATGATCTGTATGGATCACAGTTCAGTAATGATCTGTATGGATCACAGTACAGTAATGATCTGTATGGATCACAGTTCAGTAATGATCCGTAAGGATCACGGTTCAGTGATGATCCATTTAGATCCAGACAGATCATGGCTGAATCATGATCTGTACAGATCCATATGGATCAAGGGTCCGCTATGATTTGTGATCCTTATGGATCACCGTTCAGCCATGATCCGTATGGATCACGGTTCATCCATGATCTATACGGATCACGTTCCTGATCTGTATGGATCACGTTTCAGCCATGATCCTTATGACCCCTACATGGAGGTGTGGCCTCAGTGGTCACACCTGCTCAGGTGGAGCAGCGTCCTGCCCGTCAGTCAGACAGTCTGTGGGTTAAAGCTGATCGTCTCTCAGTTTTACTGGCTGCAGATCTCAGTTTTTTTCAGCTCAAACAAACTCAACAAAATTGCTTCTGATGATCTTCAATAATCGTCAACACGATCAAATTAATTCCACCTGATTCTGAAAGAATCCTTTCAAATCTGCTGGAATTATCGTTTCAACGGTTGAAAAGCTGCAGTCCAGAAATTATTTAAGCGTCAGCGGCGACGCCTCAGGTGTTAACAGGAAGTGATCCGCATTCACCCATTTACCCAGAAGAAAACCAGTTACTTTGCTGCCTCTGCCGTCCGCAGGCTTGCCAGCAGGGGGCAGCGCTGCGATGGTGAAGCTGTCCGGGTCCTCGCGGTCTCGGATCTTGGACTCCTTCATCAGGCTGTCCAGCTTCCTCTTGGCCATGTTCTCCACCTGCTTCCTGTTGGCCGTGGTCTGCAGACGAAGCAGCGGGTCACACGTCAACGTCCGCCAGCAGAGGGCGCCGCGTTCAACGCCGACACCAGACGTTTGTGATCATCGTGGATATAACACCTACGGTGTGAAGAATTCTGCCAAAATCTAAACATTCTCTGCAATGTTTTAATATGAACTTAGTAATATGAATGGTTTTAAGCCAGGAGTGGGCCAACTACGGCCCGGGGGCCACATGCGGCCCCTTAATCTGGAATAAATGATTCTGATGAGCTGTTTATTTTCCTTGTAGTTCAGGTGTCTCCCCACAGATGGCGCCCTATGAACAAATGCACCTTTGTTCAGGCAGAAAGTGAAGTCGTGGTTGACGATATTCAAGTAGGAAAGTCATTTTTCTGATTATTCCAACTAGGGCTGCCACAAACGATTATTTTAATAGTCGACTAATCACCGATTATTTTTTCCGATTAGTCGACTAATCTGTTCATGGCCAAAGTGGATGTAAAGATGCTGAAGTTGATAACCAGCTAAAATATTAGTTAAATGCCAAATTAGCCAAAAAATAAAAAGAGCCAAAGTTAGCCGAAATAGCTAGCATGCTGCTGAAATATTAGCTAAATTTCACATTAGCCTTAAAAAAACGAAAAAATCCTATATTAGCCAAAACAGCTAGCATATAGCTGAAATATAAGCTAAACTCAAAAATTGCCTAAAAAAACTTAAAAAAGCTTAAGTTAACCAAAATAGCTAGCATGCTGCTGAAATATTAGCTAAATTTCACATTAGCCTTAAAAAAACGAAAAAATCCTATATTAGCCAAAACAGCTAGCATATAGCTGAAATATAAGCTAAACTCAAAAATTGCCTAAAAAAACTTAAAAAAGCTTAAGTTAACCAAAATAGCTAGCATGCTGCTGAAATATTAGCTAAATTCCAAATTAGCCTTAAAAAAACGGAAAAATCCTATATTAGCCAAAACAGCTAGCATATAGCTGAAATATAAGCTAAACTCAAAAATTGCCTAAAAAAAACTTAAAAAAGCTTAAGTTAACCAAAATAGCTAGCATGCTGCTGAAATATTAGCTAAACTCCAAATTAGCCTTAAAAAAAAGGAAAAATACTATATTAGCCAAAACAGCTAGCATATAGCTGAAATATAAGTTAAACTCAAAAGTTGCCTAAAAAACGTAAAAAAGCTAAAGTTAGCCGAAATAGCTAGCATGCTGCTGAAATATTAGCTAAACTCCAAATTAGCCTTAAAAAAAAGGAAAAATACTATATTAGCCAAAACAGCTAGCATATAGCTGAAATATAAGTTAAACTCAAAAGTTGCCTAAAAAACGTAAAAAAGCTAAAGTTAGCCGAAATAGCTAGCATGCTGCTGAAATATTAGCTAAACTCCAAAATAGCCTAAAAAACCTTAATAAATGCCAAAATATTCCAAAAAGCTAGCAGAATGCTATTATAACTTTCAACTTCACTACAATCTGACTTCATACAATATAAAGTAACGACTAATCGACTATTAAATTAGTTGTCGATTATTTTAATAGTCGACTAATCATCGATTATTTTTTTCCGATTAGTCGACTAATCTGTTCATGGCCAAAGTGGATGTAAAGATGCTGAAGTTGATAACCAGCTAAAATATTAGTTAAATGCCAAATTAGCCAAAAAATAAAAAGAGCCAAAGTTAGCCGAAATAGCTAGCATGCTGCTGAAATATTAGCTAAATTCCAAATTAGCCTTAAAAAAACGGAAAAATCCTATATTAGCCAAAACAGCTAGCATATAGCTGAAATATAAGCTAAACTCAAAAATTGCCTAAAAAAACTTAAAAAAGCTTAAGTTAAGCAAAATAGCTAGCATGCTGCTGAAATATTAGCTAAACTCCAAATTAGCCTTAAAAATCTTAATAAATGCCAAAATATTCCAAAAAGCTAGCAGAATGCTATTATAACTTTCAACTTTACTAAACTCTGACTTCATACAATATAAAGTAACGACTAATCGACTATTAAATTAGTTGTCGATTATTTTAATAGTCGATTAGTCGACTAATCGTGGCAGCCCTAATTCCAACACCGCCTGAATGCAGCATTTCCCTGAGGAACATCAACCGATTGGTGAGAAACTCCTAAATGTTGTGTTTTAAAGTCATTTTCTCTCAGGATTAAGGAACTTTGTGATCTTTTTTACTTGAACAGAGCTCTATAAATAAAGATTTGATGCTTTTGTCGTGATCCCGTGTTTCTCTTTCTCTCTGTTTTAAGCCCTACAGACGTATCGGAATGAGTTCGGTTGAGCTGCAGACGAACCTTTAAACGGGTTGGCGGTCTCAGCTGGAGGGGCTGGGCTCTGAACGTTTGACAGGCCGTCCCGTCTGAGACCAGGTCTCGTTCTTGTCCTCTCCAAACGAGCAGAGAAGATCTGCTCCCTGAACAGCTGAGTGGGGTTGGGCTCCGATTGGATTCCAAAGCCGTTCTTTGGTTTCGGTTCCTAATTGGTGCCAATTTGGGTACTTCAGTAATAATAATAATCCCTACATCTTCACATGTTGATGCATGAAAGACCTCCAGGTCAAAAATCGCTCGCATTGGAGCTCCTGATTGGCTGATATGATGCAGCGAGCTGTCAAACTGCTGTGAAATGACATTCAAGAGCAGCACGCCGCACGCTCTCCTGTTCGCCGTATCAGTGGTTTTATTTAATCCCGCCCACTATCGCAGGAAAAACAGACGGATTTTCTAAATCAGAGGTCTGCAACCTGCAGCTCCAGAACCACATGAGGCTCCACGACCAAACATGAAACGAGTCCTGGAGATACTGACTCAGCATGTCGACCGTCTGAGTCAGCAGCTCCTCAAACTGAAACTATCTAAAGAAAACAAACAAACAAAGCCAGAAAACTAAGACTACAAAACCCAAACTAAAAGAACAAAACCCAGCAGTGGAAGACTGCTGAGGACAAAAAGAACACAAAAATAAACCAGAATTTTCTTTTAAAGTAAGGATTACTTAATTAACATTTATTTAATTCAGATTAAATGTATAAACTGATGTCTGAGGTGAACATAGATGATAAACTCTGTAGGTTTTTACATCCATGTTGACCTGAAGACGTCTGGTTTGATCAACTCTACCTCCAGAATGAACAGATTTTATATACAAAGAAAAACTTTGGTAAAAAGTTAAAAGCTCAGATTATCTTATGATTCAGAACATTGGTTACTAGCTGCACTGAGATGATCCTGTTTAGTACAGAGAATCTTTTATTTTGAAAATAAGTTCTTCTGTCCAGCATGAAAAAAAAAATTCTTTTTACATTTTTGCTTTTTTTCGTGCCAAAAATAGACATAAATTCATATTATTAAAAACAGAAAGTCATGAAAGTAAATCTAAATTTCTCAAAGGCTAAAGTTAGACTCCTTTAAAGCTTTGATCAGTAGAAAACGAGTCTTCTTTTACTGTTAAAGGTTGCAGACCTCTGCTGTGGAACTTCAACGTACTAAACAGTGGAAGTGATTGACATATGGTTGCAGCAGCTTCTTTGCGTGAATCTTAATGGTTTCTACATGGAACCGAACTTCAGTGGCCAACCCTACAGCTGAGGATGAGGATCCCCGCGCCTGCTCTTCCTCAGTTCAGCCACATGGTGGCAGCATAGATCCACATCATCAGCAGATCAAGAACCTTTCAGTCACACTGAAGCTCTCTTGGTGAGACTATTCCTCTCAAATGAAGAACGTCTGGATGGAATCTAACGTGCTGTGTTTGTTTGTCAGATGTTTGTTTGTTTATTAGAAGCACAAACTCGAGCGTGACCTGAAACGTTTCAGGAAGTCTGAAGCTGTCAGCCTGACCTACAGGATGGACGGAGATGACACATGACGAGCTGCGATCTCTGAAGATACCCTACCTTCCACTTTAAGAGAGGCCAGCAAGTCGAGGTAAGAAGAGAGGACAAGGAGAAGAGAGGAGAGCAGGAAGTGAGAAAAGCACGGACAGGAAGTGGCTCCACGCCAGCTGAAGCTGCACATACATCTCCGTTCATCAGCTTGCAGTCGTCCTCCATCTCGTCGGCGCTGTCCTCGTCAGACACGTCCCCCTCCTCGGCGTTCTCGTCGATGTTGGGGGGCAGTTTCTTCCCCTGCGAAGGAAAACGTTGGCATTGATCTGGACTCAGATCTGGAAGATTTCAGCTTCATGTCATTTATGGTTGAAAGTATTCGAGAAGTCACAGAAAAACCAGAGTTCATCTGCGTTACCTTCACCAGGATCTTCCCCCTCAGGGACTCGGGGGACGGCAGGCGTCCAGACTCGTCCGCCTTGACGCCGGAGACGTCCAGTTTGTCCCCGAGGATCTCCGTCAGGTACTGCGCCATCTTCTTCTGCTGAGGAACGCTGCAGTGGTTCTCGATGGACAGGATGACCGGGTAACTACGGCACAACAGGAAACCACTGGTGGGACGGACACTAGGACCCAGAGGCCCAGACTGAGACTTCAGCCGCCAGCCTGCACATGACCGCACGCTCCAACCGTGACTTACATGTGTAACTTATGTCCCGACTTCATAGATGTCCAGACTTAAAACCCCATTAGAACTACTTTTTATTTAAAAACATGTTCCCAGTAGTGTTTTCATTATAATTATGACGTTTTTAATGTTGATCTGTTTCCAAACTCTCCTCTGAGGGGGCGTGGCTTATGGAGCTGAGCTGAGCAGCTTGACGGTTATCCAAAAATCTGTTAACCTGATTCTCCCGCCGCGTGTGGGAGGAGCTTCAGTCAAAAACGTTTCTAGAACTCGTCATGGAGGACGTGGATACTGAGAGATCAGGTTTATTCATGATGAAGAGCTGAATAAAAGCATCGGTTAACGTCTCCGTGTCGGGGTTCAGCTGCTGCTCCTGCAACAGGGGAAGGCGGTACGGCAAGCCAAGAGGGTCAAAAATCACCAGGAGAAGCAGCGACGACAGTGCCTCACCTGCACATTATTAGAAATATTTAAATGTTGTACATTTAGTTTCAATAGTACAGCTAGTACCAAAAAATGGTGAAGGTTTCATTTGAACTTTTTCATGTAAGATTTTTTTGGAAGTAATTTTCGGCTTTTTTATTTTTTTTTACTTTTTACTTTATCCGATAAATTCTAAAAACGTGGCCCTAAAACCGTGACGAGATCTGAACTGTGAGTTTTGGCGTTACACGCCTACTTACTGCATTTGTTCTCTTTCAGCTGCTTGTACTTCTCAAAACCTCAGGAAACATGATTTCTATGACAATTTTTTATTTAAAAAAACGGTAGTAGTGCTTTTATCATAATTATGTTTTTGACCAAATCCCACAACCTAAATGTCTTAAAAAAATATATTTTCATGGTGATCTGAAACCTTCCTCTGGTAAATATCCTCTTTGGGGGCGGGGCTTCTGGAGCTGAGAGCAGCTGATCTTCTCTTCTCTGGAACCTGAACTTTATACGCTTGCTGGGACAGACGAGGTTTTCCCTTGTGCAGCAGAGAAATCGTACTAACTCCTCATGAATTCAAAGGGAGATTTTCAGAGACAGTTTGATTGACAGCGATTTATACTCGAAATACTCAGAAATGCATAAACGACATGATTTCTTTTTACTTTTGTTCTCTCATTGTGGGACTTTAAGGCAGAGCTGGAGCTGTCTGCACTGAGATCAGGTCTGATCCTCCACAGCAGCTGGAGAAGGTCTGGACCTGCAGACGTCGTGGATGAGGTTCTCCAAACATCGAGTGTCTCTGGGTAAGAGAGTCTGTTTGAGAGGAAAGGCGGAGCTGCATCCGAATGTTCAGAAGTTACAGGTTCTGACAGCAAAACCTTTTCAGCTTTATTTAGCACAGAGGAAAATCAGATTCTCTTTAAAGCTTCATATGGGGGGGGGGGGTTACAGTCACCTCTGCAGCAGAGAGAGAGAGAGAGAGAGAGGGTGAACACCCCCACAAAGAGGAGCTAAAAATAGAGGCGTTCTTCTTCTGCACGTGTGTGGATGAGATTATCACCTCCTGCTGCAGATACATAAAGGGGGAGGAGCCTGTTCTGATCTGTTAGTGTTCCCATGTCTGCGCCCCGAGGCGCCGTGCGATCAGCTCACACGCCGACGCGGACGGCGAGCATCCGCTCTGAGGTTCAAGTTGGGTTTCAGCACGTCCCATCAGCCAATCAGCAGAGAGTTTGAAGACGGACGTCCTTCCTGACTCAAGCCTGTATTTCACCCGGGCTGGGGACCGGCACAGGGAGACCCAGACCCCTCAGGACCCCTGCTGGAGTCCTGGTTTCCCAGGCGTCCGTCTATCACGCAGCCGACTGGCTTTCTGCTCTGAGGTTACAGAAGGAAGTCTAATCCCTAAAATCTGCTGTTGCGG
The DNA here is from genome assembly GCA_003999625.1 of Oryzias javanicus. NCBI lineage: Eukaryota > Metazoa > Chordata > Actinopteri > Beloniformes > Adrianichthyidae > Oryzias > Oryzias javanicus. The sequence continues at coordinate 33,498,683 of CM012443.1, forward strand.
GTCTGACCTGCAAACAAAAGCTCAACCAACCAAAACCACCAGGAGGGACACTAGACCCCGCCCCCCAACATCTGTGAATTAAAATCTTGAGTGAGAGTAGATAGCATTTGTGGGAGTGGCTAGAGCTCCGTTTTATGTGGCTAGCGCTCTGTTATGCATGGCTAGCATTCGTAGGAGAAGCTAGCATTCGTGTGTGCGGCTAGCTTCATGGAAGTGGCTAGCGCTCAATTAGTGCTCTGGGAATCAGCTAGCATTCCAGGGAGTGGCTAGAGCTCCGTTATGTGTTGCTACTATCATAGGAGTGACTAGCATTTGTGTGCGCGGTTAGCTTCATGGGAGGGGCTAGCGCTCCATTTTGTATGGATAACGTTACGTTTTGTATGTCCAGCACTCATGGAATCAGCTAGCATTTGAGGGAGTGACTAGCATTCGTGGGAAAAGCTAGCATTCAAGGCTAACTTGGCATTTAGCTAAAATTTTAGCTGCCTTTCAGCTTAAGCATTTTCATCTATAAATGTCAGCATTTTCAGAAGTCACATTCATCTTCCAGCATTCACACTCGCATTATCACAGGTAATGCTCTATATGTAGTTCATAATTACGTTAAAAAGTTACGGTTTTAAAGTTTTAAAAATGTCGTTTTAGATTGTTCAATAAATATTTATCCTGTTCGTCCCGCGACCTCAGGTGTGTTTTGGATTTTGGCCCCTCTGTGATTGAGTTTGACACCCCTCCCCTTGACCAAACTGGGCGTAACACCAAAAATGTCCTAAAACTAAATAATGCTAAAACTGAACTTCTCCAACTCATCACACCTGCTCTGCAGCAGCTCCTTTGTCTTCCTATCAAACACCGGATTACATACAAAATACTTCTGACCTTTAATTCCATCCGTAACCACACCCCCCTTTACCTGTCGGACCTTGTTCAGGTCTCCACGCCCACCTGTACCCTCAGATCCTCCCCCTCCCTTCAACCAGCTGACTGACTCGTTTCCCTCCATAGCTCAAGTGCCTGTGAATATTTTACTGTACATTATAATGTTGTATTACAGCGGACCCCCAACCTCTTTCAGGCCATAGACCGGTTTAAATTAGGAAAAGTACTGAAGTTGGTTTTGTTAAGCTTCCCGTTAAAGAAAATCTATTTTCAAAATAAAATGCAACTATAAGAGATTTAGTTTAAAAAGTCTAAAAATATCAGTAGATGCTTTTTATGCAGATGATGAAGATTCCATGAAACAAAGTTGTTGAAATTGTTTTTGATTTGAATAAAAAAATCCATAAATAACAACCCCCCACCCCCCCCCCCAAGTCCCTGTACCACTCAAGTAGTGCTGCCACAAAAGATTATTTTAATGTCGACTAATCACCGATTATTTTTTCCGATTAGTCGACTAATCGGTTCATGCGCAAACTGGATGTAAAGCGCACATCTTAACCATTATTAGCTTTAAACAAACTAAAAACTAGATATAAACAACTACCTGCCATAATGGTATTGTGAATGTTGAAGTCTGAAATTGATGACTAAAATTGCTGAAGCTGAAAGCCAGCTGAAACATTACCTAAACTTTAAAATTACCTAAAAAACTCAAAAAGCCTAAATTAGCTAGCATGTAGCTGAAGTAATAGATAAACTCCAAATTAGCCTGAAAAACTAGCCAAAATAGCAAATATTTCAGCTGCATGCTAGCTAAACACCAAAACAGCCTAAAAAACAAAAAAAAGCCTAAATTAGCCAAAAATAAGTAGCATGTAGCTGAAGTATTAGCTAAATTCAGATTAGTTTGAAAAACTGAAAAAATCCTAAATTAGCCAAAACAGCTAGCATGTACCTGAAACATTAGCTAAACTACCTAATAGTCTAAAAACCAGAAACAATCCTAAATTAGTCAAATAGCTAGCCTGTAGCTTAAATATTAACTAAACTCAAAATTAGCCTAAAAAAATAATCCAACAAGCTAGCATAATGCCATTTTAACTTTTCAACACTCTAACTTCATATAATATAAAGTAACGACTAATCGACTTTTAAATTAGTCGTCGACTATTTTAATAACTAATTGTGGCAGCTTTACAATCAAGACTCTGATTATCATCCAGTCGTGACACTAAAACGTGACACGATCCGAACCGTGCATGTGTGTGTGTGTGCATGTGTGTGGGTGTGCATGTGTGTGCACACACTGATCGGATCACATACTCGTTCTTGATGAAGGCGTATTTGTTGATGGTCTCCACCACGTCTCTGAAGAGGATCTTGGAGGTGAGCGTGTAGCCGTGATGGACGATGGGTTCTCCGTCCTGACCGTCCCAGCAGTCGACTGCATCAGAACACAACCAGACGGGGGGGGCATTACTGATCATTACTGATCGCCTGCTGAGCTCCGCCCTAAAGGGTCTGTCCCTTTCACTGGAATAACTGCAGCACAGAATCGATCGGATTAAAAATGAGGGCAGACGCGGCAGAGCCTCGTCTGTGGCGTGCTGGCATCAGAGCTTTGGAGAACGCCGCCATCACAGCAGGGGGGGGTCAGCTGCCATAACACAAACCACAAGCATCAACAGATCCAGAACTCCAGAAAACTGTGTCTTTGTGCTGCATTGAAGTCCCTTCTGCTGACAGCTCGTGCCCCCGTGACCCCCGTGACCCCCCCGTGACCCCCCGCGGGCGCGCTCACCTTCCACGCAGCGGCAGCCGGCCTGCAGCACCCAGGCGTACATGTCCACCCGCGACTGCGACATCAGCTGGTCGCCCATCAGGTAGGTGTTGTGCGAGGAGGCGATGAAGTAGTTACACAGCGGCTGCGTCATGTTCTGGGTCACGCCGTAGTGTTCGGGGTTGAAGATGTCCCCGGCGGGACTGCGCATGTAGTTTGTAAAACCTGAAACATATGGAGCTAAGTTGAGGCCAATATTATTTGAACGCCAAACAGAGCTGCCACAAACGATTATTTTAAGAGAAAAAGATGCTGACGTTGATAACCAGCTAAAATATTAGTTGAATACCAAATTAGCCAAAAAACTAAATTAGCCAAAATAGCTATCGTACTGCTGTAATATTAGCTAACTCCAAATTAGCCTTAAAAAAAAAATCCAAAATTAGCCAAAACAGCTAGCATGTAGCTGAAATATCAGTTCAATTAAAAAATAGCCTAAAAAGAATGAAAAAAAAGCTTAAGTTAGCCAAAACAGCTAGCATGTAGATTAAATATTAGCTAAACTCCAAAACAGCCTAAAAAAATTTCATCTACATGCCAAAATATTCCAAAAAGCTAGCATAATGCTATTATAACTTTCAACTTTACTACACTCTGACTTCATACAATATAAAGTAACGATTAATCGACTAATAAATTAGTCGTCGACTATTTTAATAGTTGATTAGTCATCGATTAGTTGACTAATCGGGGCAGCCCTAAAGCCAAATAAAACTACTGGAACAAAATATATTAGTGTTTGGCCCCAAAAAAAATGTAAAATGTCCAAAACTTTTTGCTATTCTAAAACAAACTTTTCAGTTTCAAATTCTCTGTTTTTTAGGTTTCAAAACTCAAAATTTCAATTTCAAAACTTTTTTTTCCCGTTTTTCAATCTGAAAAATTCAGAAGCACAAATAATTTTTTGATTCCTGTATTTAACGCAATAAGATGGCGCTTTAAACGGGCTAGAACAGCGGTTTGTACGCGATAAAACTCTCCCCGTCTTGGGACAACCTCAGACCATGATAGTATAGACTAAACAGACATTTTCTGACCATTTAAATCTAAATTCTTAGAGTCAGTGAACGCACCGCGACTGAAGTAATCGATTTTGATTGGTCTTATGTGTTAGCCCCGCCCCAATGCGCCCAAAAGTTTTAAAACTGAAATTTTCAGATTTGAAAACAGAAAAAAATGGTTGAAATTTAAATTTTGAGTTTTATAAACTAAAATATTTAACTTTTGAAGCTGAAAATAATTAAGTTTATTTTAGAACAGAAAAAAGTTTCAGACATTTTACATTTTTTGGCCAAACACCAATATTTTTTTTCAATTTGCTTATTTGGGTTTGAAATAATTTTGGCCCCAATTTGGCTCCGTAGAAACAGAGAAGAGCTGAAACACTCAGATGTCACTCGTCACACACCCTGCCTTCAATAAAACTTAAAGTTACTTTTAGACTCGACTGTAGAAAAACAAAACTAGAGCGGCTCTGCTGTGCGGAGGCTCTTTTGTAACACCACGGAAAAACACACGAGGCCCGGCGGCGTCAGAACTCGCACGCCGGTCCGCACCGCAGATGGTGCCGCTCTTCAGGAGATCCAGAGGTCAAAATCCAGAATCTGTCTGATCAACCGACAGTTTGGAGCCGACCGGCATCGAACGCCGTTCTTTTACCATCGACAACTTCAGAAAAAAAGGTTTTGTGGTCGTACCGTCGATTCCCAGAACCCCTTGCTTCTGGTTCTCCGAGCACGGCTCAAACTTGTTGATGACCTCCAGGCAGTGGTCCTTCGTCACTTTGGTCATCTGGAAACGCAGGAAAACAAGATCATAACTCTGGCAGAGATCAGCTTCATTTAGCGGCTCTCGCGTGTGGCAGTGGGTCAATCTGACCGAAAATCGATGAAAAAGGGGGCCGGGCCTACCTCCATCAGTCAATCACTATTCTATGTCCTGTGAAACCCCCAGAGAGGATTATTCTGCAAGTCCATCCACTACCAGAACTCTCATCTTTACCAAACAGGTTCATCAATAATCTGAGACTTCAGAAGTCCCAGAGCCTCTTCCTCCATCATCATCATCATCATGGTTACCTTCTGCTCGTGCTCCAGGAAGCGGGTCAGGTCGTCCGTGTCCATGTGGTCTTTGTGGTTGCTGTAGGTGAGCATGAGCAGGTACAGGTCTCTGCGGGTGGACATCATCTTGTAGAAAGAGCAGAACTCCTCAAATCCCAGCGTTCCCTGATTGTCGTCGGTGTCCGCCTCCTGCAGAACCAGAACCAGAACCAGAACCGCCTTCAGTCTGAATCCAAATCATCTGCTGCATCTCCGAATGAACTTTTAAACCCGAAAAATCCTCCAGTAGACTTGATTGGATTATAAAAACTAACAGATTTTTGTGACTCTAAAGTTAAGATGAAACGCAGAGTGGTGGTGGCGAGCTCAGACTCTCACGTTAGAGAAGCTAAGAACACGCGATTCATGCAAAAACTTCAGTGAAAAAGAAGAAGAAGAAGAAGAGGAGGAGGAGGAGGAGGAGGAGCTGTGCGGGGATGAAGGGGAGAAAAGGAGCGTACGAGTGCGGTAAGCGCGTACAGGAGGCGCAGTCATGAGTTTGAGTTCTTATATCTAGTAAATGTTTCACCTGAAGCTTCTGCATGGAGCTTCAAAGTATCCGATTTGTTTCTTATTGAGCATAAAAAAAATTAGATGATCTTCTAACAGTGAAATAAAGTCGTTGTAACCACTCCTGACATGACATAAATGAAGGCGTCTTATCATGTCAGATGACTGACACGCTTCGTTTACCCCCCCCCCCCCCCCCCCCCATAAAGGTTGGGGACCGCTGGTTTACAGGATCAGCTGTCGTTGCTTAGCAACACCAAGATGCTGTGGGAGACGTGACAGGAGAGGCTGAGGAGATTATCGTGGTCCTCAAGAGTTTGGAGAGCTCTGGAAGAGTTTATCTGATGGTGTTGTGAAGAGCTGCCACGATTAGTCGACTAATCGACTATTGAAATATCCAACAACTAATTTAATAGTCGATTAGTCGTTATTTTATATTATATGGAATCAGAGTGTTGTAAAGTTGAAAGTTATAACAACTTTATGCTAGTTTTTTGGACTATTTCTGGATTGACCTAATACTTCAGCTACATGCTAGCTAATTTGGCTAATTTAGGATTTTTTTTTTAGGCTAATTTTGAGTTTAGCTAATATTTCAGATACATGCTAGCTGATTTAGGCTTTTTTCAGAGTTCTAGGCTAATTTGGCATTTAGCTACTATTTTAGCTATCAGCTTCAGCGATTTCAGCTGTCGACTTCAATGTGTGATAGCCATCAATTTCAGCATCTTCAGCTATTTTCACTAGCATCTTCAGCAGCCAGATACAGATTAAAGCATTCACACTAGCATTATCACAGGTAATTTAATTAGATTAAAGCTAAAAATACTTAACTTGTGCGCTTTACATCCATTTTATGCATGACCCGATTAGTCGACTAATCGACAACTAATCAACTATTGAAATATCCAACAACTAATCTTATAGTCGATTAGTCGTTATTTTATATTATATGGAATCGGAGTGTAGTAAAGTTGAAAGTTATACTAGCTTTATGCTAGCTTTTTGGACTATTTTGGCAATTATTAAGGTTTTTTGGACTATTTTAGAATTTACCTAATACTTCAGCTACATGCTAGCTAATTTGGCAAATTTAGGATTTTTTTTTTAGGCTAATTTTGAGTTTAGCTAATATTTCAGATACAGGCTAGCTGATTTAGGCTTTTTTCAGAGTTCTAGGCTAATTTGGCATTTAGCTAATATTTTAGCTGACTATCAGCTTCAGCGATTTCAGCTGTCGACTTAAAGGTTTGATAGCCATCAATTTCAGCATCTTCAGCTATTTTCACTAGCATCTTCAGCAGCCAGATACAGATTAAAGCATTCACACTAGCGTTATTACAGGTAATTTAATTAGATTAAAGATTAAGATCTTGCTCTAGAAACTGTAACCTTCAGGTATTTTGTTGTAAATCTTCCAGTTCCACATTTTAAATCCAGGCTGCAACTGTTTGGACACAGCTGTCATTGTTTCCAGGAATTAGACGGACCCCGCCATCAGAATATGTTTGGTGTTTTAACAGGCTTCTGTTGTTTGTCACACAGCAGCTGCTGCTGTGACATATATTCAAAGATATTCCACTTACATCACAGCCGTTTAAACGGGTTTCATTCGTCACCGTGCTGCCACGCGCTCTGGTGTGATCAGATTCTTCACACGGGAGAGGAAGCATCTTCAGCAGATTAAGCCTGTAAGCAGGTTTAAGACCAACTCACAAAGAAGCCGCCAACGCACAAATCTTCCTCAAAGTCACACACACCTACACGGACGCACACACTCAGTCTGTGGTTTGTTTACCCTGTATTACACCAGGGGCCATCTGTGCCCCCCCCCAGAGCCATATGGAGGGCCGTAAACAGCCGGCTGGCTCGCCGCTCCCCAGGAGGAAGGCTAAAGCGACGTGTCTGACATGGTAATCCCTGCTGCTGAGGGTCAGGGTCCACATCTGCACCACCAACAACTACTGTACAGCTTATTCACTCTCTGCTGAGAGATAAGTGGCCCCGACAGCCCCCCCGACTCATTTTAGACCGCCTTGCAGTGCGTCACTCTACGAGGTTGTGAGGCTTTGTCAAAGGGAAGGCCTGTACTGAGAAATCCATTCTCTGTGAGAAAATCCACACGTCAGTGCTGCTGCTGTAGACCAGCACGTCCTACAGCTGAGAAACCGGCCTGAAGAACAAGCTGAGGCAGCAGACCGCTTCAGCTGGAGGACATGTACGGAGTTAAATTACTGCCAAAAGCAAATATCAAACTCCACGCACGCCAGACAGGATCCAGGGGTGCAAGACCTTCTCCACACCCCCTCCTCCCCTCCTGCACGCACCTGAAACTTCTTCTCCGTGCACCTGAAACCTCTTCTCTGCGCACCCGAAACCTCTTCTCCGCGCACCTGTAACCTCTTCTCCGCGCACCTGAAACCTCTTCTCCGCGCACCCGAAACCTCTTCTCCGAACACCTGAAACCTCTTCTCCGCGCACCCGAAACCTCTTCTCCGCGCACATGAAACCTCTTCTCCGCGCACCCGAAACCTCTTCTCCGCGCACCCGAAACCTCTTCTCCGCGCACCCGAAACCTCTTCTCCGCGCACATGAAACCTCTTCTCCGCGCACCCGAAACCTCTTCTCCGCCCACCCGAAACCTCTTCTCAACGCACCTGAAACCTCTTCTCCGCGCACCCGAAACCTCTTCTCCGCGCACATGAAACCTCTTCTCCGCGCACCCGAAACCTCTTCTCCGCGCACCCGAAACCTCTTCTCCGCGCACATGAAACCTCTTCTCCGCGCACCCGAAACCTCTTCTCCGCGCACCTGAAACCTCTTCTCCGCGCACCTGAACCTCTTATCCGCGCACCCGAAATCTCTTCTCCGCCCACCTGAAACCTCTTCTCCGTCCACCTGAAACCTCTTCTCCGCGCACCCGAAACCTCTTCTCCGCGCACCTGTAACCTCTTCTCCGCGCACCCGAAACTTCTTCTCCGCGCACCCGAAACCTCTTCTCCGCGCACCCGAACCTCTTCTCCGCGCACCTGAACCTCTTCTCCGCGCACCCGAAATCTCTTCTCCGCCCACCTGAAACCTCTTCTCCGCGCACCCGAAACCTCTTCTCCGCGCACCTGTAACCTCTTCTCCGCGCACCCGAAATCTCTTCTCCGCCCACCTGTAACCTCTTCTCCGCGCACCCGAAACCTCTTCTCCGCGCACCTGAAACCTCTTCTCCGCGCACCCGAAACCTCTACTCCCTGCACCTGAAACCTCTTCTCCGCGCACCTGAACCTCTTCTCCGCGCACCCGAAACCTCTTCTCCGAGCACCTGAACCTCTTCTCCACGCACCCGAAATCTCTTCTCCGCCCACCTGTAACCTCTTCTCCGCGCACCTGAAACCTCTTCTCCGCCCACCTGAAACCTCTTCTCCGCCCACCTGAAACCTCTTCTCCGCCCACCTGAAACCTCTTCTCCGCCCACCTGAAACCTCTTCTCCGCCCACCTGTAACCTCTTCTCCGCCCACCTGTAACATCTTCTCTGCGCACCTGAAACCTCTTCTCCGCGCACCTGAAACATCTTCTCTGCGCACCTGAAACCTCTTCTCCGCGCACCTGAAACTCTTCTCCGCGCACCTGAAACCTCTTCTCCGCGCACCTGAAACTCTTCTCCGCGCACCTGAAACTCTTCTCCGCGCACCTGAAACATCTTCTCTGCGCACCTGAAACCTCTTCTCCGCGCACCTGAAACTCTTCTCCGCGCACCTGAAACATCTTCTCTGCGCACCTGAAACCTCTTCTCCGCGCACCCGAAATCTCTTCTCCGCCCACCTGTAACCTCTTCTCCGCGCACCTGAAACCTCTTCTCCGCCCACCTGAAACCTCTTCTCCGCGCACCTGAAACCTCTTCTCCGCGCACCTGAAACTCTTCTCCGCGCACCTGAAACCTCTTCTCCGCTTCTCGCGCACTGAAATCTTCTCTCCTCTTTCTGCACCTGCTCTTCTCGCACCTGAAACATCTTCTCTCGCACCTGAAACCTCTTCTCCGCGCACCTGAAACTCTTCTCCGCGCACCTGAAACATCTTCTCTGCGCACCTGAAACCTCTTCTCCGCACCTGTCTCCACCTGAAACCTCTTCTCCGCGCACCTGAAACATCTTCTCTGCGCACCTGAAACCTCTTCTCCGCGCACCTGAAACATCTTCTCCGCCCACCTGAAACCTCTTCTCCGCGCACCTGAAACCGCACCTGAAACCTCTTCTCCTCGCACCTGAAACATCTTCTCTGCGCACCTGAAACCTCTTCTCCGCGCACCTGAAACTCTTCTCCGCGCACCTGAAACATCTTCTCCGCGCACCCGAAATCTCTTCTCCGCCCACCTGTAACCTCTTCTCCGCGCACCTGAAACCTCTCTCCCGCCCACCTGAAACTCTTCTCCGCGCACCTGAAACCTCTTCTCCGCGCACCTGAAACTCTTCTCCGCGCACCTGAAACCTCTTCTCCGCGCACCTGAAACTCTTCTCCGCGCACCTGAAACCGCACCTGAAACCTCTTCTCCTCGCACCTGAAACATCTTCTCTGCGCACCTGAAACCTCTTCTCCGCGCACCTGAAACTCTTCTCCGCGCACCTGAAACATCTTCTCTGCGCACCTGAAACCTCTTCTCCGCGCACCTGAAACCTCTTCTCCGCGCACCTGAAACATCTTCTCTGCGCACCTGAAACCTCTTCTCCGCGCACCTGAAACATCTTCTCCGCCCACCTGACAGAACGTTTTTTGCGTGCGTGGAGTTTGATATATGCTCGCTGGAGACTTTTGGTGTGAATTTTACTCCATAGACATGTTTCTGCTAAAACAGCTTTCTTTGAAAATAATTCACATCCGATGGAACCAACTCAGCTGAGGCTTAATTACCCCAACAGCTCTGATGACCTGGCTCCAGTACCTTAAACATCTGCTTGACCTTCTGCCGGGGCAGGTTCACATTGAGTTTGTGGAGAAGCTGGAGAACCTCACTGATGCTCAGACTGCCGTCGCCATTCTTATCCGCCTCAGCAAAGGTCTGCTTCAACCACATGAGGGGCGGAGTTAAGGTTAAAAGCAGAAAAACAGCGAACACAGTAAAGACGGCATCAATGAAGTCACATTTGTTCAGGAATACAGAAACAGGGCCACCCTTAAATGTGATTGATGAGGGCGGGGCCCCCCTCACAGCGTACAGAAGGATATTGGTCGCGGGTGCGCTGCCTCTTAGCCAGACTGTCCTCATCGCTGATGCCAGCCATCAGGTATTTCAGGCCTGTTATCCAGGTCCTGGCGTCCTCTCCGCTGCCAGAAACCAGGTCCAGAGACTCCATGTGTTCCCCGTAGTAGAGGCTGAAGCAGCAGTTGGGGTCGAAGCTGCCCTCTGCGTACCGCTGGAAGATCTCCGACTGTTTCCCCTCGCAAACTTCACGGATGGAGTCGATGGAGACTGTCGGAGAAAGAACAAGAGTTCAGTCATCAAAGAGGAGGCAGACCACCGTGTGTTCACTGCCTCATCAGGTTGTTGACAAATAGAGGCTCTTTTTAACCTTTTTATAGAATAATATTACAGCTTCAGTAACTGAAAATGATTGAAATAGTCAATTAGTCAAATATTTCAATAAATGACTCATTGCCTATTGAAATAGTTGATTAGTCACGACTTTTTCAATAGTCGCTGACTAATCAACTTTTGAAATAGCTACGGATGAAGAGATTAAAGGTAATTACGATCATGATTTTACAATAATTTCTCATGACGCTCATCTTTTGGTCATCTTTGACGCTGTGGAACTTGTTGTGGCGCCCCCTGTGTAGCGGAGGAGTCACTGTTGGTCATGTGGCTCGTTTGTTTAGAAAAAAGTGTTTGAAAATTATGTCCATTTCACTAAAAACGCCTTGTTCAACTCCAAATACTTTTTTCAATAAATGCTTTTTTTTTAAATTGCTGTGTTTCGATTAGTGAAATGTATTATTGCAAATCCTATTTGGACAATAGTTGATGTAAACTCAGTTACTGATACATGTGTCAGTTTTACAGACTCACTTGTCTATGAAACACTTTGGGCAGCTTAATGTGATAAATAATTAAATCGACTTAAGAAGCTTATTTTCAGGACCACAGAGGAGGGAAAGCAACAGGAAACTGATCCTCTAAGCTCCCCCCAGGAAGCCCCTCCCCGCGCGGTGAGCCCCCACCAAGAAGCCCCCCCACACCTTTTCTTCCATTCTGAGGAGCCAGTGGGAAAAGGGCTTTGTTTGCTGCAGCAGATACCACAGCAAAGTCGGTCCAGAGTTCTGGAGACCGTCCAGGGAATTTCAAAGTTTGAGTAGCTGGTAGTTCTGACATTCACTTTGAACATCTTGGAGAACAAAGTGATGAAGAAGGAACCCAAATCCCTGAGGGTTCTGAGCCGCTAAAATAAACCCCCTTTATTCTGTTCGCGGGACGAACAGGATAAACATTTATTGAACACTCGAAAACTACATTTTTAAAACTTTAAAACCGAAACTTTTTACAATAATTATGAACTAGATATACAGCAATACCAGCGAAAATGCTGGTGTGAATGGTGGAAGCTGAATTTGGCAACTGAAGATGCTAGTGCTAATTGCTTAAAACACTGAAGCTGACGGCTGAAAACACTGAAGCTGATGGCTGAAAACACTGAAGCTGATAGCTGAAAACACTGAAGCTGATAGCTGAAAACACTGAAGCTGATAGCTGAAAACACTCAAGCTGATGGCTGAAAACACTGAGGTTGATAGCTGAAAACACTGAAGCTGATGGCTGAAAACACTGAGGTTGATAGCTGAAAACACTGAAGCTGATGGCTGAAAACACTGAAGCTGATACCTGAAAACACTGAAGCTGATGGCCGAAAACACTGAGGTTGATAGCTGAAAACACTGAAGCTGATAGCTGAAAACACTGAAGCTGATAGCTGAAAACACTGAAGCTGATGGCTGAAAACACTGAAGCTGATAGCTGAAAACACTGAAGCTGATGGCTGAAAACACTGAAGCTGATACCTGAAAACACTGAAGCTGATGGCCGAAAACACTGAGGTTGATAGCTGAAAACACTGTGGTTGATAGCTGAAAACACTGAAGCTGAAAACACTGAAGCTGATAGCTGAAAACACTGAAGCTGATAGCTGAAAACACTGAAGCTGAAAACACTGAACCTGATAGCTGAAAACACTGAGGTTGATAGCTGTAAAAACACTGAAGCTGATAGCTGAAAACATTGAAGCTGAAAACACTGAAGATGATGGCTGAAGCTTGATAGCGAATAGTCAACGAAAATATTAGCTGAAAAAAGATTAGCTAAAAATAAAAACAGGTTGGCCAGGACAGCGATCACGTAGCTGAAATATTAGCTAAACTCCTAAACAGCCTAAAAAAATCTAATAATAATCCATAAAACTAGCAGAATTCCAATTTTTAAAACTGTAACTTTTTAACATAATTATGAATAATAAAAAGGCAGGAATATTATTTCAGAATAAACCAACTTAAACCTTAAATAACTCTATAAAATAGAAATAGATAACATCGGGCCATTAATAACAAAATAAAATGATCTGGAGGTGCCAGATAGAATTACACGGAGGGCCGGTTCCGGCCCCCGGGCCTTAACTTTGACACGTGACATAGTGGCTTTAGAAAATGACATTTCAATATGACAGTTTTTGGAAAAAAAATGTCATAAAAATTGTGACTTTTCTATGCGTGACAGAAAATATTTTCTCCGTGCAGCAGCTTCAAAGCAGACACTCACTCTTGGCCTTCTCGTTCTTGCGGGACGGCCTCCAACGGATGCAGGACTTGTGCTCGTCCAGGAAGAAGAAGCGGACCAGTCCCTTGGAGCCACCGCGGAGCTTCACCATCTGGGTCCCCATCTGCATGGAGCTCATGCATTTCTCCACTAGAGGAAGGAGAGAGGAGAGAGTGTTGAGTGTGTCGGCCACGCTCGTGCTGTGTGTTTTCACAAAGATCCATCTGGGCTCGTCTGCAGTTCTGGTGTTTACTCAGCAACACTGCCAGGCCGAAGGTTTAGATCTGCTGTCCTCGAAGCAAAAACAGAAAAAGGAAACAGGTTTGGACCCAAAAAGATGTTGACATTTGGTCTATGAATGAAGACAAAGATGTTTCAGTATGCTCAGGTTCTATGGAGCTAAATTGAAGCCAATATTATTTGAAATCCCAATAAAACAAATATTGATGTTTGGACAAAAAGAATGTCCAAAACATTTTGCAATTCTAAAAAAATGTAATAATTTTCAGCTTCAAATGGTCTGCTTTTTAGGTTCAAAATTTCAATTTCAATTTTTTTTTTTGTTTTCGAATCTGAAACTTTCAGTGTAAAAACTTTTGGCCCTGTTGTGGCGCGTTAAGGTGGGGCTAACACGAAGGACCAATCAAAATCGATGAGGGTGATGACTTCAGCCTTTTTTCTTTTTTTTTAATACATGGTTACATTTTTTCAAACAACTGTTACAAAGTCCTGCACATTAAGAAAATGTAAATATGGATTTAAAACATACAAACTTGCCCCGCCCCAACAGAGCCAAAAGGAAAAAAAAAAAAAAAAAAAGTTGAAGGTGAAAAAAAAATTTTGAAACTGAAATTTTGAGTTTTGAAACCTAAAAAACAGAACATTTGAAGCTGAAAATAATTGAGCATATTTTAGAATAGCAAAACGTTTTCAAAATTTTACATTTTTGGGGGCCCAACACCATTTTTGTTTTTAATTTGGTTTTCAAATAATATTGGCTCTAATCTGGCTCCAAATATTTAATTTGGTCCTTCTTCATTAATTATATGAACAGGAGTTTGAACTTTTGTTGTGGAGAGAAAACTGTTGGCTGAGCCTCTGCAGCTGCAGGTGGGGGTCCAGATCCAACATATAGATATGTTCATATTTCTAAAACACAAAAGGGGTTTATACAAATATACACCTCGTGTGTCAGAAGATTCATAACTTCTGTAGTAACAGAAGAATCTGTCCAACACCAGAGACCTTCAGCTCTGATGTGTCTGCTCAGAAAAAAGGAGATTATTCATTGAAAACAGAAGATATTTTAAAATGTGTTCAACGTACCATGTGACCCACAGCTTTGTTATCACACGCATTAGTTAGGTTAATATAAACTAAACCATCCCACCAACTGGTTTTAGTCCACATGCAGCGGCCTGGTACACACTATGGTGATGCTTGACGTTATCCGACAGGTGTCCGTCACTTCACCTCCGACTGTTTCTCTGCATCCAAACAGGAAATGAAGCCGGCTCAGAACCCGACCACGTCACCAGCTCTTTTTGTTTAAACTTTATCGTCTTTGAGCAGATATCAGATAAATTTGACCTGCTTAGCAATTTGGGGAATCCAATACAGTAGAAATACGTATAAAGTCCCCCATGGAAATTTTTTTATTTGAAAAAAATATTCCCAGTAGTGTTTTAATTATGATTATAAAGTTTTAATCACAATCTCACAACCTAAATGTCTCAAAAAGCTATTTTTAATGATGATCTGAAGCCTCTATGTAAAATCTCCACTGTGGGGGCGTGGCTTCTGGAGCTCCGCCCCTGATACCCTGAAATATAAATGTAAACTGAAATGATATCAAAGCAAAAATAAAAAAGAAAAACGGAGTGACATCTGGAATTTTTGAAACTTCTTGACTCCTAAAGGGGGAATTTTGGAAAGATTTCCAACTTCATTAAAAAAAAAAAAAGGCATCAAAATAACAAAAGATGAAAAAGAAAAAGAGCTGAATATTCAGTATTGGAATGGTTGAAGCAGCTGTAGGTATGAATAGTTTAAAGAAGCTGAAAAACTTCAGAAAAGTGTGAATATGTCTGACAGTGCGTTTACACTGGATGTGATTTGTAAAATTTTGTCCAAAAATTGTCAAATTTTCTGCTCGACGCCTCTGAGAGTTCTGATGGATCAAACATGCGGATTTTAACATGGGAGTCGATGGAAAATTACTCACTGTAAGCACCAGCCCCTCTGGTCAGTGGCGGTACTGCAACGCTTCACTTACACACACACACACCCCCCCCCCCCCCCCCCCCCCCGTTCAAGTTACCGCTCAGAAAAACAAAGCTGAATTAAATGTGCCCGATTTCCCTAAAAATCCAAACCAGAGCAGGAAGTCAGTCGGGGGCGTGCTCAGTGAAGCTGTGCATTGACCGAGGATTGATTCCCCCCCCCTCCCCCCGGGGTATTGCTGATGAGCTTCTGCGCTGCTCTCCTGACCTGCGATCCAATTCCTGCAGCAGCTGAATCCTGACAGCAGCAAACAAACAGAAGCAAGGAGCGCTTCGTTACAGCATGCCGGGGGGGGGGGGGGGCGCGGAAACCAACCAATCAGAGAGCAGATGCTCCGGGAATCACAACTAGCCGCAGGGCACGTTTATCCATTTATGCAGCTGCTGAAGTATTTAGTATCAAACATCAGTGAGAGGAAAAGAAGGATTCAGACGGGTCAGTGAGGTGTCACCCCCCCCCCAAAAAAACCAAAACAAAAACAAAAAAAAAAAAAACAGAAGAAAACGGTGAAAATATTTATGATCTCTGTCTCACTTTTGTCTTTAATTCAGACGACCAGCAGAGACGAACAGAACCTCAGATTATAAAGTGTAAATCCAGAGGACACGGATCTGGACCGACCAGAACCTGGACCGGTTCAGGTCCAAACAGACAGCACACCTTCATAAATGAAACCCGGCTCTTCCGGGCTCAGGGGCTCAATCCAAACCGAGGCAGGACTCGTGGTTGGAGATTTGGGCTTCCAGCTCCAGCTGGAGCGGGTTAGTTCTGAAGGAGGGGTGGGGGGGGTGGGGGGGGGGGGTGGGGGGGGGGCAGCTCGCTGTGAGGGCCGGGGGGGGGGGGATCTGTGAGGCGAGATAATAATAAATACCAAAATTGATATATCGCGACATTTAGTCGATGGGTTCTCTATAATTATCCAGGATCGTTTTAGGCTAATTTGACATCTATAGGGGTTTTTTATGCTAACTTAAAGTTTAGCTTCTATTTTAGCAACAAGCTAAAGTTTTTGACTAATTTACTGAGGAATTTTGGCTATTTTGGAGATTAGCTAGTATCTTGGCAAAATGCTAACATTTTTGGCCAATTAATATTGCTGAGGAATTTTAGGCTATTTTAGAGTTAAGCTAGCTTTGAAGCAGTTTGCTAGCCTTTTTTGGCTAATTTAGCAACTACTTTTTTATGCTAAATTGGAGTTTCGCAAATTTTTTAGCAACATGCTTACATTTTTGGCTAATTTGACATGTAGAGGGGTTTTTTATGCTAACTTAAAGTTTAGCTTCTATTTTCGCAATAAGCTAAAGTTTTTTGACTAATTCACTGAGGAATTTTTGGCTATTTTGGAGATTAGCTAGTATTTAGGCAACCAGCTAGCTTTTTCGGGCTAATTTGGCATTTATTAAGGTTTTTTGGGCTAATTTGGCATTTATTAAGGTTTTTTGGGCTAATTTGGAGTTTAGCTTTTATTTTAGCACCATGCTAACATCTTTGCCTTATTAAGTTTACTGAAGAATTTTAGGCTATTTTGGAGATTAGCTAGTATTTCGGTAAAATGCTAAAGTTTTTGGCCAATTAATATTACTGAGGAATTTTAGGCTATTTTAGAGTTAAGCTAGCTTTGAAGCAGTTAGCTAGCTTTTTTTTCTAATTTGGCAACTACGTTTTTATGCTAAATTGGAGTTTAGCAATTTTTTTAGCAACATGCTAACATTTTTGACTAATTTGACACGTAGAGGGTTTTTTTATGCTAACTTAAAATTTAGCTTCTATTTTAGCAACAAGCTAAAGTTTTTACTTAATTTTAGCTGAAGCTAATATTATTTTTTAGTTACTTTTACTGAAGAATTTTAGGCTATTTGAGATTAGCTAGATTAGGCAACCAGCTCTTCTTCGGGCTAATTTGGCATTTATTAAGGTTTTTTGGGCTAATTTGGAGTTTAGCTTTTATTTTAGCGCCATGCTAACATCTTTGCCTTATTAAGTTTACTGAAGAATTTTAGGCTATTTTGGAGATTAGCTAGTATTTTGGTAAAATGCTAAAGTTTTTGGCCAATTAATATTACTGAGAAATTTTAGGCTATTTTAGAGTTAAGCTAGCATTGAAGCAGTTTGCTAGTTTTTTTTGGCTAATTTGGCAACTACTTTTTTATGCTAAATTGGAGTTTAGCTAATTTTTTTAGCAACATGCTAACATTTTTGGCTAATTTGACACATAGAGGGTTTTTTTATGCTAACTTAAAGTTTAGCTTCTATTTTAGCAACAAGCTAAAGTTTTTGACTAATTTACTGAAGAATTTTAGGCTATTTTGGAGATTAGCTAGTATTTAGGCAACCAGCTAGCTTTTTCGGGCTAATTTGGAGTTTAGCATTTATTTTAGCACCATGCTAACGTTTTTGGCCTATTAAGTTTACTGATGAATTTTAGGCTATTTTGGAGATTAGCTAGTATTTTGGCAAAATGCTAACGTTTTTGTCCAATTAATATTACTGAGGAATTCTAGGCTATTTTAGAGTTAAGCTAGCATTGAAGCAACTACTTTTTTATGCTAAATTGGAGTTTAACCAATTTTTTTAGCAACATGCTAATATTTTTGGCCAATTTGTTGCCTACTGAGGTTTTTGGTTAATTTAGAGTTTAGCTTCCATTTTAGCAACAGGCTAACATTACTTATTTAAAGTTACTGAGGAACTTTGGACATTTTTGGAGTTTAGCTCATATTTAAGCAACACAATTAAAAAAAAAATTGTAAATATCTTTATATAAACAAATTGGCATGTATTGGGGATAGCACTTTGCTATTTTACTTCAGACTTTTCAGAAATTGAACTTCAACTTTAGTGGTTTTTCATTGTTCTTTAATTAAATTTCCAGTCTTTCAGCGAGTTTAACATAGCTTTTGCATTTTGCATTCAGCAATTAAAGAAAATTGCACCACCATTTTCAGCAAAAAACTTCAGTATCTTCACTACTTTCAGCTAAAAGCATTTACACTAGCATTATTGCAATTTT
The DNA here is from genome assembly GCA_003999625.1 of Oryzias javanicus. NCBI lineage: Eukaryota > Metazoa > Chordata > Actinopteri > Beloniformes > Adrianichthyidae > Oryzias > Oryzias javanicus. The sequence goes on from CM012443.1 coordinate 33,517,094, forward strand.
TTTTTTTTTTTTTTTTAAGTTACGCTTGGCGGAATTGTTCTGAAACATCAGACTTTTCTCCCAAACGTCCGGCTTATACTCAGGTTCGAAAATACGGTACATATTCTTCTATATATTGATAGTTATTAGACATGATTTGACCAATTATCGCAGTATTGTGATATCATCGATATTGTGAGTCATGTATCGTATCGTTAGGTGACCAGTGATTCTCAGCCCTGTTCCACACAGGTCCACACTCTGACCTCAAAGTTTCACCAAGAAGATCAAGCAGGGATAAATAGATAAAGTGTTAAACTGAAGCCTTAGAGAAGAGAAAGAGTGTGTTCATGGAGTGTGAAGCTGAAGTGTAGCAGAAGACTCACACACAGCCATACTGTACGGACCGATGGGAATCTGGGCCGGTTGCCATGGTAACAACATTCCATTTAGCACACAAGGATATAGAGATGGGTTGGAGAAAAATACATATTTTCCCACTTGAAGAGAAAACCAGGGAGAAAGACGTTCTTATTCAAAGACTGAGAGACGTTTTTCATCACCCAAACACAGGTTCCACCCCGATAATGCTGAGGAGCAGAAAGTCTTGAACCCCTGACTGTTCTCAGTTCTTCCAGGAGAACAGACGTGTCTTTATGCAGAACATCTGAGAACCAGTAAGGCAGCTGACCTGGATTCAGGCGTAAAGCTCAAAGCAGCAACCCGCCTGGCTGGTTGTCATAACCTAGTAACCTGGTAACCTGGCCGACTGCGGTCGTCACGGCAGCCAGGTACATGGGATTAACCCCTCTGTGAGGGTTTCAGGTTAAGCCTGGGGGGGTTGGCATCAGACCATATGCTGGAATCATCCTGCAGAAGGGGAACGCCCTGAAGACTGCAGCAGCTCAGACGACGAAGAGTAGAACATCCACAACACAAAAACACAAACGTAACGCTGGTGTGTCGCTCAGGATCAGGAATCAAGAGAAACATCCTTTTACAAATATTCTGAGGCTTTTCACACAAAATGTTATTAAATAATATTTAGGACTTGATGTGCCAAACCAAGCGTCCATCGCAGGAATTTCTGATAAAAACAACTTTCTATCAGAACTGCTCCCTCCAGAACGGTTCTGGATGTTCTAGAGAGTGAAATCTATGAAAGACTAACAAGAATGATGATAAGGAAGTCATTTCCGTGGCGGGTCAGTTCCCTGCAGGACGGGAAGTCTCGACAGATCGCCTCTTCGGGGTTTGCTAACTTCTTCCTGAGACTCTCCGGCTCACCTGTGCAGCAACCAGTGACCCCAACCCTGTGCCACGCCAAAAGCTTACCCATGTAGCCCAAACGCCACTTGGAGAAAGCAATGATGCTGCTGCCGATCCAGAAGAACTCCTCGACCACGCGGGACAGCGAGGGCTGCTGCCGCTCGTAGAGAGCCCCCTCTTTGGCTCGGTCATTGTCCTCGTCCAGGAAGAAGGCGCCCTTCACCAGTGGCCCCGGCTTGTCTCCGGTGGCGGCGGCGGCAGACCGCATCAGAACCGAGCCGAACGGAGGGAAGCTGCTCCTCTTGGACGAGCTCATGTTTCTGCGTTGCGGTCCAGTCCAGCAGTCGCCCCTCCCAGAATCTGAGGACCGGAGCTTCTTGAATGAGCCAGAGAAGACGAAGCCCGAAGAACCGGTGATCTGCAGCTTCACAGCAGCTTCAGCTGAAGAACACGGATGCTGGGAGCTTCAGAGCCACCGCCCGTCTCCATGCTAGGCCTTCACCCGAGCGTGCGCCGGACCGGACCGGGAAAGCACAACATGCGGAGGAACCTGTGCAACATGCTGTTCACACTGCAGCCCATAATCCCTGCTGCAGTAATCCAGCTCAGAGAATTACCGGGTGAAACGCAGCGGGGCGCAGAAAATGAGAGGGAAGGACTCCACCGAGCGCCATCCGAACACAACGATGTCCCAGAATCCTCAACTTATAGATGACAGTATAGAATAGAGATTACAGAGAAACAGATGGTTGAGGAAAAACTGTTCTGAACCCAAACTTTGATCAAACTTTGCAGACTTTCAGGAAATTCTCCAGGGGCGGATCCACAGATCCATACACATTCCAGGGTATTTGTAACTGTCTTCAATTGTTCCTTCTGGGAGTGAGACCCCTTCTGGGTGGACCACCTTGCCTCTCAGGAAGTCCATGTCGCACTCGCTCTTAACGTATAGCTTGATGTCATCCACGTAGAGGAGGACACTGATGGTGGCCCCATTTCCATAGCCAGTCTTCTTGATTATTTGTCTGAGGGGGTTCAAACAAATAACAGACAGAGTGTCACCTTGGTACGTCCCACATTTGATGGACACTCGTGCAACTGGCTTACCATTGGTTTAAAGGGTTTTCCACGACTTCATTGAGTTTCCTATGAAAGCTCCTGTTGATGTTGTACATCTCCAAGCATTCGGCTGAGTTTGGCTTTCTTGTAACCAATCCAGGCTGTGCACAGGTTGGTGTGGCGTGACCTGCAGTCTGGTGCGACTGTTCAGTCCACCAGTAGTTGGTGTTTGGCTCCTCTGGACTCTTCAGTGTGTTGCTCATGAGTTGATACATATGTCTTTGTATTTTGGTTGCAATGATGGTTGACATGAGCTTCCATGTTGTGGACAGACAGGTCACCTTCCAATTCTGTCCCGTCTCCAATATTTACCGGGTCTAACAGGCGTTTGTTACTTTAGATACAAGCAACAAACAACATTTAGCTTTGGATGAACTTCATCTACTAGCAGAGAAATGTTTATCTTGGCAGGTAAAGAAAAAACAGACACAAGATCAAGCTCAGATCCTGCTCTGAGATCAGAATCATCCTCATTTTCTGGATCAAACTGATCCAGGAATCAATTGAATTCCATATTAAAATGCATCTTATTTATTTCTCAAGAACTTCAACACAGCAGGTCACCTGACTGAAAACTATCAACACGCTTCCTCAATGTGCCAGTCCTCTACATTATCAGAGCTGTTCTCTCGAAAATGCAGCTAAAAGTGGTTGTAATTTTAGGAAAAAAAACCAAAAGAATTCTTTGAATAATCATAAGATTTTTAATATAGAATGAGAAATGATTGATGACAGGAAAAACTAAGTTTGGTTACACCAGATACTAATAAAGTTTGACTCCATGGACCGCTGCCTACAGTGATTTATGACAGAGGATGGATCATAAAGGGTTAACTTTTTGTTTTTTTCCGCCATAAATTTAAATATTTGTGATCCTGACATAGAAATAATTTATTCTACAAGTTTTTTTTCACATATCCAAATTTAGAATTTGGGTACAAAACACTAAACTTTATTAAGATTAAAAGTCTGTCACAGATAACATAGATACGGACAGTCTTCTTCTTGGAAGAACAAATGTCACTCTTTGACTTCTTCTTTGCCTCTTTTCAATTGTAACGTCCTTGTTTTTAACACAAACTTCTGCGATCGGCTTAAAGCACTTTAATTCAGGACGTCCCAAACAAAACGAGCTAAATCCTGCTTTAACACCCCCCCCCCCCCCTCTCCTTAATTACTCTGAGTGCCTGACCCATAACTAGGACAAATGATCAGCGTTGCATTAAGGATCAGCCGTTCTGTTAGGGGGGGGTTACTAACCAGACCCACAGGGGTCATCTGTACCCGGGTCCGTTTGTCTGCTATGGTCGCTCCATTTTGCAGAAAATGAAGTGAACCGTGCCAGGGCCAGAAGAGAGCAGGATGCACTCATACACCTGATAGAGATGTTTTAACCTCAAAGCAGAAACGAGACCTGGAGAACGGATCGGCACGGATCGGCACGGACCCGCTCATCTTTGCTCCTGAAAGCAGTGCTCTTCAAAAAAACACAGATACTCTATGAAGTAGAGCAGTGTCAAACTTAATTGCACAAGGGGCCGAAATCCAAAACACACCTTAGGTCGCGGGCCAAACAGGATAAACATTAATCGAACACTAAAACTGCATTTTCAAAACTTCAAACCTGTAACTTTTAACATAATTATGTACTAGATATATAGCATAACCTGCAATAATGCTGGTGGGAATGCTGTCAGCTGAATTTGGCCTCTGAAGATGCTAATGCTGATAGCTAGCTAAAATATTAGCTAAATGCCAAATTAGTCTAAAAACAAAAAAGAAAAAAAAAAACCAAAAAACCTTTGGTTAGCCAAAAAAGCTTGCATGTAGCTGAAATATTAGATATACTGCGACCAAAACAGCCTTAAAAAAAAGCTTAAATTAACCACAACAGCTAGCATGTAGCTGAAATATTAGCTAACTCCAAATTAGCCTAAAACACCTCATTAAATACCAAAAATAGTCCAAAAAAACTAGGAGAATGCCATTCTTTAAAACTTTAAGTTTTAACTTAATTATGAATAATCAAAATGCAGGAATATTATTCCAGAATAAATCAAATGTTTTAGTTGATTTTAAATAACTTTCAATATTTTACGCTCTATAAAAAATATTTTGTCAAAATTATACAAGTTAAAAATGAGAGCAAGATAACATCGGGTCATTAAAAGCAATCCAACAAAATGATCTGGAGGGCCGGATCCGGCCCCCGGGCCTTGACTTTGTCACGTGTGAGCCAGATGGAAGGAACCCCAGTTCACGCGCCTTGCCTGGCTGAGTGGCACGCACGCGCTCACCTCACCTGCACGTGTCTCACGGCTCACCTGGGCCTCGAGGCCGCGTCCTCGCGCCTCTTCTGCCGCTCGTCCATCCGCACACGCTGTTGTGATGCAGCGGGCTGGCGCGCGCGGCGTCACTAACTTTGGAGCACGTGGCGTAAATCTGGATCCTGGACGTCCACTCCCTCAGGCTCCACGCGCCCGCCAGGTCGTAGAAACTCTCCCTTCCTGTCATCACAGCTGACTTCCGGCTTCCTCACGCGGACACATGTCAAACACACAGCTGCGCGCGTGCACGCACCTGCGTGCTGTTCAGGCACGCGCCTCAGGCTGGGAAAGGGCGCGAGGAGACTTTAAGGGGCTGTTTACTGCAGGACGTCAGGCTGGATCTTCTGCCCCCCAGGACAGAAACTAAAGACCTGGAGTCAACACTGCGTCCGCGTGCGAGGAGGAGGAGGGGGCTGCTCTTCATCTCAGCAGATCATCATCATGTTTGTGACTTTCTCCTCTTCTGCAGCTCCTTTCACTCTTTTCTTTCCTCATTTTTATGGTTTTTCTTCTGCAGTTTTTTTTTTCCATTTTGTTATTGAAATGTTTTTATTTCATTTGAAATATAAAAGAGTAAAACTCACATTTTATAGATGACAATGGTTCAATTCTTATTTCTCACTTTCTTCTCATGTTTCTTTAGTTAAAGTCAAGGCCCGGGGGCCGGATCCGGCCCTGCAGGTAATTCTATCCGGCCCTCCAGATCATTTTATTTTATTATTATTAATGACCCGATGTTATCTTGCTCTTATTTTTAACTTGTGTAATTTTGAAAAAATATATTTTTATGGAGTGTAAAATATTAAAAGTTATTTAAGGTTTAAATTGATTTATTCTGGAATAATATTCCTGCTTTTTTATTATTCAGAATTATGTAAAAAAATAAAAAAAGATTCAGTTTTAAAGTTTTAAAAATTAGCATTCTGCTAGCTTTTTGGACTATTTTGGAATTTACTAAGATTTTTTAGGCTAATTTGGAGTTTAGCTCATATTTCAGCCGCTTATCAATTTCAGCATTTTCAGTGGCTAACTTCAGTTTCCAGCACTCACACCAGCATCATCACAGGTAATACTATGTATGTACTTCTACGGTTTTAAAATGTAATTTTAGAGTTTTCGATGTTTATCTTGTTTGGCCCGCGACCTTAGGCGAGTTTTGGATTTTGGCTCCTTGTGCGATTGAGTTTGACCCCCCTGCTCTTAAGTTTCATCCTTCTTTCTCCTCTTTCTTTCATTCTTTTGCTTCTAAAGTTCTCCTCCTTTGCTTCTGTTCCATCTTCCATCCATCTCTTCCCTTCAGTCTTACCTGGCGTTTCAGATTTCCTCACCAGAACTGATGTTTGGTAACAAAAAAAAAACATGATTTCAATTTTATTCAAGTATTTTCTTTAATAAAAAATATATAAATAATATTCTTTTTTTTAATTTAGTTTCACGTGTCAGTTCATCACGTCAAACTGATGAACTGTCTGCTGGGATAAAAAAGTAAATTTTTTTACAAATTTGTAAATTTTACCTTAAAAAGTCCTAAATTTTGATATCGGAGTCTTAAAACTTGCGCTGCTGCAAACTTTTCCGTCTTCACATTTCGTGTCAAAAATTAAACATTTTCAACTAAAATTATTTTGTTTAAATGATGTAAGCAAACATCGGGGAAACCAGTTGGAAATGCCCACGACCATCATGGACCAGACCCCAAACATGATAAGAAATCAATCAGAAAGTGGAAATAAATGAATAAAATTGGAAATAGATTGTAAAATTGGTATTAATTTTTTAGATGTATGGCCTTAAAAAATTTAACTTGAAGAAACTGAACTAAATCTGGCCTTATTCTCCCATTAGCTGACTCAAAGAAAATAGAGAAGAAGTGCAGGAGACGATTTCATGTTTCCTGTCCCGTGGTAGAGCTCAGAACAAACCGGAGAGTTCTGCAGGAAGTGGACTCCAGCGCTGGCCGTGGTGCTGAAACTGAGGGTTTGTTTCTCCCTCTGACCAGTGGGCGGGGCCTGCTGCCCTCAGTGATTAAAGTTACGCCCCAAACAACAAAGCAGGGTTTCTACCAAACAGTTCATGTTTGAGGAAGACGCTGAGCAGCTAAAACGCTGGACGAGCTTCTGATGCGTGGTTTGATATTTCTGAAAAAGCAAATCCATGAAAAGTTGGTTTTCCGTTCCTTCCAGCACAGATGAAAGCATCCGAGCGCCGCGGCGTGCGCGTGCCTGGCGTGCGCGTGCACGGCGGCGCTCCTCAGAGGCAGGCTGAGTTTTGTTTTGACACGGCTATAAATAACACCAACAGGATATTACCTTCACTCGTGCATGAGCACGGGACGCATTACCGGCAGAACAACCTCAATCTGGGGACTTATCCGGCGCCCTCCAGCACTCTGCGTGATTGCTGCCGATCCAATCAGAGCTTTCCAAAACTCTCTGGACCGGGTCTGGACCGGGACCACACAGAAAAACCTGTTTGTAAATGAATGAACGTCTTTTAATTCTGAATAAATAAGTCTGTGTGGAAGGAGTTTCCAGTTTTTGAACTGAAGTTTTCATTTGTTGATATATTTTCTCTGCTCTGCACTAAAGCAGTTCAGTCACTCGTGATCAGTGACGTGTTTGCAGACACGATGAACATAACCTGAACCTGATAAAGCTGTAAAACCCGGAACAGCCGATCCAGCAGAACCAAGTGAAGCCCAGATGGTGTAAAGTGGCAGAAATGTGGCCCCGATGGAGTTAGTCTGCAGTTTCTGTGCTGGTCCCGTCTGTGTTCGCCCAGGCTCGCTACGCTAGCAGGTCGCCTGGTGGAGAGCGGAGCTAGCTCAATACAGAGGAGCTCGTTAGTTCGTTGTAGAGAGGTTCACTAGCATGCTACAGCAGAACATGCTAGCATGCTACAAAAGAGCTAACTAGCATGCTACAGTGGAACTCACTAGCATGCTACAGTGGAATTCAATAGCTTGCAACAGTGAAGCTTGCTAGCATGCTACAGTGGAGCTTGCTAGCATGCTACAGTGGAGCTCGCTAGCATACTACAGTGAAACTCGCTAGCATGCTACAGCAGAGCTTGCTAACTTACAACAGAAGAGCTTACTAGCATGCTACAGTAGGGATCGCTACCATGCTACAGTGGAGCTTGTTAGCATGCTACAGTGGAACTTGCTAGCTTGCTACAGTGAAACTCGCTAGCATGCTACAGCAGAGCTTGCTAACTTACAACAGAAGAGCTTACTAGCATGCTACAGTAGGGATCGCTACCATGCTACAGTGGAGCTTGTTAGCATGCTACAGTGGAACTTGCTAGCTTGCTACAGTGAAACTCGCTAGCATGCTACAGCAGAGCTTGCTAACTTACAACAGAAGAGCTTACTAGCATGCTACAGTAGGGATCGCTACCATGCTACAGTGGAGCTTGTTAGCATGCTACAGTGGAACTTGCTAGCTTGCTACAGTGGAGCTAGTTAGCATGCTACAGTGGAGCTCGCTAACATGGTACAGTTGAAATCGCTAGCATGCGACAATGGAGCTTGCTAGCATGCTACAGTGGAACTCGTTAGCATGCTACAGCAGAGCTTGCTAACTTACAACAGAAGAGCTTACTAGCATGCTACAGTAGGGATCGCTACCATGCTACAGCGGAGCTTGTTAGCATGCTACAGTGGAACTTGCTAGCTTGCTACAGTGGAGCTCGCTAGCATGCTACAGTGGAACTTGTTAGCATGCTACCCTGTCCACCGGGCAGCTAGCTAGCGTAGCAATCTAACCCAGTAAATCAATTTGCCAAACACAGGTGGAGCCACCACAGAAATCCTGATCTGATCCTTTTGTAATACATTTAAAACCTGAACAAATGTGATCACCGGGTCCAGATGGTTCTGTTTTTAACTATTAACTTCCTTTTATCATTCAACCCATAAACAGAACACCTCTGTCAATTAAAACAGGTGAACTATGATCTCGTAAAGACGGGATCATCAGTCATGTGGAGACAGTTTGGTGACTGTTTTAGAGTCTCTGAAACAGGCCGACCAATCACAGCAGAGAACACTCTGAGGAAGCTGGAGCGTCCACCCATCAAGTCCACAGAAAGAACCGAGCCAGGATTGGAACCAGCACCTCGTCGCTGTGATGTGAGGGCAACCAGCTCCAGGCAAAGCTATACAGTCGAAGCTCTCACTCCAGCAGGTCCGTCTCCAAGTTCTAGACTATGAAACCCCAGAGCAGCTTTCTCTCTTCTGCACCAAACACACACACATCTACCTGAAGGAGGGCGGGGCTTCATTCCATAACGCTGCCAGCTTCGCTTCCACAAACCCTCAGCAGCACCTGCAGCTTCTCAGCTGGTCCTGCTGTGGACCGAGAGGCATGTGAGGAGGGGGCGGCAGCGGGGTTTGGTGGGGGGGCTCTGAGCCGCCGAGTCATCAGGAACTTGAAACGCTCCTGTGAGGAATCTTCATCACACGCGTGTGTTAAACTGCAGCATCTGCAGGACCGCTCCCCTCTACTGGACCGCTGCAGAATGTGTTCTGGTTAGACTGAAAGAAGGTTGTACCAGGATTGACCTTTGACCTCTCCTTAACACTTTCCTGCAGCTCACATGATGTCGGATCAACCAGTTAGACCAGAGGTGTCAAACTCAAAAATCCAAAAAACACAGGATAAACATGTATCGAACACTACAACTGTAACTTTTTAACAACAATTATGAACTAGATATAAAACATTAATGCTAATAATGCTAATGTGAACGCTGGGAGCTGAATTTGGCCCATGAAGATGCTGAAATCATAGCTATAAACGCTGAAGCTGAAAGCCAGCTGAAATATTAGCTAAATTAGCCAGAAAAACAAAAAAACAAACAAACTTATGTTAGCATGTAGCTGAAAAAGTAGCTAAACTTCAAAATAGCCTAAAAACCTGAAAAAAGCCTAAATTAGCCAATATAGTTATCATGTAGATGAAATATTAGCTAAATGCTAAATTAGCCAGAAAAACATCCATCCATCTTCTTGGATGCAGCAGTCTAAACAAAGACCCCCAGACTTTCCTCTCCCCGGCCACTTCCTCCAGCTCCTCTGGGGGGACCCCGAGAGGTTCCCAGGCCAGCCGAGAAACATAGTCTCTCCAGCGTGTCCTGGGTCTTCCCCGGGGCCTCCGCCCAGTGGGACATGCCCGGAACACCTCTCCAGGGAGGCGTCCAGGAGGCATCTGGACCAGATGCCCGATCCACCTCAACTGGATCCTCTGGAGGAGGAGGAGAAGCGGCTCTACTCCGAGCTCCCTCCGAGTGACTGAACTCCTCCCCCTATCTCTAAGGGAGCGTCCAGCCACCCTCTAGAGAAATCTCATTTCAGCCGCTTGTAGTCTGGATCTCGTTCTTTCGGTCACGATCAGAGCTCATGACCATAGGTGAGTACTGGAACGAAGATCGACCGGTAAATTGAGAGCTTTGCTTTCTGGTTCAGCTCTCTCTTCACCACAACGGACCGGTACAGCGACCGCAAAATGGAGGACGGTTTGGGTGGCGGTCGAAAGCCAGATAAACAAACAAACAAAGAAACTTATGTTAGCATGTAGCTGAAAAAGTAGCTAAACTTCAAAATAGCCTAAAAACCTAAAAAAAAGCCTAAATTAGCCAATATAGTTATCATGTAGATGAAATATTAGCTAAACGCCAAAATAGCCTAAAGAAATCTAAGTAAATACCAAAACAGTCCAAACATCTAGATCAGGGGTGGGCAATTGTTTTGACTCGTGGGCCACAAAGGGTTCTAAAATTTGGCATAAGGGCCGGACAAGGAGCAGATGGAAGGAGAGATTGGGTAATCAACCTCATAAACTAAAAAAATAATATGGAATTTAGAGAAAAACATGCTTTAATTTGGATTCAAATTCACATTAAATTGAGGTTTAAAATGCTTTAATTTAAATTTTTGATTTTTTGGGTTTCTTTTTTGATTTTTTGGGGTGAATCCAATGGGTTGAGTTCTTCAGAGGAAAATGAAATGCTGCATTTATGTGGGTGTAGGAATAATCCGAAAGATCACCATCTGACTCAGAAAGGGAAACACACACGAACGTCAGAGAAACAACACCATTCATGGGAAGAAACCAGAAATACAATGAAAATAAAACAGTAATTAGGATTTTTGATTCAATGTATTTTAATTTGGAGGGCCACATTAAGTAGCTTAAGGGGCCGCATGTGGCCCCCGGGCCGTAGTTTGCCCACCCCTGATCTAGCGGGATGACGATAGTTTTATCTAGAGTGGGTCTGAGGGAAGGTCCATACATCAGATTGAAGGAGATGATCCTGTGTGATCCTGCTGGATCAGATGATGATGGAGTTCCTCCCTCAGAAAACAGACAGACTCAGTTGGAACTAACTGCTGCCATTGATCTGCCTTTGTGAGCCGCCGCGCTTTAACGAGAGGACAGCATCAATTAAAGGAGAAGCCATCCTTCAGGGGGAGGGACGTATTGATCAGCTGCTCCGGCCCTCGTCCATCGCCCTGTCATGTGAGCGGGAATATGCAGATATTGACATGCGAGCAGTGAGACGAGGAGCCCGGCAGCTCTGACGGGATGGAGGGAACAGAGAGCCCAGAGTCCAGTTTGTCACTTTCAGAAGTGTCTATTCTCTCACAGGATCACAGGCGGCTGAAACTGCAGCTCTTCAGCATCACTGATGGTCTCCACCATTCTACATGATCCATGACTTCAGGACGTCCAGACTCAGAGGTTCCTGGTGGTTTTAAGGATTTCTCTGTCTGACCGCAGAAGGAGCTCCGTTCATATATGGACAGAAATGTGACAAATGTTGGAGTTCTGGTTGTGTTAGGATATTAATCATGAAAACATCACTTCATTAGCGCTGGTTTATTTATCTTTTATTTAGATTCATGAGTTTCTGGTTGAGATGCACCACAGACGGGGGTTTTGTTTGTGTTTATCTGTCACGACTGCTGACATTTTACATCCTACTACTACATTCCTGCACGGAGAGGATTTATGTGGTACAGGATGTCTAAAGAATTAGAAACGAATTCATATATTGAAAAAAAAAGACTTTTTCTTTTTATGTTTCTGTTTTATTTATCCTTGAAAAAAATGTATTAGTATCTATCATAATAGTAATAATAACATAAATAGTGTGTAAAATAAGACAAATGAGACTTTGTGGCTCCACTATGGATGGATGGATGGATGGATGGATGGATGGATGGATGGATGGATGGATGGATGGATGGATAATGGATGGATGGATGGATGGATGGATGGATGGATGATGGATGGATGGATGGATGGATGGATGGATGATGGTTGGACGGATGGATGGATGGATAATGGATGGATGGATGGATGGATGGATGGATGATGGATGGATGGATGGATGGATGATGGATGGACGAATGGATGGATGGATGGATGGATGGATGGATGGGGATGGATGGATGGATGGATGGATGGTGGATGGATGGATGGATGGATGGGTGGATGGATGATGGATGGATAATGGATGGATGGATGGATGGATGGATGGATGGATGGATGGATGGATGGATGATGGATGGATGGATGGATGGATGGATGGATGATGGATGGATGGATGGATGGATGGATGGATGGATGGGTGGATGGATGGATGGATGGATGATGGATGGATGGGTGGATGGATGATGGATGGATGAAGGATGGATGGATGGATGGATGGATGATGGATGGACGAATGATGGATGATGGATGGATGGATGGATGGATGGATGGATGGATGGGTGGATGGATGGATGGATGGATGGATGGATGGTTGGACGGATGGATGGATGGATGATGGTTGGATGGACAGATGGATGGATGATGGATGGATGGACAGATGGATGAAGAATGATTGATGGATGATGGATGGAAGATGGTTGGATGGATGGATGGATGGATGATGGTTGGACGGATGGATGGATGGATGATGGTTGGATGGACAGATGGATGGATGATGGATGGATGGATGGATGAAGAATGATTGATGGATGATGGATGGATGGATGGATGAAGAATGATGGATGGATGGATGGATGGATGAAGAATGATTGATGGATGGATGGATGGATGATGGATGGATGAAGGATGATGGATGGATGGATGGATGATGGATGGACGAATGATGGATGGATGGATGGGTGGATGGATGGATGGATGGATGATGGTTGGACGGATGGATGGATGGATGATGGTTGGATGGACAGATGGATGGATGATGGATGGATGGACAGATGGATGACGAATGATTGATGGATGGTTGGATGGATGGATGAAGAATGATTGATGGATGGATGGATGGATGATGGATGGATGGATGGATGATGGATGGATGATGGATGATGGATGGATGATGGATTAGCATATTTCCCATAATGCCACTGAAATCACTTCTATTAGTCCACAGATTTTAGCATTAACGTTCCTCCATCAGGTGAGAACTTCTGAAAGAGGAGAGACTTCTCCTCGTCCAACAAACGTTGCCTTGACCACCCCCCCTTCCTTTGTGATGGTAAAATCTTTCAGAACAGAACGTTTCCTTTTCCTTTCTGGTGAATATTAATGCTGGGTTGGATTCTGGATTCATTCTGAACATGTCGGAGAGAAGCTGTTGCCGCCCCCACCCCCCCACACACACACACACACACCCCCCACCACCCCCCCCCCCACCCCTGATGGGTTCAGACGGGTCATTTTCATTTCTGTTAGAGTCTTCAGGGCGCTCGCCCGGGGCCTCCAGGATGTTTTCATGCCAGGGGCCGTCCCGGCTGACTGACACGCTCATCAAATGTCAAACTGTCCCAGGCGCCCAATCAGCATCCAGATCTTTCCCGTGGTCGCGGTTCCTCTGCCGGCGCTCGAGCGTGCACAGAGGAGACGGCGGCGCTCTGCAGAATCATGCAGAGAATGGAATTTCTCTGATCAATATTTATGCGAGCGAGCCGCTCGGCGTCCTGCAGACGTGTTCATCATACGGAGGTCAGAGCTCGCAGCACGCCAGCGGAACGCCAGTTCCAACGTTTTCTGAATGTGTTCCAACGTGAAAAACTTTCTGAGGAAGTGCTGGTGACCCTAAGACGGCGAGCTTTTCTGCACTCACACCATGGGTCAGCCAGTGATGTTAGCAGGTGACCAGCAGCGTTCTCCACTGGGTTCTTCTACGTCAGTCACAGTTTGACCTCAGACGAGTCACATGACCAGCTAACAGCTGCACGCCCAATGAGAGTCTTAGCTTCAGATTTCTTTGGTCAGTTTGAGTTGAGATCCCCTCAAAATGTTCTGGAAACCTCTGCGGGACACTGACTGACTCGCCATGTCATGTGACTGCAGAGCTGCAGAGGATTGGTTCAAGCCCCCCGAGACCATTTCTGCACAGGTCTGCAGGTTTCCGAGGTGAAATACCGCAGAGACGCGACTTATTTAACCGAGTTAGCAGAGTCGATCTGTGTGCAGTCTGAGTGGAGATCCATGTTCCGTGTGGACGCTCGTAACCAGAACCTCCGACATGGAGTCTAAACATGCTATGCTAACACCAAACGTGCCTTTTTATTGTTATTGATGACCAGATGTTCTCTTGATCTCATTTCTAACTTGTATAATTTTAACAAAATATATTTTTATGGAGATTAAAATATTGAAAGTTATTTAAGGTTTAAACTGATTTATTCAGGAATAATATTCCTGATTTAGCTAATATTTCAGTTGCATGCTAGCTGTTTTAGCTAATATAGGTTTTTTTTTTCTATTTTGACGTTATGCAAATCTTTTAGCTTTATACTAGCCGCATTGACTCAAAATTTTTAAGCTAATTTGGCACTTAAATAATATTTTAGCAAACTTCAGCGTTTTCAGCTATCAGCATCTTCAGCACCAAATTCAGCTGACAGCATTCACACTAGCGTTATCCCAGGTAGTGCTATATATCTAATACATAATTATGTATTTAAATTATGGTTTTAAAGTTTTAAAAATTGTCATTATGCAATTTTTTAAAGCTATTTTGCAGCTTAGCTAATATTTGAGCTACATGCTAGCTGTTTTGGCAAATTTAAGGTTTTTTTAGGCTAATTTGGCATTAAAGCTAATATTTTAGTTGGCTATCAAATGCTAATCTTTTAGCTTCATGCTAGCTGTCTTGACTAAATTCAATATTTGACCAGTTTTTTTGTGAATTTGGCATTTAGCTGATATTTTGGCAGGCTCTTAGCTTCAGTGTTTTTATCTAGTAATTTCAGCATCTTTAACTATTAGCACTAGCATCTTCAGCGGCCAAATTCAGCTTACAGCATTCACACTAGCATTATTGCAGGTAGTTCATAATTATGTTAAAAGTTACAGTTTTAAAGTTTTAAAAATGTAGTTTTTTAAATGTTTATCCAGTTCGACCCGCGACCCGAGGGGTGTTTTGGCTTTTGGCCCCCTGTGTGATTAAGTTTGACCCCCCTGCTCTAGAAGAACAAAAACCATAAGCAACACATCCGAATGTTAAATCGTTTCGTGTGATATTTGAAGGACCATAAACTGGAGTCGATGTTTGGACAGGAGAAGTTTCGGGATCACTTCCTGGTCAGAGGACACGCTGCTCTTCTTCTCCCCTCAGACGAGCATCTTCTCACTCTACAGGACGGTCCCAGAGAGGAAGAAACCCCCAAACCCGCCTCCCCCACCCCCAGCTCTGTGGGTGGAGGGAGTTCTCCCGCCTCGGGGCAGCTTACATCATTTGCCCTGTTTCTTACAGGCAGAGGGCTAAAGTGGAGCGGCGCTTCCCACACCTGAGCGGGCGCGCACGCCGACCCCGCGCTCGCTTACCTTTCTCCCGGCTTAGGGTGCGAATATTCCCAGAATCATCCATGGAGGTGTTCCTGGGAGAGCCGGCGCTCCATGCGTTCCTACGACAGGGATGGAGGGGCGGGATTCATCCCAACTGCCATCTCAAAGCTGTTCCTGTCACAGGAACGCCCCCCCCAAATTCATCATTCTGGGTGCGACAGGAACGCTGCCCCCTCCTCCTCCTCCACTCCACCTGTCTTGGAAACTCTTCCTCCGCTCATCCGTCTCTGGGAACGCTCTTCCTCGCGTGGCGATGCGGAGAAGGCTGAGACAACGGTGTGATCTTCCTCTTCCTCCTCTCTTCTGCAAAGGCATGGGGGTGGGGGGCTGTTTCCTGGGGGGGCTTGCTCAGTGCAGTCAGCCACTCACAGCCCCTCTGTGAGAGGAGCTCTCCTCCTCACACCATCACCTGGGAGAGCAGCGGCACTGAAGGAGGGAGCGGAGCGGAGCAGGAGCGCAGCGCTAACGAAAGGGGGAGGCGACGCTCGAGGAGGCGTTTGGTTCGCTGCCTCTGTCCCAGCAGGGAGTCCACACATCCACAAAGACCCCACAGCCCCCCGAAGACCCGCTCGTCTTCAACATCCCACCGAGGAGCTTCTGAGAACAGGTGAGGAGGAGGAGGAGGAACGGAGGAGCTGCAGACCTGGAGCCGATGTTCTGCTGAGGTCCAGTCAATCACAGAGTTTCATGTTTCCTGATGAGAGCAGACAGGAGGCGGAGTCACATCTTTGACACATTTGGCCCAAACTTGGAATTGATGAGGAGCAGAAGACAATATCCCGGGTCTGGAGCAGGAAGAGTCCGTAAACAATCGGATTCTCTCACTTTCTCCTGCAGGGATTCTTAGATGACAATCAAACTCTCCAGCATGGAGCGTCGCTTCATTAAACGTTCTGGTTCTGACTCCGCTCTCTGTGCAGAACCTCAGCAGGGTTCGCCTGAAACCTCAGTGAGGCACAAAACACCCAGCATGCATTGGGAGTGGCCAGACTTTCCTTTTATCCTTGAACAGTCTTTAGTTTGACATTTAACTGCAGTCATTTGTAGTACAACTCTGAAAAAAAGATGTTTTTTTTTTTAGAAACATTCAAAATGGAACAAGGCCAAATGCCCCCCAAAGGGGGAGAGGAAGGTTGAAATCTGCCCCACTTCCCTGGAACAGATTCAAGAGAAGAATTGAACAGGAAATCTGTTGGATTTCTCATCATTTCCTGTAGATAAATTTAGAAAACAGACATTTTTCCTACTAATTCATCAACATTAGGGCGGTGCAGTGGTGCAGTGGTTAGCATCGTGACCTCCCAGTACAAAACTCCGGGTTCAAACCTCAGCTGGGTCCTTCCTGTGCCTGCATTGCTTTCCCCCGTGCTCTCTGGCTTCATTCTCCTTCAGAAGTCTCCACAGCCAATCAGCTTCCTCCGTCTGTCTTCAGCATCCTTCACGACTTCCTTCACTGCATCCATAAACCTCCTCCTCTCGGGTCTCTGTGGTCTGAGCTCAGCATCTTCTACCAATATCTCCAGTCTTCAGACACTTCCATACCTGCACAGGTGTGTCCTCAGGACATGTCCACTCTTCCCCCTCTGTCTCTTCTATTCTTCATCTCTCGTTTTCTTCATTCATCAGTTCTTCAAGTCTTCTTTCCATGACACTATAGTCACCTGTCCACACATTCCCATCTCCACCCTAACCTGCTGGATGTCCTTCCCATCTCCTCCACGATAGCTTGAACCCATGTGACCTTTCCCCCAGGTCTCCTGGTCAAACAGTACGTCTTCCTTCCTTCTCTGCATCCAGTCATCTAACTCTCAACCTTTTCCTGTCATTGTTCCAACATTCAATGTCCCTACTCTCCTCCAATACCCATGATGTTCCTCTTCTCTCTCTTCTTCCTCTCCGTCTTCAACCAACATTATTCCAGTTTCCACCGACATCCTGTCAGTGAACATCACCGACGGTTAATTTTTGTTTTAATCTCTTGTCATAAGTTTAACATAAATACAATTTACATTGTTCTTTACTGAGCCCTTCTTTTATTGTTGATGTTTTTGGAGGTCAAATATGACGCTTCAGAAAAGAATCCTCACATGAACTTTTTATGTGAAAGCTCAACATTTGGAGTTTTACAGAAGTTAGAGTTTATTTTTGCCGCTCATACTGTAAAAGCATCAAAACTAAAGTAGAAAGATCTGAAATTATAGTTAAAATTAAAGCTGGGTTTGGATTATAATTTCCAGAAACGATTCAATTTGATTCACAAGAGTCTCAATGATTCCATTCTCTTTTTTTATTCTTTCGATTCTTTAATTCACTTCACGCCACCAGATCCAACATCAAAAGTTGAGCGTCTCACGTGGAATTGTCAGATCAACAGCTCGTCTGTAAAACCACCAACAACTATTTCCCAGAATCTCTTCATTCGTAGCTCCTCCCCCTCCTCCCAGACGCCGACGTCTCCTTTGATAGAGGATGAGCGCTGAATCTGAATGTATCTTGTTGTGTTAAATAAAAAAAAGGTTCAAATTCTCCCTTGTTGTTCTCTAGCAGAATCAACTTAAAATAATACATTTTCTCATTTGTTGTTGTGTTTTTTGAAAGACTTATCATGTGAATTCGTTTGAGTTTATTCCTGGTCTGGGAATCGATTTAAAAAAATAACTAAATAATCGCAAATCTGGAAAATATTGTTCACCTTTAATCGACTTCATTTGTTATTAGCAAATAACACAAGTCGGTTACGTCATACTACTCATAACAAACATTATACGCAATAAATGATGAATTCTATTAATCAGGGCTAGAAGTTAACGCGACAGATTTTATTAAGGGGATCTCAGCTGCCCACGGCCAAGTTTAACGCGTTGATGTCAATTAATCGCGCGCTACCACATAATTATTAGTTTTAATAGGGAAACAGTAGAATTTTAAAATCCTGTTTTTTGACATTTCTAGAGTTTTAATAAATGTATATGTGTTTAACAGAAACACAGCGAGCGTTCACTCACGAGTCCTCACCGAGTCCTCACCGAGTCCTCACCGAGTCTTCACCAAACCAGATGTAGAAGGTCATTAGCTCTGAAGACACGTGTGATGGCGTGATGATGAGGCAGAAATGTAAAAGCAGTCTCTCATTTTGAACATCAGCAGCTGCAGAGGAGCTGAAGCCCCCCCCCCATGGCAGAGCACAGTTAAAATATTTTCAGCATCTCCCCGTGTTTGCATGAATAATACACATTGTGCGTCGTCTCTCCTCATTCTTCTTTCATGAAGCAGCAAACCTCCGATCTCTTCTACATCGAATTTTACAAATACCAACTTCTGTCCAACCTGACCTCCACCAAATTCACTTTTATCCTCAGTCGACCAGCTCCTTCTGCAGGAGCCAGCGTAGCTGCAGGGCCCGTTTCACAGCACCGGGGGTCACTGACGGTTCTGCAGAACCGGTCGGAGAGGCTCGCCGTCACACACAGACTCAACTGTCCAGTCGTTCGCGGCGTGCTCCCTGTGAGTCGTCCTGAAGCTCCGCGTGAAAATGTTCACTTCCTGAATTAGAGATCACTTTCATGAAGTCTCAAACTGTTCAATGAAAAGCCAAAGAAAACGAAATTACAGGCTGACTAAATAAATTACCATCAAAGATAAAAAGCTTTGAAAAATTAACAACAAAAAGAGAATTTTGGCCACAACGAAACCAAAAGTTTTGAAACTGAAATGTTCAGATTTGAAAATGAAAGAAAAAAGGTTTGAAATTCAAATTTTGAGTTTTGAAATATAAAAAAACAGAACATTCGAAGCTTGAAATAATTAAGTTTGTTGTAGAATAGCAAAAAGTTTTAGACATTTTACATTTTTTGGCCAAACATTAAAATCTTGTTCAGACTATTTTATTTGGCTTTCAGGTAATATTGGCTTCAATTTAGCTCCATACAGGAGCTCCTCCTCATCAGCTGAGAGAACAACCAGAATTCTGAAAGTCAACTCAAAGTTTGTTTCAACAGGTTAAATGTTCTAACAGCTACGGTTCATCTGAAGAAGTCACATGATCATGATCATACAGTACATGGAAATGTTGAGTGTCAGAACTGTGTGAGTAATGGGTGTTTGGTGTTTCAGGACGGCAAACGTTGTCTTTTTGGATGTCATAGTGTATCTATATGATAACAAACTAACATACATTGTGAGAAAGTTAAAAAAAATACCAGGAATAGAACACGGAGATTTGCTAAGTCAATACATCCAGTTAGCTACAACCGGAAATAAACATTATTATAAATAATTTTATTTTAAAAACTATTATTATTATTATTATTATTATTATTATTATTATTATTAATATTATTATTATTATATTAACATCATCATCATTACTATTATTGTTACTATTATTATTATTATTATTATTCTTATCATCATAATCATTATTACTATTATTATTGTTATTATTATTACTATTATTATTATTACTTTTATTAATATTATCATTATCATTATTACTATTATTATTATCATTATTATATTAACATCATCATTATTACTATTATTCTTCCTATTATTATTATTACTATTATTATTATAATAACATCATCATTATTGCTATTATTATTGTTACTTTTATTAATATTATCATTATCATTATTAATATTATCATTATCATTATTACTATTATTAATATTGTCATGTTTATTATTACTAAGATGTGGTGCTAAGATATAAAAACACATATTTAGACTTTTTTTTAATCTTACTCATTTCTGCTCAAGTAAGTGGAAAACTTGTGAATTATTTATTAATTACTATTCATAATCTGATTTCAAAGCGGCTGATGAGAAAACTCTGATGACCCAGCATTCTTGCAGCATTTAAACGCATCACCTACATGAAGAGACGTGAAAGGAGTTTCCCATCTGGTCCAGGCGTTAATCTGTTTTTGTCTGTTTACTTTTTAAAGTTTTGTGTACGCAGGAGCCGCTTTAAATTGTTAATTCATTTTTAGTTGGAGTGAGTGTAAACTGTGTTTTTTATTCCTAAAGTTTTAATATTTATACATTTGCAAGCACACACATTTCACACAAAATGTTTTGCATGAGTTACAAATCAATGATTTCCAAAGTTACACACAAACAGGCGGACCCAAACCCGGTGATTCTCCTCCGTTCAGGTTTGTTGGTCTTACTTTGTCAGGTCCGCTCTGCACAGCAGGATTCCTGTTTTCACAGAAACATGAAGCTACAGATCGAAGGCGCTCTTTGTTTCGGGTCGGCCGCGCCGCCCAGCAGCAGACTATCAGCTGATAGATCAGCTGCGAGTGAGGAAACGGGGATCGATGGTCTGACGTTCATCACCAAAGACTCGTCGGATAAGAATCCGAAACGGTCTCGCCGCTTGTCGGGTTTCTCTCTGTTCTGCAGTTTTACGCCTGTGGAAGTATCGAGCGAGAGGCTGCAGAGAGAAGGTCAGAGTTCGGCGGGAGAACGGACACTAACTGAAGAGAAAATGAAATGGAAGTGGATGTGGATCATCGTGTCAAACTGTTCTTTCTGTTCCTATGAGAGCATGAAACAGTTTCTGAGTGGATTTGGATCTTCTGATGAACGAAAGAAAAGACAAACCGACAGGAGAAAGAAAAGACTGTTCAAATGCAAACTAATCAGGACAGAAATATTCTCTGCATGAAATGAGACTTCATGTTTTACTGGATTCTGTGTGTTTTATCCTAACAAAAAAAAGAAAGAAGGATCTGTTTTGTCCTGATTGAAAATACACCAGTAAACCCCCAGAGCCTTTAACCCTTTAAATCAGGGCTGCTCATTCCTGGTCCTCGAGATCTACCACCCTGACTATTTTCCAGATCTCCAAGCCCTGCCACCTGCTGATTGGCTCAGTCAGATGTCTCCACAATCTGATTGAAAGGACACACCTGGTCCAGGTAATCAGCAGCAAGCAGTACAGGGAGAGCTGGAAAACAGGCAGGGTGGTAGATCTTGAGGACCAGGAATGAGCAGCCCTGCTTTAAATCAACCAAACGCTGGGAAACATTTAGAAAACGCGGTTTTAAAAACGTTAATTGTGTATATTACTCCCCAAGGCAGGGGCTTACTTACTTACTTACTTACTTACTTACTTACTGCCATTTACGCCTTGAGACGCTTAGGGCAGTGATTTCGTTGCTGTTTCTGTAACCATGTTGGGTTTTATAGGACCGGGTGGGTAGACCTGTGCCAAACCCCCAACCTGGAGGGCCAGTGGACTGCTCTTAGTCTGGCCTCTACCCTTCAATCTGTCTGGCATGGGAGACCCTACCAGGAGCGTAAAGCTCTAGCCAGCATAGCTATCCAGGTCCTCGAGACGCCAAGCCCCCCAACCACGACAAGGTGGCAGTCCATTACAGGTGGTCTCACAGGGACGGGCAAGGCAGGGGCGCCGCTCGAGATTTTGAAAATCCTTTTTGCAGCCCCCCCCACCCCCCCACCCCACCCCCACCCCCACCCAAACACAAAATCTGTTGATGCAGGTTTAGATAAAATGATGCATTCTGATGGAATATTTCACACAGAGCTCAAATATTAATTCCTTTCCGATCTAATAAAAACATGGCAAGACCCAAACAAATAAAACTAAAGTTCAAAACATAAAAAGAGCTACCATAATGCAGCGATGCAAAATCAATCAATGGATGGGTGGAGCCTATATATTTTGCGTGGTGGTGTACTCTGCATTCCTGACAGTAAACGTGGTAAAGTGGCCTGTGCATTGCTTGCATCTCTGTCGGGTTTCCCATGTTGGGTGATGTTCAAGGCCATCCATTCTCACATCAGAGGGTACATCAGTGGGTTTTCTCTTGCGGGGAGGGGTTGGCACTGTTTCTGGAGAGCCCTCGTGAGGGCTGTACCCACAGAAGCCTGAAACCTTCACAGGGGCGTGGGTTTCTGACGGGGCTGCAGTTTCTCTAGGTCTCTTCTGTAGCAGGTCCATGTATCTCTAGGTCTTCCCCAATCTCTGCAGCAGGAGTCCTTTCCTCTTCGTCAACTTCCTCTTCCTCAAGCTGCTCCATGTTGCTTGAGTTTCCATCAAAATGTTTGTGAAAGTAGTAAGTAAAAGGAAACTACCAGTACTTTTATCATGACAAAACCAAACTAGCCATCAATCAACATAATACAGCAAATTACAAATGTAGTTTTTTTTTTTACAGTACATATACCAAGCTATGCATGAAATACAATAAAATGACAGTTGACTGATTTAGGGTTACATGTAGTGCTGCCACAAATGATTATTTTTAATAGTCGACTAATCAACGATTATTTTTTCAGATTTATCGAATAATCGGGTCATGCACAAACTAGATGTGAAGTACACATCTTAACCAACATTAGCTTTAAACTAACTAAAAAAACTAGATAAATGACATAAATAATAATGCTAGTAGTTTCTGTGAGCTGAATTTGGCCGCTAATGATGCTGGTACTGAGAGCAGAAGATTCTGAAATTGATAACTGGAAATGCTAAAGCTAATAACTGAAAACACTGAAGTTCATAGCAGAAAATGCTGAAGTTGATGAAAACGCTGAAGCTGTATATCCTATATTAAAGATCTCTTAGTTCCTTACCAACCAATCAGAACACTTCGTTCACAAAATGCAGGACTGCTTGTAGTTCCTAGAATAATATAAGCTCCCAGCTCATGTCAGAGATCCAGCACAGTTTCTACCTTCAAAGCTAGCCTTAAAACATTCCTCTTTGGACAGGTTAGCGTTCTGCTAGATTTTCTATCATAGTTGTTCTCTACATCAGCTCTGGGGTTCTGTTCTCTGTTCTTATTTCTTCCCCTCTCTCTTACTCTTTATTATTCATTTGTAGTAATCTCCATGTTTTTGTTGTGCAGTTCCATTCACATGTTGTTTTTCTCTCTCTCCCCCTTCTGGGGAGCGGGAGTGATTTCAGATCCCAGGTGGATCCCCCACGCTCCTGCTCCTGGTCGTGGACTGCACTTCTGCTTCGTCTGACTGAGGACTTCATCTCCACTCGTCCCTCAGCTCTATCTGCAGCTTTATCTGAATGATCTCTATTCAAATACTTAGTTTTAGAAGCTAATTTTCCCTTAACAGTTCTGGTATCGCCTGTTCGTCCTGGGATGGGATCTCTCCCTCATGTGGGAATCCCTAAGGTTTCTTCGTTTTTCCTGATTCAGGTTTTTTGGGAGTTTTTCCTTACCAAGAGGGAGGGTCTAAGAGCAGGGATATCCAGTTTATTTAGTCGGTTTAGTCTTTAGTGATCTTTCATGTTTCATGACTATTTTTTGCAACTGTAAAATTACCTGCATGAAGCCCAATGAGGCAAAATTCTTTGTGATTTTGGGCTATATAAATAAAATTGAATTGAATTGAATTGAATTGATAGTCAGCTAAAATGATAGTTAAATACCCAACTGGCCTAAAAAAGCGCAAGTTAGCAAAAACGGCTAGAAATATTAGCTAAACTCCAAAATAACAAAAAAAAAAGCCAAAATATCTAGCATGTATATTAGCCACGCTCTAAAATAGCCTAAAAAACCTTAATAAATACCATAATAGTACAAAAAGCTAGCACAATGCCATTATAACTTCCAACTTTCCTACACTCTGACTCCATATAATATAAAGTAACGACTAAAAGACTATTAAATTAGTTGTCGACTAATTTAACAGTTGATTAGTCATTGATTAGTCGACTAATCATGGCAGCCCCAGTTACATGAACTTAAATCCCTGCTGTATCACATTTGATACTTCATTTTACTAATACATTGTTTGTGAAATTGTAATATTTTTCACCCTGCATCAACTTAGTAACGGTTCTTATTGATGTTTTAGTTCAAATTTGAATGTTTTTCTTACCATAAACTTTTCAAATTAATCAAAATTCTTCTTTAAAAACCGCATGTGTCCCACTCCAGAAACATGGCAGCCTTGTAGTGTCACTGGAAACCCCTCCATTGAATTAAATACTGCCCTCTGGTGGATTATCTGTGCACTGCATATGTCTGATTGTATACATCTGGTTTTTCAGGTAAAAAAATGTCACACTACTCTGGTGAAGGGGTGACAAACTCATGTATCAAATATGACACGTTTGGCGTGTTAGGGTTAAGAAAGCGTCATGTATGGAAGTACAATTACTGCAACACTGATTTAGGTTAGCCAAGTAAACGCAAGTAAATCTGTAGAATACCTTTTAGATAAAGAATGACCCTGCCCACCCTCGGGGGGGGCGGAGCCCTTCCAGCAGAGTTTGCACGCGCGTCCCTGAGGTTCAGATAAAAGTGACGCCCACAGATTTAATGAGGGGGAATCAGGGCTGCAGGCTTCTTAATATGTTTTGTGCATCTGTCTCCATACTGCGAGCTCATCTCTCAGCCTTGACAGGGGCTGTTATTATTTCCCATCATGCTCCAGGCCTGACCTCGGACGGTCGGTTTCCTCTGGAGAAAACCTGCTAAAGCAGCCGTTTTTTAATTTCGTTTCTGGCCAAGCGTGAAGCTTGGCGTGTTTGCATGTGCAGCAGCTGATGCTTTCTGTCACAGGACAGCTGTGTTCCTCCATCTCTGCTCCTCGTGTTTGGAGAATCAGAAGTAACAGCAGAGATGAAAGTGAAAACAGCTGAATCTGCACTAAAGCTTTGGATTTCTGAAGATAAAAAAAGAAGGAGCACCTTTGAACAAGCGCTGCATTGATTAAAAGTCCCAGTGTGACCACAAGCGCTCTTCTCCATGGAGCTGATGTGACTCCTAAAGGGCGTGTGACGAAGGTGACCAAAGACCAGCCACAACGGGCGGTCAGGAGCTGAAGAAAGATGGCTGCTGCTGCGATAAACTTTGACCATTTCATCATTTTCTCTTTCTCCAGAGGGTAGAGCTCAGAATCAAGTATGGAGTCGACTTTCTCGGTGAACTATGCTCAAAACAAAGTTGAAATTCCTGAACACGCCAAAGGGCAGCAGAAGCAAACCCTGCACACAGTTGCCATAGCAACAGCACTTTGACAGGGATCACTTGAGTGAGTAAGTGGAAAGTTTTAAGCATATTTTCATGGCCATTAGCTTCAGATAAAGCTGACATGTGGTCAAGCTGGAAAAAATGCCAAGGGTGGGAAAAGTGCACATTACCCATGATGCAATATTTTCCCTAATAGTGACGCTACTGATGTAATGAAATCTTATTGTGAGGAAGCTCTTGTCTCCAGTCTTTCCTGACTACATGGTCGTTTAGGTCTCGACTTTTACCTGAAGAGGTCGCTGTCAACATTTAACGGGAGGCGGAGTCTCTGGGTTTTGATTGGATGATGGATGGATGGATGGATGGATGATGGATGGATGGATGGATGGATGGATGATGGATGGATGGATGGATGGATGGATGGATGGATGGATGGATGGATGGATAAATGGATGGATGGATGGATGGATGGATGATGGATGGATGATGGATGGATGGGTGGGTGGGTGGGTGGGTGGATGGATGGATGGATGGATGATGGATGATGGATGGATGGATGGATGGATGGATGGATAAATGGATGGATGGATGGATGGATGGATGGATGGATGGATGGATGGATGGATGGATGGATGATGGATGGATGATGGATGGATGGGTGGGTGGGTGGGTGGGTGGGTGGGTGGATGGATGGATGGATGGATGGATGGATGATGGATGGATGGATGGATGGATGGATGGATAAATGGATGGATGGATGGATAAATGGATGGATGGATGGATGGATGGATGGATGGATGGATGGATGGATGGATGGATGATGGATGGATGGATGGATGATGGATGATGGATGGATGGATGGATGGATGGATGGATGGATGGATGGACCTACAAATGAATTAAAAACGTGGGCGGGAACATCTTCTCCGTGGATCCCCAAGTTTTTAGTTTCTCTGCATAATCTCATCTTTCCCAAAAGATTTCTCTGTTAACTAAGTTAACAACGCTAACAAAGTTAACTTAGTTAAGTAAAAAAAATAAAAAAGCATAAAGTAGTCAAAACAGCTACAGTGTAAATATTAATGAAAACCCAATATAGCCCAAAAAGACTCAAAACGAAAACCCTACATTAGCCTAAACAGCTAGCATGTAGCTGAAATATCAGCTAAACTCCAAAATATCCGGATAAATCAAAGTAAATACCAAAAGAGTCCAAAAAGCTATCAGAATGACAAATTTTCAAACTTTAAAACTACTACAAACTAATATAATTATGAATAATAAAAAGTCAGGAATATTATTCCAGAATTAATCAACTTAAACCTTAAATAACTTTCAATATTTTACTCTCCATAAAAACATATTTTGTCAAAATCATACGAGTTACAAATGAGTGCAAGGTAACATCGGGTCATTAATAAAATAAAATGATCTGGAGGGCCGGATAGAATTACCCGGAGGGCCGCATCCGGCCCCCGGGCCTTGACTGTGTCCTGCAGTGACAGCCGAAATGTGCCTGAAGAAACCATCCCCGTTCTCCCACTTCTTTATAACTTTCTGGATTTTCTGTTCTCTGGAAATATAAACGTCCAGGAATGTTGTAAACGTGAAGATTCGTTTTTTTGGAAAAGTCTGTGGGATCTGAGCTTTTCTGGGACGCGAGCGTGTCCCTGAGGAGAAGGTTTTCACTGCTTTCCATGGAATCCCATGAAGACCGGAGGCTCTGTTTATGTGTGAGCGCGCCCGCGTTTGGCTACGCCGCTGTGATGTAATTCAATGTGCGAGGCAGTGAAGCGAGCGCCGCTCCCGCTCCCGCTCTGCGGGGAGAATACCTGAGAATAGACGCGACCACGTGTCACCACGAGGCAGAGACGCCTGACTGAAGAGCCTTTTCTCCGTTCTCCACTTTTCTCTGCAAACGCTGCCAAGTCTGATGACCTGAAATCCTTCAAAAATGCCCCCAGACTCCCAACAGGTTAAGACGTCACCATGGCAACCACCCGAAATTCTGGACCGCGCCTCCTCATCGACACACAGATTTAAGCTCAGAGCCGTCCAGACACCCGCAGAACTCCAGAGGTCGTCCACAAACCCTGACCTGCGCGGGGATGCCTTTTGGATGGACTGAAGTATTCAATCATCAGGGAGACAGAAGAGGAACCCCTCGTGTTCAGATGAATGTTTGATGAGAACGGAAACCACCTCGGTCCAAATGAGGGAAAACGGCGGAGCTTCTCCTCCGGACGGCGCCGCACCGCTTACATAACTGACGTGAAGACTCGTGTTATAGCAGCTGTTTGGACTAAAGTCAGAACAGACAAAAATCTGATGGAGATCCATGTTCCCTCACTTCTAAACTGAACTTTGTTTGTTTTTTTAACTACATTAATAAAACCAGAAGTCTGTGTTTATGTAGTTTAACAGCAGAGACGGTAAAATCTGAATGATGCAACTGAAAGGATGTTCGTGTTCCACTTAAGTTATAAAATGAAAGTAATATTAATTTATTGTCACATAAATGCTTTTCAGTTTCTGCATGTTGTGAATTTTGAATCCTTAAAGATCTCCTCCGATGAAAATGTTCTTGTAGCGTTTTATCTTAGTATTCCAATCGTGATGTATCAGGAGTAGATAAAAACCTGCAGTTTGAAAAAGTTTGAACAAACCAAAGAAGTTACCCTCTGTTTTTATTATGGACGACTCACTAAACCAGCGGTTTAGTCCTTCAGGTTGATCTCTAATACTCAGTAGAGCCACAAAGTCTTCCTTTACCCTTTAAAACAAGGGTGGGCAAACTTTTTGATTTGTGGGCCAGAAAGGGTTCTAAAATTTGGCTTAAGGACCGGACAAGGAGCAGATGGAAGGAGAGATTTGGTAATGAGCCTCATAAACTAAAAATATAATATGGAATTTAGAGAAAAACATGCTTTAATTTGGATTAAAATTCACATACATTCATTTAGAAACGGAAATTTTGGGAATTTGAATTTCTAAATTTTGATTTTTGTTCTCTTTTTGGTGATCCAATGGGTTGATGTTCTTCAGAGGAAAATGTGAACTCAAAGAAATCTGAAAAATCACCTTCTGACTCAGACACCATTCATGAGAAGAAACCAGAAATACAATGAAAATAAAACAATAATTAGGATTTTTGATTCAATGTATTTTAATTTGGAGGGCCAGATTAAGTAGCTTAAGGGGGTTTTTATCCTTCACAAACTTTTATTTTACTATATTAAAATAGCCACAATGGAGGGGTAAAAGATTAGACCCCTACACTGTGCAAATACTGTCTAAAAGAAAGTATATGAGCAGGTCCAGTCATGCAACCATAACTGATCCCAAACTCACGTTTCAGGTCAACAGTGAACCCCTCTTTGCTAAATGCTAACACCTTCATTTCTGCTTCTGCATGGTTGATCTCTGATTTTAACCCTTTTTGTTTCTAGGCTAGTGTTAGCTTGGGTTTATGAGATGCTATATGCTAGCAGGAGAGAGTGTAAAGAAAAGGCTGATGGGAAATTAGCTGAGGCTTACGTCGGCCATCACAGCCCCACCTTTCAGTGAGTTCCTGCTGATCTGCAGGAAACATTTCCTCTCCAAAAACACAAACATAAAGGATGACTGGGAACAGTTTTACAATAGAAACACAGCTGGAGAGGGACTTGAACAAATATCTCTTTAATTTAGAGTGCAGTGTTCTAACACCAACAGGAATCATAAAGAACATTGAAAAACCTCTGACTGCACATTTGCTGTGGAATAAATGTCTTCTCTGAAGACCTGGATTAAAGATGTTGGATCCAGAAATGAGGTGAGAGCCTCGTCTCAGTCTGCAGAGAAATCTGTCTTCTGTTTAAACTCTGTCTGTGCATTCATTTAACTGTTTAAGTGCAGATCCACCTGCAACACCTTCCTCTGTCTCCTCTTCATCACTTCCTCTGGTATGTCTTCTTCCTGTTCTTATAAGATCTAATGTTTGTTTATGATTTATGATCAATACTTTCACTTTTGTTCATTTTTTAACATAAAGATGATATTCAGATTGACATGGAAGTGTGTGAGCTGTACAAAGTAAATCTGATCTTCTCAACTGATCCTGAGGACTCAGTTGATCCTGAGGATTCAGTTGATCCTGAGGATCCAGTTGATCCTGAGGATTCAGTTGATTCTAAAGACTCAGTTGATCCTGAAGATCCAATTGATCTTGAGGTATCAGTTGATCCTGAGGATTCAGTTGATCCTGAGGATTCTGTTAATTCTAAAGACTCAATTGATCCTGAGGATTCAGTTGATCTTGAGGACTCAGTTGATCCTGAGGATTCAGTTGATCCTGAGGATTCAGTTGATCTTGAGGATCCAGTTGATCCTGAGGATTCAGTTGATCCTGAGGATTCAGTTGATCCTGAGGATTCAGTTAATTCTAAAGACTCAGTTGATCTTGAGGATTCAGTTGATCCTGAGGATTCAATTGATCCTGAGGATTCAGTTGATCCTGAGGATCCAGTTGATCCTGAGGATTCAGGTCAGGTGTGTTTCTTTTTATGAATGGCTAAAGGTGTGTCCCTAACTGTGAGCATGCACCTGCTGATCGAGTCCCCCCAGTCTGGATTTTTCCAATCCGTAGACCCCCACCCCCCCCCTTAGCGTGTCATGAGTCTGTGACCGTCAGCACATCGGCGTTCCTCCCTCCATCACAACATCTCAGCTTCGGGTGGGTGGGGGGTTGGGGGTGTTCACGTGAGCTCGGCTCATAACAGCAAATAAGCCGAGCTTTTATGAGAGCAGAAAGCTTCTCCCCTGAACAGAATCTCATCAAAGCACAGCCGCTCTGACGCTGCGTTCAGCCGCATTAGAAGAACTGATTATCTGGAGGGAAATGAAAGCTCAGCGTCTGTCTGGAATCCTGCTGAAGCAGTTTACTCGCAGGTTTCTGTCCCTCTGACATCCTGTTTGTCACATTTGTCAGACAAAGGTTTGACCCTTTGAGGGGGGGGGTGTTACATGGAACCGAGGTTCTGATCCAGATCACAGCTGTGATTCTTCCCTCCCCCCCCTCACATGCTGATCTCTGCTGAGCGTCACCAACCTCAGGCCTGGACACAGCAGACACACCGGTCACCAGAACCTGAGACCCGACGTCCAGAAGTCAGCTCCGACACGCGCAGCTTCCAAACATGGAAGAAGCTGCAGGACAAAATCAACTGGAGACGGAAATGAAAGGAAAACGGTCGGATACAGGATCAGAGCGAGTCCAGGAACATCTACAGCAGAGGGGTCAAACTCAACCGCACAGGGGGCCAAAAGCCAAAACACACCTTGAGTCGCGGGACGAACAGTAGAAACGTTTATTGAACATTCTGAAACTATAAAACATAATCAGGAACAAGAGCATCACCTGTTATAACGATCATGTGAATGCTGGAAGATGAATTTGCCCAATGAAGATGCTAGCGCTGATAGCTAAAAAAGCTGAAGCTAATAGCTAGCTAAAATATTAGCTAAATGCCAAATTAGCCTAAAAAACTCAAGTTAGTCAAAACAGCTAGCAAGTAGCTAAAAAATGGCAGAACTTTTTCTGTATTCTTAAAAAACAGAAAAAATTATAAATGATCCAAAACAGCTAGCGTGTAAATATTAGCCAAAATTCCAAAACGGCTTGAAAAAACTTCAAAAGAAAAGCATAGATTAGCCAAAACAGCTAGCATGTAGCTGGAATATTAGCTAAACTCCAAAATAACCTAAAAAATCTTAGTTAATGCCAAATCAGTCCATAAGCTGCCAGAATGCAAATTTTTAAAACTTTAACTTTTTAACATAATAATGAAAAATAAGAAGACAAGAATATTATTAGACTAATTTAACTTAAACCTTAAATAATTTCCAATATTTTACTCTCCATAAAACTACATTTTGTCAAAATTATACAAGTTAGAAATGAGCTCAAGATAACATCGGGTCATTAATAACAATAAAATAAAATGATCTGGAGGGCCGGATCCGGCCCCCGGGCCGTGACTTTGACAGGTGTGATCCATGGTGTGAACAGAACCGACACCATGAATCTGTGAGAAACTGATGGACCAAACGGAGTTCTGAGTTATTGAGGGAAATTCCCTTTTTTAACGTTTTGTTTGGTCAGTTTTAGATTCAGTTCTTTGGTCACATTTATCTTTCTGTTTGAAGTGATTGTAGTTTAGACGTTTTGGATGTTTCCCATTGAGATAAAATGAGAAGTGTGGGGAGAGATGAGAAGCAGAGCTGGACAAAGTCAAAGGGAGTTCCTGGCTGGCAAACAGCGCCTCATGCTGGCCAAACATGAGACAGTTGAACAGTTTTTCTGTCTCGGTTTCATCTTCCACATTTTATGCAGACAATACACCCCCCCCCCCCCCCCCCCCCCCCGAATACTGAAGCTGCAGATGCATGAAGCTCTGCAGAGTCTCCTCTAAACACATTAAAACAGAGCCTGATGAGCGAGACAGGAGGGGAGGGGCCGATTAATACCGAAAGATAAAACAACCGCTCTCCTGCTGAGAACCTGCTCCTCACCTTGAAGGTTTCACTGATCTCAAATCTGTCAGGAAATCTCCCAGAATTCATAGCTCATTAAAGAGAGACCAGAACTGCTGTGAGTCAGGACGGAGAAATCTGCTGATAGATTTGATCCCTAAACACTAACTTAAATTAAAATAAATATGAACAAGACAAGCCGTGTTGAATGTTCTGAAATGATAGACGTCATAAAGGAGAAGTGTTTAGTGGGGAGGGGCCAAGCAGGGTTGATGTTTTACATGGAAGAGCCCACAGGACATGATGGAGTCGTGGTGGGATGAACCAGAAAGGGTTGATAGAAGGAGGGAAGAATCAGATCCTCGTGTGACATCACTGATGTGAGAAGAAAAAGAGAACGTGTCGTCAGGTCAACTTTCAGAGACGTGAGGAGCAGCAGAACATCATTGGTTGTTACGATGAAACGGCGGCTTGAGCCGACAACAAGGATCTGTCCACGACCTTTAAAATTCTCATTCTGATTGTTTGAACTCCAGCATCAAAACTTCCCGCCCTCAAAGAGTCAATCAACAGGTGAGCCCATCCCTGAACAGGTGAGTCCGTCCCTGAACAGGTGAGTCAGTCCCTGAACAGGTGAGTAAGTCCCTGAACGGGTGAGTCAGTCTCAGAACAGGTGAGTCAGTCCCTGAACAGGTGAGTCCTGAACAGGTGAGTCAGTCTCAGAACAGGTGAGTAAGTCCCTGAACAGGTGAGTCCTGAACAGGTGAGTAAGTCTCAGAACAGGTGAGTAAGTCCCTGAACAGGTGAGTCAGTCCCAGAACAGGTGAGTCAGTCCCAGAACAGGTGAGTAAGTCCCTGAACAGGTGAGTAAGTCCCTGAACAGGTGAGTAAGTCACTGAACAGGTGAGTCCTGAACAGGTGAGTAAGTCTCAGAACAGGTGAGTAAGTCCCTGAACAGGTGAGTCAGTCCCAGAACAGGTGAGTCCTGAACAGGTGAGTAAGTCTCAGAACAGGTGAGTAAGTCCCTGAACAGGTGAGTAAGTCACTGAACAGGTGAGTAAGTCACTGAACAGGTGAGTCCTGAACAGGTGAGTAAGTCTCTGAACAGGTGAGTCCATGCCTGAACAGGTGAGTAAGTCCCTGAACAGGTGAGTAAGTCACTGAACAGGTGAGTAAGTCACTGAACAGGTGAGTAAGTCACTGAACAGGTGAGTAAGTCACTGAACAGGTGAGTCCTGAACAGGTGAGTAAGTCTCAGAACAGGTGAGTAAGTCCCTGAACAGGTGAGTAAGTCACTGAACAGGTGAGTAAGTCACTGAACAGGTGAGTCAGTCCCTGAACAGGTGAGTCCGTCCCTGAACAGGTGAGTCCTGAACAGGTGAGTCCGTCTCTGAACAGGTGAGTCCATGCCTGAACAGGTGAGATGGTCCCTGAACAGGTGAGTCAGTCCCAGAACAGGTGAGTAAGTCCCTGAACAGGTGAGTAAGTCACTGAACAGGTGAGTAAGTCACTGAACAGGTGAATAAGTCCCTGAACAGGTGAGTAAGTCCATGAACAGGTGAGTAAGTCCCTGAACAGGTGAGTAAGTCACTGAACAGGTGAGTAAGTCACTGAACAGGTGAGTCCTGAACAGGTGAGTAAGTCTCAGAACAGGTGAGTAAGTCCCTGAACAGGTGAGTAAGTCACTGAACAGGTGAGTAAGTCACTGAACAGGTGAGTCAGTCCCTGAACAGGTGAGTCCGTCCCTGAACAGGTGAGTCAGTCTCAGAACAGGTGAGTCAGTCCCTGAACAGGTGAGTCCTGAACAGGTGAGTAAGTCTCAGAACAGGTGAGTAAGTCCCTGAACAGGTGAGTAAGTCACTGAACAGGTGAGTCCTGAACAGGTGAGTAAGTCTCTGAACAGGTGAGTCCATGCCTGAACAGGTGAGTAAGTCCCTGAACAGGTGAGTAAGTCCCTGAACAGGTGAGTAAGTCACTGAACAGGTGAGTAAGTCACTGAACAGGTGAGTAAGTCTCTGAACAGGTGAGTAAGTCACTGAACTGGTGAGTAAGTCACTGAACAGGTGAGTCCGTCCCTGAACAGGTGAGTCCTGAACAGGTGAGTCCGTCTCTGAACAGGTGAGTCCATCCCTGAACAGGTGAGTCTCTTTCTGAATAGGTGAGTCAGTCCCTGAACAGCTTTTACCCCCAAGAGGAGCATCTCAGTCTGTGAGCTCAGGTGTGATCTAGCTCCGCCTCCTGGAGGTCTGAGAGAACAGAAAGTGTTCTTCCTCTCAGACGTGAGTCAAATGTCTGGAGAAAAAGGGGTGGGGGAACAAATTACCTGGAAAAACTCTTAAGAAACGTCTAAACGTCCATCGTTCGAACGCGTACTGTAGCAAACGAGCGAGGAGGAAGTCTCTCTAGTCGTCTGACTCGTCTCTGAAGAAGCTCCTGGAGGTCTTCACTCCAACACGTTCATGAACTTCTTCTGATTCATGCTGGGTTCTCCCTCTGCCTTTGAAACTCAGTCTACGTTCACACTGAAGTGAACCGCACCAGAGTTCATCTGCAAGTAATCTCCCTCAAGAAGACCAGAGTTGAAGGACCAGGAAGAACTCCCGACTCCTTCCTCCGGCAGAGATCCACGGAGAAGAGAGGAAGGATCCAAACTTTGTTTTCTGATCATCATTTCTGCTCTTTGAACCGTTTGGTAACAACGGATCTCGAGTGGTTCTGACTCTAAACTGAAACGAGTCGCAGAGTCAAAATGTGATTTCATTTACTGTTGGGTGAAAAGCTTCTCTCCAGTGTCGGCGTCAACATTATTCTCTTCAGAGAAAACTGATTTTCCAGTTCAGCAGCTGCAGCTAAAATATTCATCATTTTGGTTCATGTGTTTGCAGAGCAGAAGCTGAGGAGAGACGGAGCAAACCTGCAGAAGGTTTGATTTCCCCAGATTCACACATCGCGTCAAGAAATGTGTCCAAAATGGGACAAATGGATCCGTAAGATCCACTCAGTGGTCATGTGGTAGAGTGTCCACCCTTAGATTGGAAGGTTGCGAGTTCAAATCCAGACCATAGACTCTGCTTGGTGGATTAAACCACAGAATGGTTCCCGAGCGCAGCTGTGTCTGCAGCTCACCCCTCCCTCAGGGGAGGGGTCAAATGTGGAGAACAAATTTCACAAATAATGGGACTTTAATCCAGAAGGATCAGCATAGATCTGTGGAATTCATGTGGCAAAACTCCCCAATATTAAAACTCCATTACACATAAAGACGAGGTCTGCCCCCCCTCCCCCCACCACCACCATAACATAAAGTTATCGTTGGAAAAGAGAAAGAAATGTTAGTTCTGGGATTTATTTAAATTCTTAGTGAGTGAAAGGAAAGACTTCAATAATGGCTTGAATAGAAAAGACTGATGTATGAAGAACGACCTTCATGAGGTTCTGTTGTGTGGATGGAGCTGAATAGAAATGGAATGTTCTCACAGAAAATGTTCACGTCACAAAAGAAGACGTTTCTGTTTGAATTCTTCCTTTATGCTGCCATCCTTTAGTTATTGCTCCGAGGTTTGGGAACATACTTTGAATTGAAGCAATAAAGATCATCAATAAGAAAGAGTCAATAGAAACAAACAAAATGAGTTCTAATGAGAGTCCATATGAAGCCGTCCTGACGGATCATCGCCCGAGAGGTAAGAGAGATCCTCGTCTGAAAAGTTTAACAGAGGAAGAGATCAGTAACATGACTAAAAACCAAAAGTTTACAGCTAAAAGACAGTTAAGGCGAAGTTTTATGAAGTCAAAACAGAAACAATGTGAAGAAAAAGCTGATGATATGTTATCATTCTGTCTGTTTTTCAGCTGTACACCAGCTGCAGAAATGATCTGCTCTTCATCATCAAACGAGGGAAAATAACTGAACTGGTTTCAGTAAGTTTGGTCTTCTATCCGCCTCAAACAGGAACTGGAAGCGTTTGCCTTTGATGTCTCACTGCTGCTGTCGTCTGACACGAGACAAAAGGAGAGAAAATGTTCAATCTCCATCTAAAGCCGGCAGGCTCCTGCATCCTCAGCTCATAGATATTAGATAGATAGATAGATAGATAGATAGATAGATAGATAGATAGATAGATAGATAGATAGATAGATAGATAGATAGATAGATAGATAGATAGATAGATAGATAGATAGATAGATAGATAGATAGATAGGTGATAATAAAAATGCTAGTGTGAAGGCTGTAAGCTGAATTTGGCCACTGAAGATGCTGAAATTGATAGCTAGAAATTCTGAAGCTGATAGCTAAAAAAGCAGAAGCTGATGGCTAAAGGCGCTGAAGTTGATAGCTGAAAACATCGCAGCTCATAGCCAGTTAAATATTTGCTAAATGCCAATTAGCCTAAAAAACAACAACAGAAAAACATTTTTTTAGGTAAGCCAAAACAGCTAGCATTTGGCTGAGAAAATAGCTAAACTTGAAAATAGCTTAAAAAGCGGGAAAAGCCTATGTTAGCCAAATTAGCTAGCAAGTAGCTGAAATATTAGCTCAATTCCAAAATAGCCAAAAGAATTTTAGTAAATGCCAAAAATAGTCCAAAAATCTAGCAGAATGCTAATTTTTTAAACTTTAAAACTGTAACTGTTTAACATAATTATGAATAATAAAAAGGCGGGAATATTATATAACAGGGGTGTCAAACTCAACCGCACAGAGGGCCAAAAGCCAAAACACACCTTCAGTCGCGGGCCGAAGAGGATAAAAATGTCTTGAACACACTGAAACAAAATTTTGAAAACTGTAAAAATATAAATTTTTAACATAACAATGAATAAAAACAGGCAGGAATATTATTTCAGAATAAATCAACTTAAACCTTAAATAACTTTCAACTTTTATTCTCCATAGAAATACATTTTGTCTAAATTATAAAAGTTAGAAATGAGCGCAAGATAACAGCGGGCAACTAATAATAATAAAATAAAATGATCTGAAGGGCCGGATATAATTACCTGGAGGGCCGGATTCGGCCCCCGGGCCTTGACTTTGACACGTGTGTTATATAATATTATTCCAGAATAAATCAACTTAAACCTTAAATAACTTTCAATATTTTACCCTCCATTTTGTCAAAATTATACAAGTTAGAAATAAATGCAAGATAACATCAGGTCGGACAGAATAACTCGGAGGGCCGGATCCGGCCCCCGGGCCTTAACTTTGACACACATGCTCTAGCAGATCACTGAGTCTCGTTGCATATCTGTTGCATCAGAGGATAACCTCCCACTCCCAGAATTCTCTGTGGGCTTCATGGTCCACACAGGTCTGTAGACCGTGTCCTGCCTGGACGGAGGCTGGATGTGGTTTAAATCTCCGTTCCTCCTTTCCTCCTTTCCTCCTCCTCCTCTTTCTCCTGGAGGCTGGATGTGGTTTAAATCTCCGTTCCTCCTTTCCTCCTTTCCTCCTCCTCCTCTTTCTCCTGCCAGTTAAACACAGAGAAAACACTCAAACTCCCAACAGGAGAGCCACTCCTCCATGGTTTAAATGTATTCGGGAAGTTTTGGGCTTTCCAACAGGAAACACGGAGCATGTATTTTCAGTCCAGTCTTTTTACCTGCTGACAGAGGAGGAGAGACGAGAAGGAGGCGCACTGCCCTCCCTCTCTCCCTCTGACCTCCTTTCTCTGACTTTCACTGCGTCTCCTCACAGACTTTCTGCCGTCGTCCTGAGCTGCACGTCTGCTTTCAGTTTCACTTGAACCGTCCGGGATCAAACGCTGCCTCCATTATTCATGCCGGTCCCTCACCAATGCTGTCCCCCCTCCCACCCCCACCCCCTCAGGTGCTGTTAAACTTTGATGAGCTAATGTTACCGATAGACAATTCCACACTTAACCGTCTGTCTTTGACCTCTCCTCACCTGATGGAGAGAAGCTTCAAGTCAACTTTAAAGTCTGCTTTCACTTTGCCCACAGCATCAAGTCAACTGGGGGGATTTTGAGTCTGAGCGCGCTTCAGTCAGGTCACCTGAAGCTGAGGCGGGGTCAGGTGAGGTGAGGCGGCGTCTGCAGGTGAGGCATTGGGAGTTTTTCTGTGCAGAAGACGTTCTATCTGCTCCAACCGGTTCATGGAAACTGCTGCGCTGAAGCCGAATAAAATCCACATTTGAGGATTCTAAAGACTCAGATTCAAAGTAAATCTGACACTTCAAACTCCTTAACGTATTTGTTACATTTAACCCTTCAATGTGTTTTTCTTTCTGCTGCTTATTGCCTTGGTACGGAGCCCCTAAAGGGACATCAAAATTAAAAAAAAGCTTTTTTTTCTAAAAATAGTTAAGGGCTCTGTAACAGAAAATGAAATAATAAAAACAAGTTTTGGTTACTAACCAGAACTTGTTTTTTTTTTTTTAATTAAAAAATTAAATTACTATTTTTATTTTTGTTTTAAAAATTATTTTTTTGGGGAGAAAAACACTCAATAAATATTTTTAAAAGCATTTTTCTAAATGTTTCTAACCGTTTGGTTGAGCGAGCAGTACATAAAATCTTTAACATACTGTAACTTTTCAACCGTTCAGATGATAAATCCAGTAGATGTTGAAGGAGAGAAGCGGCTCGTCGATGTTAATCGTGTTAACAGTTATAAAGTTACAGTAAATCAAAGAACATAAACACTGGAGCTCTGCTGTTAAAGGGTTAATCATTTAATTTTAAGATAGCCGTTATCTATGCAGATCTAATAATGAGCCCAAATCAAAGTAACAGGTCACATGACCTCATTGTTTCTCCATCTCTGATTGGTTGTTGGTTTAATTCCAAAAACTTTATACATCCACAAATGAGCTTCTTTTCAGATTTAATCTGTCTCTCCAGAGAGAAAAACTCTGGTTCTAGATTTAAGATGTAAACTACGACCGCGATCTTGAGTTTTAGGACTGTTACGTGGGGACGGTCTTTCCCTGCTCATGCGGAACCAGTTTTCTCTGGCTCGTCTTGGCCGTGGACCACGCCCTTATCTGTCTTCCAGTCCTATCTGGATGAACTCTATTCAAATACGTAGTTGTAGAGTTCGATAAGATAATTCTTCTTCACTAGTTTGGAATGGAGCGATGCCTTGGAAAAGGGCGGGATTTTGGTCTGGGACAGCAGTGATGATGTCATCTACTGCGGATTTGTAGAGCAGTTCTTTGGTCGTGCATCGCTTCTACTCCTGCCAGAGAGGCCGGAAAACCACATTTACCGTCTTTTAAGGCTCTGCGTTGTTTGTTCTGGTAAAAAAGGGTTTCTCCATAAGAAGATGGATGGAGGTGAAAATATGAGGAGAAAAGACCAAAGTCAATACTTCCTGTTAGTTTAGTTTAATTACTCGGTTGGTCGTGTTTGAACTGGAGTCCCAGGGAACTCGAGCCTTTCAACCCCCCCAGAGACAGAAGAGAACAAAGAAAGGAGCAGAAAGAGCAGGAGAGAGTCCAGTTTCTGTGTTTGGGGAGGAAGCAGCTGCTGAACAGCAGCTTAACATCCCAGAAATGTTAGGGATGAGACTGCTGCCGGAATGAACGGCTTCATCCAGTCCTTCTTCATGGAGGCATTCTAGAATGTTCTGGGATCTGTCCCAAAGATCCTCACACTGTAGAGGCGGTCCCAAAGACGTTTAGGGGTTGTTAGTAACATCAGCACAACTTTACAGAAGCAGAAATAAAAGAGCTGAGCTGTTAAAAACGGTTTGAAATCGATCTAAGCTTCATAGATCAATAATCGATCCATAAAAATAGAGATCGATCTAACATATAAAAGCTAAAGTCTGCTACATTGATGCTAACATTTGTTTGAATTTCCCACGGGACAGCTAATGCTAACGCTCGGCCAACGGAAACAGACATTGCTGACTGAATGGACATCTTTAAATGAATTTTCAAAATAATTTTAAGAAATATTTTTTTAAGTAATCATTTGTGCTCTAAAACATCGTTTTTTGCTCATTCTTTCTTCTGGATCAGATTAATATAAATATATTTAAAACATATAGCAGATTATTAATGTATTCAAGAAAAAATGTGTCTAAATGTGTAAACTCAAAATTGAATTGAATGAAATTACAATCCATACTCCTCTGCTGCCTAGCACACGGCTCTCTTCCTCCGTCATCAGAACTCATCAGACCTGCTTGTTTCCTTCCTCAGCATCAAGCCTCTGCAGATAATCCAAAATTCTTCAGCATCCATCATTTGATCATACCAGTAGAACCATACACTGGAGCAGGGGTCAGCATGGGGGGAAAGACAGCGGCACACCGGAGGGTGACGACAATTAGAACTTTTGTCGTCAGTTTATATTTGTTTAGATTTGTAAAGAGTGACCATCTCTTCCCACGAGGATCTTTGATACTCCATGGCGCCACAAAGGTTCACGCAGGGCTATGACTGTGACCCCGCCCACCCAAATAAATACGGCAGGTTTTTTTTTATTTGTTTATTTATTTTGTTAAATATAGTTTCACACAACGCACATTGAAATGAAAAATCTGTAATAATTCATTGTTTGTAACTGTTGAGACGACAGGTGTGGCGACCTGAGCGTCTCTGTGGTTGATCCGCTGCTGGTTTAAGAGATTCCAGAAGCAAATGAGTGTTGGTTTGAATTTTTCTCCTTTTTGTATTTAATGTTTGTTTTTGCAACACATAAAAAGTCATTTTAATAAATAAAGATTGATCAATAAGTTCAGTTTGTTGAATAATAACTGAATAAGGTCAGATTTCACTCAGACTTACTGTCTGTTCAACTACATGTTAATATGAAATACGATTAAAGTACTTAAACTAATATTACATCTGATCATCTCTGCATTTACTGGAGGTGAAAATAAAGAATGATGCTGTCAAGTTATAGTAAATTTAAATCAAAATAAATATCAAACTAACATAAAAGTAAAAACGTTGAATTTTACATGCAATAAAAACATCATCAGAATGAATTAAATCAGGTTCTGTCTCATGATGTTACAAAAATAAAAGCTGAAAGCAAACACGTGTTTATGCTTTTATTTTTTTATTAATAGTTGAGAAGTTCTCATAAATATTGTTGATATTTTGATGCATCCAATCATATT
Organism: Oryzias javanicus; assembly: GCA_003999625.1. Taxonomy (NCBI): domain Eukaryota; kingdom Metazoa; phylum Chordata; class Actinopteri; order Beloniformes; family Adrianichthyidae; genus Oryzias; species Oryzias javanicus. The sequence goes on from CM012443.1 coordinate 33,558,235, forward strand.
GTTGTTAGTATCACAAACAAACATAATTGCAAAACTAATTCAATTTTTTTTTTTTTTGTTATTTTATTATGAAAGCAGAATTTTAAGCTAATATGTTTAAAAAAGGTCTTTGACCTGCTGTTTGGGAATTACATTTTTTTTTCAGGTACATTATATTAAATTTTTTGTTTGTTTTTTTTTGCTGGATGACTCTGTCGGCTGGTGTAAGATCTGGATTTGGTTCAATGAGCTAAAATCCAGTGAGGATCATTAGATAAAATCCTTAAATCTGCTGCATAACTTGATCTCTCTGTACCTTCAAATACAAGATTATATCAGGAAGATCATCCAGCGTAAAACTCTCTGTATAACCACCAATCAGTGAAAGCTGATTGACTGAGAAGATCCCTGATAGGATAAGAGGAAAGGTGAACGACAACAGAGTTCACATTATACTTAGTGATGGCACTCGTGTTAAGGAGAACATTTAGAATTGGCACTTCGAGTCATAAACGTTCATGACCCCTGAAGACGTAGGAAAGTAGGAAAACTATTACAAAGCAACTTCCGATTTAAAAAATTATGTATCTGTACAAATCTTTTTTGTATTTTATTTGTTTTATTTTGTATACTGCATTTTAACCTGTGTTTTATAATTGTATGTGTAGTGTTTATCTCTTAAACTATGTTTTATTTCTTTTAACAATAACCTGACAAAGGACTCCAGATGGAAATGAGCCTGAAGCTAGAATCTGATATATTTACATTTGTTTTAATGTTCATTAATGTGCATTATCCCTTTCTCAATAAAGTTATAAAAAAAAACTAGACATATAATGGATGTATACTAGCATACTATACTAGACGTATACTAGAAATTAACTAGATATACACTAGACCACATGTGTCAAAGTCAAGGCCCGGGGGCCAGATCCGGCCCTCCGGGTAATTCCATCCGGCCCTCCAAGATCATTTAATTTCATTGTTATTAATGACCCGATGCCCCACCATCTTGCGCTTATTTTTAACTTATATAATTTTGACAGAATATATTTTTTATGGAGAGTAAAATATTGAACGTTATTTAAGTTGATTTATTCTGGAATAATATTCCTGCCTTTTTATTATTCATAATTATGTTAAAAAGTTACAGTTTTAAAGTTTTAAAGCATGGCATTCTGCTAGCTTTTTGGATATTTTCTTTCTCTATTATTTTAGGCTATTTTGGAGTTTAGCTAATATTTCAGTTATGCTCGCTGTTTTGGCTAATTTATGTTTTTTTTTTTCAAACAAGTTTTTTTAGACTGTTTTGGATAATAATTAAACGCTAGATATTTTGGCTAATTTAGGCTTTTTTCAGTTTTTAGGGTATTTTGAAGATTAGCTTTTTTTTTTCTTTAGTTTTTTGAGTTAATTTGGCATTTAGCTAAAATGTTTAGCTTCCGTATTTTCAGCTATCAATTTTAGCATCTTCAACTCTCAGCACTTAAGGTTTGAAAGTTTTATCCTGTACGGCCCGCGACTTAAGTTGTGTTTTGGATTTTGGCCCCTTGTGCGATTGAGTTTGACACCCCTGCACTAGACATATACTAGATCTATACTAAACGTATACTGGAAGTACACGACTAGTACAAATAGTCAAGTGTCAGCGTTTAAAGCACATGTGTCAAAGTCAAGGCCCGGGGGCCGGATCCGGCCCTCCAGGTGATTCTATCCGGCCCTCCAGACTTTTTTATTTTATTGTTATTAATGGCCCAATGTTATCTTGCGCTTATTTCTAACTTGTATAGTTTTGACAAAAGATATTTTTATGGAGAGGAAAATATAGAAGGTTATTTAAGGTTTAAGTTGATTTATTATGGAATAATATTCCTGCCTTTTTATTATTCATGGTTATTTTAAAAAGTTACGTTTTAAAGTTTTGGCATTCCACCACCTTTTTGGACTATTTTGGCATTTACTAAGATTTTTTGGCTGTTTTGGTGTTTAGCTAAAAATTCAGCTACATGCTAGCTGTTCTGGCTAATTTAGGCTTTTTTGTTTAAGTTTTTTTGTCCATTTTGGTGTTTAGCTAATATTTTCTATATGTTCTGGGTAATTAGAGCTTTTTGAAATGTTTTTTTAGGCTGGTTTGGAGTTAGGCTAATATTTACACGCTAGCTGTTTTGGCTTAACTGTTTTTTGTTTTTTTTAGGCTAATTTGGTATTTAGCTAACATTTTAGCAGGCTATCAGCTTTAGTGTTCGTAGCTATCAATTTTAGCATCTTCTGCTATCAGCACTAAATTTTCAGCTGCCAAATTCAGCTTACGCATTCACACTAGCATTACTGCAGGCAATGCTATATATCTAGTTCATAATTATATTTAAAAGTTTTTAAATTTTTAAAAATTTAGTTTTAATATTCACTAAATGTTTATCCTGTTCGGCCCGCGACCTAAGGTGTGTTTTGGATTATTGAGTTTGACACCCCTGGTTTAAAGGTTTTGTGTTCCTCCGCATAAACCTGGAAGACTTTCTGACCAATCAGGTCTCTCTCTGCAGGCGGCCAGACTCCACCCCTCCAGGCTACTGATGTTTCCGTTAAACTACAGTATTTCCAGAGAGCTGCGAGCTCCTCATTAGATCAGGAAAGACTCGTGTTCACGGGACACCAGGCCGTGATTAATGAGCGCTCTGCAGAGCTCCTCCTCTGTGAGAACTCAGCTGATCGTGTCTGACTTTCACCCGTGGCGTCCGCTGGAACCACAGCTCCAGTGATGTTTCAGCTCCCTCACATTCATTTCCCTTTTAGCTGCATTTAAGAAACAAAGTCAGTGGCAGCTTGTTTACAGCACATCAGCAGAGCGCAGGGATTAATTATCTTCCCTCCATGCAGAAGAAGGCTCCATGAAAGCATCACATTCTGTTGGAGCTGGGGGGGGGGGGGGGGGGGGGGCATCTCTGAGTGTCTGACCGCATAAACATGCTGTACCGGACCAGAGACGGTTCTGTGGGCGGGGTTTATGTCCTGATGGAGGAAGAAGAAGCTGAACGGAACAAAGAGAAAGAGAGGATGATGGGAGTTCAGCGCTGAAAACATTTGCTCCGTTTTTCAGGTTCAAACTCTGAAGGAAACGAGTAAAACGAAACTCCGCATCATTATTTCAACTTTTAAAAGAAAGAAAAATCCTCCAGAGTGTTTTTACATTTTCTTTATGTTGTGAGTATGGAGAGAAAATAGTATCATTTCTATTTGTGTTAGCGTAACACATCCAATACATTTTACTTACTGTACTTCATTTTATTTTTTTAAACAGAGATGTGTTACCATCTTAAATAAACCCATAAGGGTTTTTGTAACACACCATCAAGAGTTTACTGTTTGTCTTTTTTATGTGTGTCAATAAATTCAATCAAATCAAATTTTCTGCATAAGTAAAAGAATTATAAAATTAAAGAAATATATAAAATACAATTTATAAATGCACAACTTAAAATTACAACATCCTGAAACAAACTACACACACACATTTTTAAAAACTACACACAAATCTCTTGTTAAATACACACAAAACCACATTTACACACAAATCTGGAGTGAGACTCGTTTCACGTCTCAGAGATTCATCCTTAAGTGATGCGTTTAAATGCTGCTTGGAGTTTTCTTGTCAGCCGCTTTGAACTTAGATTGTAAATGTTATCTGGTGAAAACAGATATCTATAGTTTGCTCACAATCTAAGTTCAAAGCGGTTGATACAAAAACTCTGATGACCGAGCATTCGAGCAGCATTTGAACGCATCATTTCAGATAAAACTTCATGGAGACGTGAAAACAGTCACCTCAGATTTGTGCGTAAATGTGGTTTTGTGTGTGCGTAAATGTGGTGTTGTGTGTGCGTAAAAAGCGATTTGCATGTAATTTTTAAATATTTGGTTAGTCTCAAGCTGTTATCATTTTCATTCGTGCATGTTTTTTTTGGGAATTTCATATTTTTTGCACTTGTTTTGTATAAGTTACAAAGCAAAAATTACACAAATAAATCCAGGGTTATCCACAAATGGAAATGATACTATTTTCTTTCCATATCTTTGAATAAATGAGATATTTCAGAACAGGAAGATGAAGGTAAAAGACTAAAAAGAGTCTCAGATGTTTTCAGAAGAACGTTGTAACATTTCTGCAGAGAATTATTTGTAAATTCTCCTGTTCTGATCCTGATGTGCGACTGTATGAGGATAAAAACCAGCATCTCCTCTCAGCGGTGGCAGCTCTCTGTCAGCCGTTCAGCAGCTTCACTTCCTTATGAGGCTCCAGGGAGTCACTACAGCATCTCTGCCCCCACAGTCGAGCAGCAGAAGAGGCTGGCTGGACCTCTCAGGAGTTCTCCACTTTGCTTCAACGTCGTACAAACGAGTCCCTGCTGAAGCTCTGCAAACACCCCCCCCCAGTTCAAACGCTCTTCTTCTTCATACACAGACATGTTCCAAAAGCACCAAACCTGAACTAAACCAAACTGAGGGTGTCTTCAGACAGGAGAAGTCTGGACCCACCTGGTCCAAACAGAGTCCTAAACCGTGTGTTTGGTCTGTTTTCAGACTGCAGATGTTCCTGTTCCAGACCAAAGCTTGTAAATAAAACCATGTGACTAAAGACGTCTTCAGTCATTGGCCAGGTCAGAAGCAACCAGACTTTTTAAGTTCCTGATTAGAGTTTGTTTGTGTTACTGTATAAAAGGTGATGACTCCTCTAACAAGCAGAGAATCTGCAGACTCGTCTCCATGCATCTTTCCAGCATAAAATCTCTTTTCTTTTACTCTGTTGAGTAAATACCCTTGAAAACGTTTGACAAACGTTTCTTTATTCTCTCTCTCCTCACATCAAAAATATCCAGATCAAGTCCCACCTCGGACCGTCTGTGTGGAGTTAGCATGTTCTTCCTCCACATGAGTGGGTTTTCTCCAGGGACTCTGACTGGTGACCTGTCCAGGGTGCACCCCACCGCCTGGTCATAGGCCTAGGCGGCCGCCTAGGACACTAACTACTAGAGGGGGTGAAAAAATTGCAATGATTTCTGTTTTTATTTTTTTTTAAGTTTGGCACACAATTCATTTCGTGTAAAATGTTTATAAATGTAATAATTAAAACCATAAATAAAATAACTAGGGCCGGGAATCCATAAAAAAAAAAAAACGAATTAATTGCAAATCTGGAAAAGATTAATCGTGATTAATCACATTTTTTTTTTAAGTTACAGTATTTGCCAGCCAGTTATTATCTACAAATAATCGTAATATGAACTCACATGAAAAATTGTAAATTTAGAAAGTGTCAGGGATTGTGGTGGAGGACCCAAATGCAGGAGACCAGACTTTGTGGCAGAAACATAAACGTTTACTAAAATAACTTAAACATGATGAAAACCCAGGAGCACAAACCAGTGAGGTGACAGAACATAAAAGAGCAGATGACCCAACCATGAGAAACTGAAAACCAGACACTTAAATACACTGAGGGCAATTAACTAAATGAAGACAGCTGTGGACGATTAACCTGCATGTGGTGAGACTGACGGGGAAAACAGAACATGACAAAATCTAAGCATGGGAACATGACAGAAAGTTTATTTTTAACCCTTTGGAACCTAGATTTTTTTCTATATTTGAATTTTCTGTATTTTCAATTTGAAAGACTACCTGCTGCTTATTCGGTACCTTTATTTTTGTCATTTTTCCTTGGTATATTCACACACTAGACACGGAATCATGCAAAAACAGCAAAATTCCATCTGGAAAAATGGGATTCATTTTACTGCGGAAACCCCAAAAATGTTTAACAAACTGTTTTTACAACAGAAAGAAAGTTTTAAGTTTAATTTGATAAAAATAACAATAATAAAATAAAAAAAAACTGGCAACATGTTTTTGAATCAAAAGACAAAAACTCCAGGCTAAAGTCACACCAGGCAGTCCAAAAATAAGAATTTCTCATTGGTCTCTATTTGACACTTTTTATGGAATTCTGTTTTTTTTTTCAGCTTTTTCTTTTTTTCTCATAAATTTTCTTTAATGTGTTTGTGAAAAATAATGAAATGTATGTTTTGGGGAAGAATTTTGATTCAGCTGGATTTCAGGTTGGCTCGACTGGAATCTTCACATTTGGGGGCGTGTCTGTCCATTTTGAATGTAAATCTAAACGTCAGTGGGCGGGATTTTGTTCCTACAATATTTAGACATGCCAGTGCTCGTTAATGTGGAATATTCACGTCGGACTCCATTCCTAAATAAAATAAAGATCAGTTTCCTCTTTGGATTTCTAATAGCTGAGAGCTCCGTTAGGCTCCGCCCCCCATAGCGTTGCTGCTGCATTCCAGCCGTCAGTTTGAGGTTCGTTCTCCGCCTTATTTATTAGAATAAAAGATCGCTTTTGTCCAAAAACTAGAAATAAATGCCATATTTTCTCTTTAATTTGATAAAATCTCAACCGCAGAATGTAAAAAAATGGTTATGTAAGTAAATACTTGTTTCAACTGCAATACTTGAACGTGCACACGTTCCTTTTGCCCAGAGCAGGGGTCGCCAAATTTTTTCTTGCGAGGGCCGCGTAACTGTTTTCTTCTCTGATGTGGGGCTGGGGTCGGTTTGTAGGCTAGCAGGAAAAGTGTAAAAATCAAAGCCAAAATGTAAAGATTTACGGTTTTCCAGAAAGCCACACACAGCCAAATTTAAAATAATTAATTTCTGTAATCTTCACAGAAAAAATAATACTAAAATGTTTCTAAGAATAGATATACAGCATTATCTGTGATAGATTAACAGCTTTAGATGCTTAAATTGATAGCTAAAAACATTGAGGCTGATAGCTAGCTAAAATATTGGAGAAGTGCCAAAATAGCCGAAAAAATGAAAAAATTTAAAATTAGCCAAATAGCATGTATCTGAAATATTAGCTAAATGTCAAAATAGCCTAAAAAAATGAAAAAAAGCCTATATTAGCTAAAAAATCTAGTATTTAGCTGAAATATTGGTTAGATACCAAATTAGCCTTAAAAACTGGAAAATGTCATAATTAGTCAAAACAGCTAGCATGAAGCTAAAATATTAGCTAAACTCCAAATTAGCCTAAAAAACTGAAGAAAGAATATATTAGCTGAAAAAGCTAGCATTTAGCTGAAATATTGGCTAGATACCAAATTAGTCTTAAAAACTGGAAAATGTCTAAATTAGTCAAAACAGCTAGCATGAAGCTAAAATATTAGCTAAACTCCAAATTAGCCTAAAAAACTGAAGAAAGCCTATATTAGCTTAAAAAAGCTAGCATTTAGCTGAAACATTGGCTAGATACCAAATTAGTCTTAAAAACTGGAAAATGTCTAAATTAGTCAAAACAGCTAGCATGAAGCTAAAATATTAGCTTAACTCCAAATTAGCCTAAAAAACTGAAGAAAGCCTATATTAGCTTAAAAAAGCTAGCATTTAGCTGAAATATTGGCTAGATACCAAATTAGCCTTAAAAACTGGAAAAATGTCAAATTCAGCCAAAACAGTTTGGGGGTCCGGATCGAGCCCGCGGGCCGTAGTTTGGGGACCTAGGGCGCCTTGCATCCCACCCTTACCCAACTGTAGCCAGGTTAGGCTCTGGATGCTCAGCGACCCCAAAAAGGGAAAAAGCGTCAGGATGTTCCACTCAGAGCATCTTCAGGAGGAAGCTCCGAGTCTGATTGGACGGGTGCTCGGCTGCAGCCGGGATGCGGTCCTCTGGTTCCATCAGCTGATGGTAACAGAGACTGAGGGCTGGCTCAGTGAAGTTCTTCTGATGATGATGATGATGATGAATTCCCCCCAGCAGCAGAAGCATCGACGCTCACGTCTGCTTTAGACTTTGACTTCAGGACAGTTTGAGTTGGTTTCAGCTGATGCTCGTACCTGCTGCTTCGACAGCTCTTTGCTCTCTTCGTGCACACTGAGGAAAAGACGCCCAGTGACGCTTTTCTATTGGAGATTTCACCACAAATGGTGGTGGTGGGGGGGGGGGTCTTGATATCATTTTCAGATGATTCAAATGGAATTGCTTTATTTCACTCTAAAGTGACTCCAAATTAATAGAATCGAATCTGAGCATCCGAACTCATTCCTTTCCATCTAGAAGAGACCCTTCATTTCTGGAATACAGGGAATCATGGGAAATAATTATGGAAGCACCCTACAAAGCTGCACTTTACAAACACAGCAAGAAGGTTGTGAATTATGCATCTTCCAGCTGAAACAAATACTGGCTTATTAAAATCCAAACACTCACAAATCTGTTTGAGGAAAAACACAAACAAGAAGAAAATCCTGCAAAGTTTCAGCCAGTTATGAATCCCTGATGACTCTGAAAACAAGAAAATCTTAACTTCACTACTTGACAGAAATCGACTCAAAGCAAAACAAAAAGAAAGAGTAAACTAAAGAAACACAGCAGACAAAAACTGTGGTTCCAAAATCTGCTGCACAAAGGAGGAAAAGTTTAAATAAATCATGACCTGAAGTCAAAGTCAAACTTACTGCATGAATAGAGTGTGCAGTGAGTGTATATATATATATATATATATTTGCTGTGGCAACTTCTGACAGGATACGCCAAAAGCTGAACAAGTTATACTGTTGGAATGGGGCCACGCCCACTCAAAGGGTCACGTTTAACAGGGCCGGTCCTGGGCTGCATGGCGCCCTAGGCAAAACTTGATTTTTGCCCAAACACACACCAATACCACGGTCCAAAAAAATAAGAAAAAACAGTAGCTACCTGGAATAAGTAGCAATAAGTCTTTATTTATTTTAATTCTCAAAACTTACATAATAATCATTTAAGAAAATTGTTTAAAATATCACCTGTCCTAAGCTAAATGTGAACACATTTTCTTTGCAATGGCACCAGGAAAAGTTATGAATTATTTATTTTATGTTCTTAATTACTATCTTTCTTTTACATTTTACACAGATTAAGTGGTCTGTCAAACTGTCAAAAAAAAAAAAAAAAACATGGTGTCCTAGGCGACCGCCTAGGCCCCCTTTGCCCAGGTCCAGTCCCTGGCTAGAGTTCAAGAACCCCCGGTGCAGGGAAGTCCTGGACGTAGAAGGACAAGCTGGAGCTTATTTAACGGCAGTAACAAAAAAATCTCCATCCAAGATGGAAAAAAGAGGAAAACCACGAACACTAACATGAAGAGAAAACCCAGTAACATGCAGGACGCTCCCACACAGAGAGGTGAATCTAACACGCAGAGAACTGAAGGAGCTGATGTGGTGCAGCTGTGAACTGTGGGCGGAGCAACAAGGAGGAGGAGCCACAGGCGACTGCACCAAACAGGAAGGAACAAAAACCGAAACAAGCAGAACGCGTCGCCCATACATGCAAACAGAAACCTGTTTTATTCTAAGCTAACATTGAATTTTAATGATGTTTTATTGTAAAGATTCACCTGAAACTCTGGGTTTGCTCTGAAATAAGTCAGACGACCTTCTTGTGTTTGTCTCTGTTTAGCAGCTCTATTCTTGTCTGGAGGGAATCCCGTTTTAAACACCTGGACAGAGCTGCCAACGTCTCAACGGAAACTCTGAGAGCGGGAGTTCAGTGTTTGGGGATGAAATCATTCTGCTCTGATTTCTTTACATGAAGAAAGACGTGAATAATGTATGAATGAGCCCAATCCCTTTTATCTCCCAAATTCTGCAGTCGGTGATGATGATGAGGAAGACGAGGGACGGCTTCAGGGAGTCTTCATCCCAGGACTGTGGTTTGATGGTTTAAAGGTCAGAAAGCCGAACAACAACCCATCTGTGGCGTCCAGACCGCTCTGGTTCACAGTCGTCCTCCAGGACTTCTCTGACATCCTGCCTGACCTTTTCCACGCGAGCCCAGCCGGCTGACCGACAGCAGCCGCGATGCTCATCGGGAAAATAGTTTTCCCCGTTTCTCGACCTTAAACTGTTGCAGAAGTATTTCCTCGTTAGAAATGTCCATATAGAACATACATGCAGCCGCTCTGTTTCAGTTTGGCCACTAGGGGGAGCTAGCGCTATAGTATTACTTTTTTTTTAAGAAGAATAAGAAAACAACGAGAAAAAAACTGTGCTTCAGACCACCGATGGTTACTTTAACACGTGTCAAAGTAAAGGCCCAGGGGCCGGATCCGGCCCTCCAGATCATTTTATTTTACTGTTATTATTGGCCCGATGTTATCGTGCTCTTATTTCTATCTTGCATTATTTTAACATTTATAGAGAGTAAAAAATTGAAAGTTATTTAGGGTTTAAGTTGATTTATTCTGGAATAATATTCCTGAATTTTTATTATTAATATTTATGTTAAAAAGTTAAAGTTTTAAAAATTGGCATTCTGCTAGTATTTTGGATCATTTTCGCATTTACTAAGATTTTTTAGGCTATTTTGGAGTTTAGCTAATATTTCAGCTAGCTGTTTTGGCTTGTTCATGTTTTTTTTTTGTTTTTTTTCACTTTTTTAGGTTAATTTTAGCATTTGGCTAATATTTTAGCTGGCTATTAGCTTCAGACATATCAATTTCAGCATCTTCAGCTGCCAAATTTAGCTTACAACATTCACACTAGCATTATCGCAGGTAATGCTATATATCTAATTTATAATTTCATTAAAATGTTATGGTTTTAAAATTTTGATGTAGCTGAAATATTAGCTCAACTCCAAAGCAGCCAAAAAAACAAAACAAAAAAGCCTAAATTATCCAAAACAGCTAGCATGTAGCTGAAATATTAGCTAAATTCCAAAATAGCCTAAAAAATCTTAGTAAATGCGAAAATGATCCAAAAAAACTAACAGAATGAAAACTTTAAAACTGTATTTTTTTTTAACATAATTATAAATAATAAAAAGTCAGGAATATTATTCCAGAATAAACCAAATAACTTAAATAACTTTCAATATTTTAATCTCCATAAAATTTTTGTCAAAATTATACAAGTTAGAAATAAGCGGAAGATAACATCGGGTCATTAATAACAGTAAAATAAAAAGATCTGGAGGGCCAGATAAATTTACCCGGAGGGCCGGATCCGGCCCCCGGGCCTTGGCTTTGACACAGGTGGTTTACAGGTTCAGGGACAGCCAATATTGTGTGTAAAATAGAAATTCCTGATCTGAGTCACAGACTGGATGGGAGTCAGATCTTCTGGAACATGCAGCAGGAGCTCGGCTCGGCCGTCCGCTTTATTTAATAAAACATGAGTGAGCTTTAATGTCGGATCACTCCAGAGCGCGCTGATCAGATAATGGAAGGACTCGGGCCAAGAGCGATGATAGCAGTCAGTCTGCTGGGATTAAAGGAACACAGAAATGCTAATAATGGATGGATGAAAGGGGGAGATCAAGAAGTGAATGCCCCGATGGATGGAAGGAAGGACGGATGGAGGAGGGATTGGACGAGGAGCACAGAGGAGGACTGAGAGGGAAGCGCCTGTGAATTCATCACAGAACATTTCCAGTAAACAATGTTCTGCGTCCAGATGAGGCCGCCGCTCCGCAGCTGCCATCTCTGCGGTCAGAAAACCCATCCAGCATCCCGTCTGCAGCTGACGGAGGCTGAGGGGTGGAGCAGATCAGGCTGAGGTTCCTGGTTCTAATCCCTGCTGCACAAGACAGTAGAAATCCACCTTCCAGTCTACTAGAAGTCAAGTCTAAGAGAAGATTTGTCTTACAATTATTGTTGTTAAATGTAAAAATGTCTCCAACACAATGTCATTTTCTAAGACAAGCTGGATTGTTGGTGTGGTGTAAGCCTGCACTCGATTCCCATCATTCCTTTGTTCACTATCCCGAGCTAACATTAGCGCCGCGACAAACATATGCGAGCTCTCCGGTGTTGATCCAGATTCCAGCTCAGAGGAAAACAAAGATGTTCATGGATCTATTTGTCTGCATCAGAAAGGGGCGGAGCTTGGATCTGGTGGCTCCGCCCATTTCAGTCGCTGCGTCTCAACTGGTAGCTTTATTGAACGTAATTTTTCAATCTGCTTGTGATTCGCTATGATTTTCTTTTTATCCTCCATCATGAGAAAAAAAACTCCACAAGAACACAGAAAACCCGGTTTTAGAGGGCAGGGCCTTAACCCTTTTAATACCTGAGGCTTCGCCAGTTACATTGAAACACAAATTCGTTAGCATACTGAAACTTTTCAACCATTGATTTAATAATTTCAGTAGATTATGAAGGAGAAAAGTGGCCTGAAAACCTAAAAAAATCAAATAAAATCTTAAGTTAGCAAAACAGCTAGCATGTAGCTGAAATATTAGCTAAACTAGAAAATAGCCAAAAAAAATAAATAAAAAGAAAAGTCTAAATTAGCCAAAACAGCTAGCATGTAGCTGAGATATTAGCTAAACTAGAAAATAGCCAAAAAAAATAAATAAAAAGAAAAGTCTAAATTAGCCAAAACAGCTAGCATGTAGCTGAGATATTAGCTAAACTTCAAAATATCCAAATAATTGAAAAAGTCCTAAATTAACCAAAATATCTATGTAAATATTAGCCTAACCCCAAACAGTCTAAAAAAAAACCTAATTTAGCCAAAATAGCTAGCATTTAGCTGGAAAAATAGCTAATCTCCAAAACAGCCTAAAAATCGCATGAAATAGTGAAAACAGCTAGCAGAATGATAATTTTTAAAACTTAAAAACTGCTACTTTTTAATTATGAATAAAATCAGGCAGAACTAATATAAATCAACTCAAATCTTAACTAACTGAAAATTTTACTCTCCATAAAAACATATTTTGTCAAATTGTACGTCAAAAATAAGCAAAAGTTAACATCGCGTCGTTAATAACAATCAAATAAAATGATCTGGAGGGCCGGATAGAATTACCCGGAGGGCCGGATCCGGCCCCCGGGCCTTGACTTTAACTGAAAAAGAAGTTTTTCCAACCAGGTGTGAGGGAGTTCAGGAGTGGATTCAGGTTTGGTTTAACCAAACACTAAAACCATCTACAACATTGTGACATCAGCTGGTCAAATCCAGAGTTGGTTTAATATTTGACTGAAAAACTGCACCTGTTTTTCACGGCGTTTCTCTCTCCATATCAAGCTGTCTGCATCATCTCCTGACTGAATAAACTGCATTCTTTCTTTTTTCAAGGTCTCTGCAGTGAAAGCCACATTCATCCACTCTCCTTTTCTCCTCCACATCGTCTCGTCTGCTGATGGATGCCGGGAGTCGAACCTCTGCATTCACTGCACATCAAGCCCGTCCTGACTCTGCATCTGCGCATCTGCAGAAGTTTTCCTAAGAAAATGCAGCCCTGCCGCCGCGCTCCAGCTTCACTGAAGATGCAGAGGAATGACAGCTGACAGCACTCAACAGGCTGACCCCCCCCTCCTCAAAGCTGGACCCCCAAAGTCAAGCGACTCCCAAACGCAGCAGCTCCCGGCCAGCGGGGAAAGCAGGAGTCAGTCCGCCGACCAACTTCCAGAGCAGATCCACGCACGGCGCTCACCTGAGTGGAGGCTGACTTACTGAATCTCTGAGGCTCCATCTCCTCTCCCTCCGCCTGCCGCCGAGTCACTGAAGCGACTGACACTGACGAGACAAAGAGCGGCAAGGCGCTCCAGCCTCCCTCTGCCCGCCGCTCCCTCTCCGGCTCTCTGCCGCGTCTGCCTGTGATAACCCAATTTCTGCCTTTTTCCCTCTCGCTCTCATTTTCCCTGCTTGTAATGAGGCTTTCTGCGCTCAGCCCCCCCCCCCTGCCCTTAAACCCCCCCGTGTGGCGGAGACAGAGAGATGAAAGCCACAAACACAACACGGAGACGCTGCAGAAGGAAAGTTTTTCATGAAGAATAGAGAGCGTTCATCAAAAACAGAAGCAGAGGAACAGCTGACACAGCTGAAACGCTCAGGGATGCAGAAACCAGAAGAAACACTGCACGACTAACAGGAAGAAAGTCGACAATTAGAGCTGGACATCGACCAAAATCTCCAGAAATTCACATTTTTATCAATTCTGAGTTTACACGTTTAGACACATTTGTTTATAAATACATTAATAATCTATATATGTTTTAATATATTTATATTAATCTGATCCAGTTCATATACTGTAAATGTATCAGTGAAATAATGAGATAATATCACACAGAGTTACATGGATTCTCAAACAGAGAAGCTCCAATAATTGTTCTGCTTCTCCTGGAGGACGTTTCAGTTTTACCACTAGGTGGCGATGGTGCTACAGCAGTACACTTTATTCCAGAAGAAGAAGAAAAGATGACAAAAAAAACGATCCTTTTTGACAACGAATGGTTACTTTAAAAAATATTTCCTTAAACGAGTTTGAAAAATTCATATAAAGATGTTTATTTAATCAGAATGTATGTTTAGGTCGACCGAGAGTTAGCATTAGCCGTTATACTTTAGCATCAAGCTAGCGGAATTTAGCTTTAAGTGCCAGATCTATCTACTTTTATCAATCGATTAATCAATTTTATCAACCCAGCCTTACTAAAAATGCCAAAACCTAAATGAAAGAGTGCAAATGGTAAAATATATCAAATTAATTTTAAAAAAATCTCTGTTTGAGTAGATCTTAAAAAGGGTAAATTAAGGGTAACCGTTAAGCGGGTTCATTACTGAAAAGAGATTAGCCAGAAACTAATTATACTACTACTATACTGTCTATGATACTAAAGAAAATACTAAACTGTTTGATCATGAGTAGTTCCTCTTGTCCAACAGCTGATCAGATCAGAGCTGAAGGTCTCTGGAGTTGGACAGATGTTAAGTTCTGGGTCTGCTGAACACAAATACAAAAGAGGTTTATACAAATATACACACCAGCTGTATATTAGTAGAAACTCCTTTTGTATTTGAGCCTAAATGAGATTTATATTGGTTGTTTTTGTACTCCTTCTTTGTTGGACAGGACAAAAAAGAGGAAGAGAGAGAGATGTTACACTGAAAAAAGTGAACATTTATGTAATTATTTTACATTTAAAATGGTTAGTTTTCATCAAATTAAAACTTTGAGTTGATGGTTGACTCAACTTAAAAATTTAAATGGGTGAAAAGTAATTATTTTTAATGTAAAAAAAAATACAGAAGTTTGTCAATTGATCTAATGTTTCACTTTTTCAGTGTAAAAGTGATGATACAAAAGAGGGAAAATGGGGAAATTGAAAGTAATTTCAAAGCATAAAATGCTGGAAGTTTATCATCATTACCGTCAGCTGTAAAAGGGGCAGGGCCTGTCCACTGACACCTCAGAGTCGACATCACAGGTGACATTTCTTGATGTTCTAGCTAATTCGTGGCGTGCCGACAGCTGCTCGGCCCTCTGAGCTGTCACTGAGGTGAGGAACATAAGAAAGGAGGAGCTGTCGCTGTGTCCCCCAGACTCATGACGGAGCTTCCTCCTCTCTTTAAGGTTTTGTTTTCAACACTCGGGGGGATCCGTGTAATCCGAAGCCCCGCCCACTCTGACACAGCTCCTGTTGGAGAGGATCAGTCAGGCGGCGTTTCATCACAACACTGTTCCAACACAGCAGCTCGAGGAAAATGAACCATTTCCCACAAAGCCTGGTCTTCAGTCGGTGAGCATCTGCTGCAGCTCAGACTGACAACCCTGACAGGTGAAGTCTGTGTGAGGAATAAACAAGCTGATGCAACGGAGAGAGGAGGAACGCTTCCACCTCCAACAAGCAACAACTCACTTCCTCTGAACGCTGAAGCTGCAGTTAAACATGCAGGAAATATGCAGACATTTACGTTCTGCAGCATCTTTCTGGGGTTAAAATCATCTATGCAACCACAGATGAATGTACATCATGTATGTTTCTGCACAGATGAATGTACATCATGTATGTTTCTGCACAGATGAATGTACATCATGTATGTTTCTGAACAGATGAATGTACATCATGTATGTTTCTGCACAGATGAATGTACATCATGTATGTTTCTGCACAGATGAATGTACATCATGTATGTTTCTGAACAGATGAATGTACATCATGTATGTTTCTGAACAGATGAATGTACATCATGTATGTTTCTGAACAGATGAATGTACATCATGTATTCTGAACAGATGAATGTACATCATGTATGTTTCTGAACAGATGAATGTACATCATGTATGTTTCTGAACAGATGAATGTACATCATGTATGTTTCTGAACAGATGAATGTACATCATGTATGTTTCTGCACAGATGAATGTACATCATGTATGTTTCTGAACAGATGAATGTACATCATGTATTTTCTGAACAGATGAATGTACATCATGTATTTTCTGAACAGATGAATGTACATCATGTATGTTTCTGAACAGATGAATGTACATCATGCATGTTTCTACACAGATGAATGTACATCATGTATGTTTCTGAACAGATGAATGTACATCATGCATGTTTCTGAACAGATGAATGTACATCATGTATGTTTCTGAACAGATGAATGTACATCATGTATGTTTCTGAACAGATGAATGTACATCATGTATGTTTCTGAACAGATGAATGTACATCATGCATGTTTCTGAACAGATGAATGTACATCATGTATGTTTCTACACAGATGAATGTACATCATACATGTTTCTGAACAGATGAATGTACATCATGTATGTTTCTGAACAGATGAATGAACATCATGCATGTTTCTACACAGATGAATGTACATCATGTATGTTTCTGAACAGATGAATGTACATCATGCATGTTTCTACACAGATGAATGTACATCATGTATGTTTCTGAACAGATGAATGTACATCATGCATGTTTCTGAACAGATGAATGTACATCATGTATGTTTCTGAACAGATGAATGTACATCATGTATGTTTCTGAACAGATGAATGTACATCATGCATGTTTCTACACAGATGAATGTACATCATGCATGTTTCTGAACAGATGAATGTACATCATGTATGTTTCTGAACAGATGAATGTACATCATGTATGTTTCTGAACAGATGAATGTACATCATGTATGTTTCTGAACAGATGAATGTACATCATGTATGTTTCTGAACAGATGAATGTACATCATGTATGTTTCTGAACAGATGAATGTACATCATACATGTTTCTGAACAGATGAATGTACATCATGTATGTTTCTGAACAGATGAATGTACATCATGTATGTTTCTGAACAGATGAATGTACATCATGTATGTTTCTGCACAGATGAATGTACATCATGTATGTTTCTGAACAGATGAATGTACATCATGTATGTTTCTGAACAGATGAATGTACATCATGTATGTTTCTGAACAGATGAATGTACATCATGTATGTTTCTGAACAGATGAATGTACATCATGCATGTTTCTGAACAGATGAATGTACATCATGTATGTTTCTGAACAGATGAATGTACATCATGTATGTTTCTGAACAGATGAATGTACATCATACATGTTTCTGAACAGATGAATGAACATCATGCATGTTTCTACACAGATGAATGTACATCATGTATGTTTCTGAACAGATGAATGTACATCATGCATGTTTCTACACAGATGAATGTACATTATGTATGTTTCTGAACAGATGAATGTACATCATGCATGTTTCTGAACAGATGAATGTACATCATGCATGTTTCTACACAGATGAATGTACATCATGTATGTTTCTGAACAGATGAATGTACATCATGTATGTTTCTGAACAGATGAATGTACATCATGTATGTTTCTGAACAGATGAATGTACATCATGTATGTTTCTGAACAGATGAATACATCATGTATGTTCTGAACAGATGAATGTACATCATGCATGTTTCTGAACAGATGAATGTACATCATGTATGTTTCTGAACAGATGAATGTACATCATACATGTTTCTGAACAGATGAATGTACATCATGTATGTTTCTGAACAGATGAATGTACATCATGTATGTTTCTGAACAGATGAATGTACATCATGTATGTTTCTGAACAAATGAATGTACATCATGTATGTTTCTGAACAGATGAATGTACATCATGTATGTTTCTGAACAGATGAATGTACATCATGTATGTTTCTGAACAGATGAATGTACATCATGTATGTTTCTGAACAGATGAATGTACATCATACATGTTTCTGCACAGATGAATGTACATCATGTATGTTTCTGAACAGATGAATGTACATCATACATGTTTCTGAACAGATGAATGTACATCATACATGTTTCTGAACAGATGAATGTACATCATACATGTTTCTGAACAGATGAATGTACATCATGTATGTTTCTGAACAGATGAATGTACATCATGTATGTTTCTGAACAGATGAATGTACATCATACATGTTTCTGAACAGATGAATGTACATCATGTATGTTTCTGAACAGATGAATGTACATCATGTATGTTTCTGAACAGATGAATGTACATCATGTATGTTTCTGCACAGATGAATGTACATCATGTATGTTTCTGAACAGATGAATGTACATCATGTATGTTTCTGAACAGATGAATGTACATCATGTATGTTTCTGAACAGATGAATGTACATCATGTATGTTTCTGAACAGATGAATGTACATCATGCATGTTTCTGAACAGATGAATGTACATCATGTATTTCTGAACAGATGAATGTACATCATGTATGTTTCTGAACAGATGAATGTACATCATACATGTTTCTGAACAGATGAATGAACATCATGCATGTTTCTACACAGATGAATGTACATCATGTATGTTTCTGAACAGATGAATGTACATCATGCATGTTTCTACACAGATGAATGTACATTATGTAAACAGATGAATGTACATCATGCAATGTTTCTGAACAGATGAATGTACATCATGCATGTTTCTACACAGATGAATGTACATCATGTATGTTTCCTGAAACAGATGAATGTACATCAATGTATGTTTCTGAAACAGATGAATGTACATCAATTGTATGTTTTCTGAACAGATTGTCTACATCATGTATGTTTCTGAACAGATGAATGTACATCATGTATGTTTTCTGAACAGATGAATGTACATCATGCATGTTTCTGAACAGATGAATGTACATCATGTATGTTCTGAACAGATGAATGTACATCATACATGTTTCTGAACAGATGAATGTACCATCATGTATGTTTCTGAACAGATGAATGTACATCATGTATGTTTCTGAACAGATGAATGTACATCATGTATGTTTCTGAACAAATGAATGTACATCATGTATGTTTCTGAACAGATGAATGTACATCATGTTATGTTTCTGAAACAGATGAATGTACATCATGTATGTTTCTGAACAGATGAATGTACATCATGTATGTTTCTGAACAGATGAATGTACATCATACATGTTCTGCACAGATGAATGTACAATCATGTATGTTTCTGAACAGATGAATGTACATCATACATGTTTCTACACAGATGAATGTACATCATGTATGTTTCTGAACAGATGAATGTACATCATGTATGTTTCTGAACAGATGAATGTACATCATGTATGTTTCTGAACAGATGAATGTACATCATGTATGTTTCTGAACAGATGAATGTACATCATGCATGTTTCTGAACAGATGAATGTACATCATGCATGTTTCTGCACACAAACCTACAGTGAATGTACTGACTGTACGAGGGGTCTGGAACCTGCAGCTCCAGATCCACATGTGGCTCTTTTATCTCTCCATGATGGCTCTCCGGATGAAGATAAATTAAATAATGGAAATTTAAAAAAAAAATCGAGATTAGCTATTATTTTTGCAACAGACTAATGTTTTCGGCTATTGTGTTTTCTACTGGGGTTTTTAGGCTAATTTAGAGTTTTAGCTTGTATTTTAGCAACATGCTAATGTTTTAGACTAAGTTAGTTTACTGAGGAATTCTGTGCCAATTTGTAGTTTAGCTAAAATTTTAGTAAAATACGGATGTTTTTAGCTAATTTGTTATCTACGGAAATTTTTGTTTTGATAATTTTGAATTTAGCTTCTAATTTAGCAACATGCTAACATTTTTGACTAAGTCAGTTTACTGAGGAATTTTAGGCTAATTTGGAGCTCAGCTAGTATTTAAGCAAGCTAGCTTTTTCTGACAGATTTGGCTTCTAATCAGTTGTTTATGCTAATTTGGAGTTTAGCTAATATTTTTGAAATATGCTAACATTTTTAGCTAATTTGTTATCTACGGAAATTTTTGTTTTGATAATTTTGAATTTAGCTTCTAATTTAGCAACATGCTAACATTTTTGACTAAGTCAGTTTACTGAGGAATTTTAGGCTATTTTAGAGTTCAGCTAGTAATTAAGCAACAAGCTAGCTTTTTCTGGCAGATTTGACCTCTAATTAGTTTTTTATGCTAATTTGGACTTTAGCTAATATTTTTGAAATGTGTTTTAGCTAATTTCTTATCTACTGGAGGTTTTAGGCTAATTTTGAGTTTAGCTTTTATTTCAGCAACATGCTTATATTTTTTGACTGATTTAATTTACAGAGAAATGTTATGCTAATTTAAAGTTTAGCTAGTAATTAGGCAACAAGCTAGCTTTTTTGCTACTAAAGTTGAAAACGTTAAAAACATTTCTCTTTTCAAGAGATGCTAGTTTAATTTTATATGTTTTTTTTTGCTTTTGTTTGCGACAAAAGTAGACATTCATATTTATTAAAAAAACAAAAAAAAAGAAGGTTATGAAGGAAAATCCAAATTTCTTAAAGGCTAACGTGAGTCGATGCGGCTCCTTCTGGGTTCTGATCCGTAGAAAACGAGCCCAAATGGCTCTTTTACTGTTAAAGGTTGCCGACCTCTGGTCTAAACTATGAAAAAAACAGTGAAATGTACTCTGGAAATAAAAATGTCTTAAAGTTGAGTCATCTAGACTTAAAATGTTCTGACTTGAAACATTTCACCTGTCATCCATGTTGGCTTCAGTCAGACGGATGAAGCCATGAGTCGAGTCGTAAAGAAGACGACGTCATTCAGCTTCTATAGATAAGTAAGATGAAAATAATGTTTCCAAGTGAGCAGAAAAATCCTGTGTGGTGATTTGGTTGCTAAGAGAAACGTTTTGGACTCCCTGAACATTCAGTTATCACCTCCCAGGATCATTTCCAAACACTGATTTATGTGTTTACACGCGAGAACTTCGAGGCGTCTCCGGCGTTGTATGTAGGTTACAGCTTGTCACCCCCCCACCTTGCTCAACACACTCTTCAATATTTCATAATATGTCTTCATTATCCTACTAATCACTTCAGCATCACCTCGCAGCTCCTCAGTACCTACATTAAGACATTTTGCCATGGGGGTGTGCTGGATTATTCATGCGGAGGGCTGTTATTGGGTGACTGGTGTACTGCGACAGATAGACTGCCAGGGTGACTGCTTTGAAAGATGTTGAGAGTTTATCTAAAGATAAAGACTTTATGAAGGGGCTGATGTGAACGAGCGTGCATTAGTGTAAAGAAAAGCAGACGGATGCAGGACACAGCTGAGTGAAGGCAGGAGTCTGTACACGCGTGTGCACGTGTGTGAACGCAGAGCTCATATCTGCATCATCTGCTTCAAAAATTCCTGTTTTAGTTTGTTTGCGTGCAAGGAATGCAGATCAGAGAGATGTGACGGGAGCGATCGGGAGGTCCAGTTCCCCCCAAAATATCACTTATTTTCTGGATAATCTTCATTTTATTTAACTATAATTTAAAAAGAAAAAAACTCCCAAGAGATCTATTGATCTCTCTTTCAAGGGAATCCTGATCAATTAGAGCTGAAACAATTAGTTCCATTATATAGAATATAATTATACAGAGTCAGAATGTAGTAAAATGGAAAGTTATTTTGGCATTTAATAAGGTTTTTTAGGCTAATTTGGAGTTTAGCTAAAATTTCAGCTACATGCTAGCTGCTTTGGCTAATTTAGGCTATTTTAGATTATTTTAGAGTTTAGCTAATATTTTAGCTTCATGATAGCTATTTGGCTAATTTAGATTTTTTTTTTTTTCATTTTTTTTGGCCTAATTTGAAGTTAGCTAATATTTCAGCTACATGCTAGCTGCTTTGGCTAATTTAGAATGTTTTTGTTTTTGTTTTTAGGCTACTTTGGAGTTTAGCTAATATTTCAGCTACATGCTAGCTGCTTTGGCTAATTTAGAATGTTTTTGTTTTGGTTTTTAGGCTATTTTGCAGTTAAGCTAAAATTTCAGCTTCATGCTAGCTGTTTTGGATAATTTAGGCTATTTTAGGTTATTTTAGAGTTTAGCTAATGTTTCAGCTGCATGATAGCTATTTGGCTATTTTAGATTTTTTTTTTCATTTTTTTTAGCCTAATTTGAAGTTAGCTAATAATTCAGCCACATGCTAGCTGTTTTGGATAATTTTGGATTTTTTGTTTTATTTTGTTTTTTAGGCTACTTTAGAGTTTAGCTAATATTTCAGCTACATGCTAGCTATTTTGGCTAACTAGGGCTTTTTTCATTTTTCTTTTTGGCTAATTTAGCAATAAACTAATATTCTCTCTGGCTATCAACTTCAGTGTTTTCAGCCATCAATTTCAGCATCTTCAGCTGCCAAATTCAGTTTACACCATTCACACTTGTTAAAGTTCCATTAGTTGTCACACACCTACGTGTGCGAAATTTGTTCTCCACATTTGACCCATCCCCTAAGGGAGGGGTGAGCTGCAGACACAGTCGCGCTCGGGAACCATTTGGTGGTTTAACCCCCCAATCCAACCCCTTATTGCTGAGTGCAAAGCAGGGAGGCACTCGGTTCCATTTTTAGAGTCTTTGATATGACTCGGCCTGGACTTGAGCCTACGACCTTCCAATCTGGGACTGGAACTAGCATCCTTGCAAATAATGCTATGTGTTTAGTTTTTAGTTAGTTTAAGCTAATGATGGTTGAGATGTGTGCTTCACATCCACTTACACATGACCCGATTAGTTTTCTAATCAGAAAAAATAATCAGTGATTTGTCGACTATTAAAAAACCGTTTGTGGCAGCTGTATGGTCAAGAGGCAAACATTACACAAACACATGTGGTAGAATTGATATACGCTAAAAAATAAATAAGCATGATCAAATAAAACAAAGTAGTTCTTTAAAAACAGTTACAGGTTAGTGATTTTGTTTCCAGGTTCTTCATAATAAAGTCAAACTCAGACCAAGTTGTGAGCTTTGAAAACTGAATTGTTTTTGGAGAAAGTTCCAGTCTGTAGGTGCCCTGTATTGAAAATCCATCTTTCTTTTTCTGTTTGCACACTCGGGACGAAGTAGACGCCCTGAGATCAGAGATCTTAGATCTGCAACTCTCAAATATGAAGGGAGCAGTCTGAGGAGTCTGTTGTTTATACATTTGAGTCAGTGTGTAATCCTACGAACAGCTAAAGCAGGAAAACCAAGTCGTGAATACGATTCACAGAGTGACCCCGAGGCGTTCCCAGGAGACATCCGGACCAGATGCCCGAGCCACCTCAACCTGTTCTACTCCGAGTTCTGTTCCATGCTGGGAAAACCTTCAAGAGACGCTGGAGCTTCCGTTCTAGCGCACAGACTGGAGCACATTTGCTTCTAAAGCTAGAGCTCACAGAGACACAGTATTGATTCTTCTGCTTTCTCAGTGCTGGAGTTTATCAGCTGATCATCACCGCTCCATCAACTGAACGCTGGCTCTGAGAGGGGGAGGAGCCTCTGAAACATCCAGAGGAAACTCTTTACAATCCAACAACAAACAGAGTATTGATCCTCCAGCTCAGGAGGAGAGGCTGTTCTGCCCTCCGTCCAATCATCCAATCATTCATAACTTCATGATCGGCTGCATATGCAGTTCAGTAATTGTCCTTTACAATCTTTATTTAAACTACAACACTTTTTAAGCAGAATTAATCACACTAATAACTAATTCTAAAGTGTTTGACAGAAAAATTTTAATTTGAGAAGCAACTTTGTTGAAAGGAAGAATAATAACAATATTGTTTGTTTCAGTTTCCGAACCCACAGTCACCGTCTGGATTTAACGGAAATTAATCAAACCACAGATCGGATTTACTCCATATTAACAATAAAGATTAAATGATAAAACAGTGATTTGGAAATAAAAGTGAAATTTCCAACCAGACTGTAATCTAAATGCAAAGAATCTATAACAAGGGTGTCAAACTCAACCTTACAAGGGGCCAAAATCCAAGACACACCTTAGACCTCGGGCCGAAAAGGATAAATATTTATTGAAAACTCTAAAAATACATTTTTAAAATTTTAATCGTAACTTTTTAACATCATTATGAATTAGATATATAATATTATCTGCGATAATGCTAGTGTGAATGCTGTAAGCTGAATTTGCTAGCTGAAAATGCTGAAATTGATAGCTAAAAAGCTGAAGCTGATAGATGAAAACGCTGAAGCTGATAGCCAGCTAAAAGCCAAATTAGCCTAAAAAATAAAACAAATACAGAAAAAAAAAACTTAGCTTAGCCAAAACAGCTAGCATGTAGCTGAAAAAATAGCTGAACTTCAAAAATAGCCTTAAAAACTGAAAAAAGCCCAAATTACCCACAACAGCTAGCATGTAGCTGAAATATTAGCTAAGTGCCAAAATAGCCAAAAAAATCTTAGAAAATACCAAAATATTCCAAAAAGTTAGCGGAATGCTAATTTTCATAACTTTAAAAAGCAAAACTTAACAAAATAATAATAGAAAGGTAGGAACATTCCAGAAAAAATCAACCTAAACTTTAATATTTTACTCTCAATATTAGTATATTTTGTCAAAATTATACAAGTTAAAAACATGCGCAAGATAACATAACGATAAAATAAAAGTATCTGGAGGGCCGGATAGAATTACCCGGCGGGCCGGATCCGGCCCCCGGGCCTTGACTTTGACACGTGTGATCTATAACAACATATAACAAATAGAAGAAAAACGTCTGAAAACGTTCCCGCCAACACTTTACCACAATTCAAATCTTCCAATCAAAAGTTGACGCCACAAGAAAGAGAAATAAAATGATAATAATTTAAAAAAACTATGTGCAGCTTATTTATCCTTGATTTAATTAATCTAGTATGTGACTTTATTGTTGACATGTTTCTATTTCATGTGTAAAAAAAGTAATATTTCTCTTATTTATAACAGAATTAAATAATGTGTGGCATAAACAATCTCAGTGAAAGCTGATTCGCTGTGAATATGAACAACATAAACAACAACACAAACACAGAGCAGAGTTATATTTTCATAAAAATAAATAAAACTTTGCAGCTCCAGAAAAACCGTCCATAAAAGCTCTTCAGGTGTCGACTCGAGAAAGAATTTTAACTGAAATCTTTAAACCAACAACAGAAATGCTCTGATGAACATGAACTGTTCTCTGTTCCTGAACCTGGATCTTCACGCCCCAAGCGGCGTGTTGGGGGCGTGTGCAGAGCGTGAACTGTTTATATGAACACGTCAATGGCGTGGCGCCATCGTCATATCGTCAGGCTGAGTTTGAACATTCATGTTGGATCTCTGGTGGATTTGGGTCTGCAGCACAAATGGAAATATTTTCAGATGGAGCGCTTTATGATTGAGGTCGAGACACGAGAAAATGGGCTCATTATGAAGACCCCCCCCCCCCACACACACACACCCACAAAGCAGAGGAAATAGAAATCAGTTTGTGTTATGAGGAGCCGGAGGCTGAAGCTCGTCTGGATAGAGAAACGACACGTGAGTTTAAGCTCAGCGTCACGTCTGACCGCAGCTGCGTGTTCTCCCCGTCTGTCCACCGTGGAGAACATCCACACATGTCTGCAGACTCGAGGTGGTCATCAATATCAGCTCAGCTTCACCTTTCTGGACGTTAACAAACCTTCATCCTTTCTTTAGGAAAACGAGGTTCTCACGTGAGATTGAGTGATGTCATTCTTCTCTGACTCTAACTAAATACTAACCAGTAATCTGTAAACTCTGTCAGAAGAAAAGATGTGGAGATTTGAGATGCTTATTTAGAAATATTTAGCTCAGTGTGTAGCGAGAATAAACCAAATAATCAGTTCAAGAACAGATTTGCCAAAAGTCCCGAGTTAACTACTGGTTACGTAATAATTAACCACTGGTTAACTGCAGTTTAACTACTGATTAAGTAATGGTTTACTACTAGTTAACTGCTGTTTAACTACAAACTAACTGCTGGTAAACTGCTGGTTAACTATTAATTAACTACCAGTTGACAGCTACTGGGGAGCAGTTGGTTGACTACTGATTAACTACTGGTTCACAACAGGTTAACTGCAGGTTAATTACTGGTAAATTGCCGGTCAATGGCTGGTTAACAGCTGGCTGACTACTGGTGTACTAATAGTTAGCTGCTGTCAACTAAGGGTTTACTACAAGTCAACTGCTGGTCAACTATTAATTAACTACTGGTTAAAAGCCGAACAACTACTGGTGAGCAGTTAGATGACTACTGATTAACTAGTAGTTCATTACAATTAACTGTAGATTAACTACTTGTTAACTGCTGGTGTGCTAATAGAGAACTGATGTTAACTATGGGTTTACTGCTAGTTAAATGCCTGTAAATTATTAATTAACTGCTGGTTAGTTGCTGGTTCACTACGGGTTAACTACTGGTTAGCTGCCGGTTAACAGTTGGTTAGTTAACTACTGCTTAAGTACTGTTTTGCTAATGTTAACTATGTGTTTACTACAAGTTAACTACAAGTTAACTAGTAGTAAACCAAAGTCAATAAAGGGGGGAAAAAATGAACTCAGATTATTTAGTTGAGTTGGGACATCATTGTTATATGTGAATTGATTATGATTACATAAATAATATTTCCATTATTATTCAGCATTATTATATCATCGTCAGTTTTACTGAAACAGAAAACTGCTTCAGTGCTAAACTGTAAATGTGGATCCAGATTTAAAATCTGAATCTTTAAAGAGCAAAAACAATGACAGAAATGATCCATTCAGATCCAGAGTTCAATCCTGCTCTCTAATATGAAGACGAATGAGCGGATATCAAAAGAAAATAAGTTCTGAAGTCAAATCTGAACAGATTATGATGTTATAGACATGGTGGTGATAATATAGGAGATAAATGGCATCTCTGCATAATTTATCACTACAAACCAGAAGGAAATGACTAAAGTAAAGACAGAGACAATCACATATTAACCTGTTTCTATCCCTCTACTATTTTCAAAAATCTTAGAAAAAACATGTGGTGAGAAATTATTTATATTTATTGATAATACCATTATCAATAAAAGTTAATATGGTTCAGTCCTGGGCCTATTTATCTTTAACATTTACAAAAATGATATATTTAATGTTTTAAAACGGTTAAAACTTATATTATTTGATAACAAACAAACATATTTTACACTACAGACAATTATAAGGAACTTGGAAATGTAAGAATAACAGAGCTAAATAAAATAACAACATGGATGGATTACAACAAGCTTTCTTTAAACTTATACTAAATAAAAGTCATAATTTTTGGCGTTAATAATGTCTGCATAGAGTTGCTAATAAGAGTAAATAATGTCACAGTTGAGAGGATTACAGAAATGGAAATCTAGGGACTAATTATTGAAGACAAACTATAGCTGGAAGCAGCATGTCAGACACATATAAAGAAAGTAAATTATTATATTACTCCTTAATATTATAAAAACGTTTTCTTGATCAGACAATGAATTTTTGAACCTTTTAGAGAGTGGTCTGCGGTCTTGATGTTGAGATGGATCCTAAACGTATCTGAGAACGGCGCAGGAAGACGGCAGAAGAAAAGGGAGCAGACTATTTCCTGGAGTGATGAATTATTAAATGTGGATTAGTCAGCAGAAAAGTAAAAGGATCCACGTGAAAGAGAAGAGGATTTTTGATACAGAGATTACATGTCAACATTTCAATTTTTTAAAAGAAAAAAATGTCTCCTAATTTTTACGTGGGTGACAAACCGGCTCGGGGAGTGAAAGGCGGAGCCTCTGAGGTCGAGTCGTTTTACTTCTGGGTATAAAGATAGTTAACAAAAATAACTCATTTAATAAATAATTTGTTTTTTGTATATACGATAATATATGGATATAGTTTACTCTGAAAGTCATGGTAAGGCCACTCTAAACTTAAAGGGTCACCAAACAGGGAAGTTGGTGGCTGACTTCGCCCACAGCCAAAATGTGAAAAACCAGTCAGAGGGGCGGGGCTGGAGAACAGGACTGTTATCATCACTGGAGCTGCAGATCAAATTTAAATAGTTTGACCAATCACAAAATTCAACTGTAATACCTCGTTTCAACCTGTAGGGGGCGACACACAGACGGGGTTGGACTATATTTTGAAGAATTAATTACGTTTATTTTAATTTGACAAAGATTTGGCGATGACTAACAGACAACACTTTTAAATCCCCATTTATAGAGATAGACAGACAAAAAAAGTTGATTTAGGGTTCGGTTACACTCTCTTGTTTTAGAAGTCTCATGAGCAGTTTCACACCCGAGTGTGACCTCTGAAGGTATGGATCAAGCTGCTCTGAGAACTCCTCCTGACTGGGGCTGTGGATCGTTGTTTAGGCGGCGATCCGATACGATTCACGAATCGAGCTCAACGATTCACGAATCAAACCACGATTCTTACTTTTTAATATAATGTTTATTGCTATGTGAATATTTATTAGATGGAGGAAATTATTTGTATTAAATCACCAACATTTATACCTTTATTTAGAACAGGAGATCAGAATCAACAAAACTGATTACAAAAAAAAAAGAAAAACCCCACAAAAAAATTTTGTCATTTTAAACTTTTTTTGTCAGCCTTCTGGTTAAGTTCAGCAGCAACATAAACAACATAAAAGAATAAACATCGCTGCTGTTTTGGATCATTTAACAGCAAAACTTGAAAATGTTTTCCATAGTATTATATTCTCAAAATTCTTTAATATTTTATGTTCTAAGCTTTACATATTGGTGGAGAGGCCGTATAAAAAGTTTTTTTTCCGCAGCAGAATCCTCTGATTCACGTTGATTAAATCCTCCTTTCAGCAGCTCGAGGCTGCGTTTCTTCAGAATAAGATGGAGTTTCGTTAATTGCGTCAACTGTTGAAGAGTTACCAGAACCAAATGAAAGTAAACATTAAAGCTAAAGCTCCGATGTTGAAGCTAAATCATTTTTTCTAAAGTTATGTCAGTGAACAGAACTTCAGTCTCAGTTTTTGAACGGAAAAAAACTCTCGTTAGTTTTACTTTGAAAACCGGAAGCCTCACCGACAAGATGTGTTTACTTCCGGTTACTACCGCGGCTCTTTCTGCTTTGTTTTAGTTCGTAAACTTAAAATCCTACATTAATCTCCATTCCAGAGTAAAAATACATAGTTCCCAGTAGGGGTGTAACGGATCACGGAAAATCCGTGGTCCGTACGGATCAGAGGCCACGGTGCGGGACACGTGTGTACCGCGGACCGCTCGAACACAACCCCCCCATACGCGGACACCTCGCGCTAGCAAATTTAAACCAATTGTCGTTCGCATCGAATGGAAGCTCCGTTACGGGCTTCCCGGTGAACGCGGAACATTTGTACGGCAAGCCAGAGATGTCAAAATTGACCAGGAAAAGCTGACGCAGAAGTGCCACGTTTTACAGAAAATTATCATTTAAAACATTTAAATGTTCCCACAGTTAGTTTAAGTAAAGCAGTTCATACCAAAAAAAATAATTGTAACCGTTTTATTTATGACTTAATTTTAAAGGATAATCCAGATAGATTTGGTGTTTTCAACACTATTTTTAATCATTATTTTCTCTTAGTTTTTGTAGATTTGGTCTAAAAACATGTAAATATAATCAGAAACTACATGTTTTAGTATTTTGTTTGTGTTTAAAGTATAAATATGTTTTGTTTTAATAAATAGGCTTCAATGAGCAAATGTTTTTTTTGTTGCATATGTAAATATTGTGTGTGTGAGGTATTTTAAATGCTTATATGATTTAAAGCGTTTCCAAAAATGTATTTAGCTTTGATATTGTTGGGGTTTTTTTTTTTTTCGTTTTGTTTTTTGCATTTTTTAATTTTTTTTACTTTTTACTGATCCGAAAAATGATCCGAACCGTGACCCTAAAACCGTGACACGATCCGAACCGTGGGTTTTGTGATCCGTTACACCCCTAGTTCCCAGATAATATTATGATCATATTTTACTACAATTTACTATATTTATATAGATGGTGAATCAGCGATCTTGGACGTCACGAATATTCGTACTCAGATTTTCGGGATCAAATCGCGAATACCCGAGCACCCGGATACTCGTTACAGCCCTCCTGACACTGACTCAGCAGAAACAAATCTACATTTTCCTTTTAGAATCGTTTTATAAAAAGACAAACTCTGGTTTCACACGTGGTCACAAACACCACAAACTACACCAGCCAGTAAACCGCAACACAACAAAGCAGCAACTGCACAAACTGCAGGTCAAACATCTGCTCGTGTTCTGGTCTGCGTCACGCAGGAAGACACTTACCCACAAACAGGTCGTTGGATGACAGGAAGTGGCTGCAGGGAAGGCTGGCGGCGCTCACGCAGGAGTTCTCCTCCGTCGTCACGGTTGTCCCGGACCTAATGGACGTGCTGGGGGAATCCGTCGCCGTGGTCATCCTTCCCGCTGCAGACTGAGCTCTGAAGCATGTGTCTGAGCACTTCCAGGGGAACGATGGGTAGTCAGATCCCAGAACGTTTCCTCGTTGTTGATGTGATCTGAAGGATCAAATCCAAGAGTTCCTCACAGAGCTGAAACTGAGGAGAAGCTCCACGGGTGACGTCCTGCTGTGAACGACGTCTTTCTCCAGGAGTTAAACTCCACCCAGGACAGATGCTTATCAGCTGAAGTCCTCGGAGTTCCACGGAAACCTTTGCTTAACCATCGGGTTTGGCAGCTCTCTGGAACTAAACTGTGAGGATCAGATGATCTTCAGGCATTAGTCTGATGGCCGGTCCATCTCATTCTGCTGCAGGGCGGGATCACAGGAATGCCAGGCTGTTTCCTCCTGAAAACAGGGAAGAGAACCACCTGAGTGCTAGTTTGACATGACAACGGGATCCACACGGAGCTTTAAACATACTGCTAAAGCAGAAAAGATGAATCTGTTGGGTTTTTTAGGACTGCAGAAACACAGCTGTGCATCATGGGAGTCAGATCTAACTGGAATCTATCAAGGTGTTCCCCAAGGCTCTTCTCTAGTGCCGCTTTTATATTAAATATTTATCAAAGACATTCCAAATTCATGTTCAAACTGCACTATCCATCTTTATGCTGATGATACGATAGTCTATTTCAACAAACCAAATATTACTGACTTTGCAGCATAACTTTGACTCAATACAATCAAGGGAGGATGAAAAAAAAAGAAAAGAAAAATACACTCTCCCATTGGCTGATTTCAAATAGCCTAATTTTGAATAAAACAAAATCTTATTGCATAATCTTACAGACAAATATAATAAATCCAAGTGGCCTAAATTTGAATCTGCCTTTTTTGGAGTCTCCTCTAGAGGAAACAAAATCTTTTAAATATCTTGGTGTCTGGTTTGAACCTAATTGATCTTCTCAAACTCATGTTCAATCAATCAGCAGTACATTAAACCACCGTGTAAAAACACAGTATCAATCAGTTCACTGCTTTAACTTCCATATCAGAAAAAGATTTATATCACAATTATTTCTCCCTACTTTGGACCATGGTGATATTACTCACTTCAACGCTTCTTCATCCAACTAACGTTCCCTAAATGTCATCTCGATGGTCCGCTCTGTACTACGCTGTGTTTGACTGATCAGGTTGGTTTTCATTACAACCTACAAGACCATTTCACTGGCTTCCATTTATTTTGACCTTCTTTTTTATTTGAAACAAGACCTCTTTCTTTTAAGTTGACGCCATAATAACCGTGTAAGAGAAAAGCCAACGATGCACGATAATGTACTGTAATACGTTCTGATAAGAAAAGAAATACAAGCTAGCTAGCTCGACACAGCGGGGCTAGCTAGATTCCTACAGCGGACCTCAGTAACTCGTTACACCGGGGCTCACCAGATCGTCATAGTCGACCTCAGTAGCTTGATACAGCGAAGCTCGCTAGTTTGATACATAAATAATCTACACTCTTAGCCCGGACAGTTGAGTTTACTAAAACAGTGCGTTGAAACAGATTGCAAGTTTGCAAGATTGCTTGTGATCTCAAGTGGGAATTGAACCCTAGATTCTTGTATGCTAGTCCTGTACCTAACCAACTAAGCTATCCAAGTGCTGATATAAAAATGTTTGCAGAAGACACTAAAATCCTTAGTTTTGATCATTGATTAATTATCTGCTTCTTCACTTTTAGTGGCAAAGTCCTACGAACTCAGACTATTTTAATACATTAAAAAACCTGTACACAACTTTTTAAAACAGAGTGCAGAGAATGTCCTATGAAAACAAATGATTTGGACAATGATGATGGATGATAGTTGGGAATGGTTTGGTCACTACAACAAAATTTTGATCATCAAGAAAACAAAAAAGCAATGCTTACTTATAGCCCATTTTTGGCTAACAACCAGCGCTTTCAAACTCTTGGGAAAAAAAATAGGATTTAAAAGCAACTTTTATGAACAATAAATATATAAAATTTTACTCAGCTTAATGCAAATTCTGATGCTGATGAAAAAATTGTAAGGAGGAGGACCAAGACGTTGCTAATTAATAAAGGGCAGAATTAGAGCCAGTTTCCATCAAACAGTTTTGATATAAGCTCCGCCCACTCTTGCAGGAACTAAAGAACAGTAGTGATCTCTACATAGTATAATTAGTAACACTTAAAACTAATCTTTAATGTGTCAAACAACACATTTATTTAAGTAATGACACCAAACTAAAAATTATAATGAATGATTACTCAAAATTGTTATTACAGCTAAAGTCAGGGTTTACAGTGTAGCATAGCGAGCCTGAATCCTCACTTATGTCAGTGTGGGCAAACACAGTGGATCCAGAATTTGAAACTCAAAAAAACAATCATTTTTCTTGGTAAGTTTGCAGGAACGGATCATGGGTGCTGAGAGACAAACCGGTCAAACTTCAACACAGCACGACGAGGGTCAGAGGTCACCCCCTCTCCTTAGCTTGACTCCTGACAGCAGGACGTCCCGAGAAGCATCAAAGCGTTCAGAATGCGGTAGAGATCTTCAAGAAGAATGAAAAGAAAGACGAGTTTCTCATGAATGAAGACGTGAGCGAGTCTGTCTCACCTCCACGCCACAGAAGCTTCCTTTGTTTACTCATCCACTCCCACAAAAAGGTTCAAAGGTTCAGTCTGGATGAGTGTGAATGCCTCCTTCAGATCAAACGCTGCCCGACCTCCTTCGGCCGCCGCTCCTCTCACTGCCGAACCGTCGGAGGAGCCGGGTTAGAGAGATGCGGTGGGCCGGCCGGAGAACGTGTCGGGAACCGTCTCACAAAGGCTGTGGGTCAGCTGCGTGTCTGGGCACGCTCCGCACGGCGCTCTGAGAGCGCGGGGGAGGCTCGCTCAGCATCTACAGAAACATCACACCCATCCAGTCATAACTGCTTCAGAATGAGCCTTTCACACAGACAACAGACGTCCCAGTTTGGTAAGTTCACGTCTGAGGAGAACCTGAGGAAAGACTCCAACTACAAACCATCATCTCTTTAAATCTGCACAGACTGCTTAGATCAATACATTCACAAGAACAGTTAAACTAACATGACTGTGATTTTGGAGCTGAGGAAAACTGCACGCGTGACGGCTGACGTGACGAGGGAGACCAGGAGAGGCGGAGCTTAGAGGTTCTACAGGAGCCTCGACACAGCCAAACCCACAAGACACCAACCAATGAGAAAAGCCCTGAGCTCAAGAGGGAGGGGCTTCACAGAGAGAAACCTGATCCAGGTACTGAAAGCTAATGTGAACGCTGGAGCAAAGATACGGAAGTTAGATCTCTTGTTTTTATTCCTTAAATAGGTTAATTATTAAGCAGATGCATCATAACATGAGGCATATATGTTGGAAACGTTCCTCAGTTCATCACCGGCCCAGCCTGAAGGTTTGAGACTCTACCAACAGAGCTGTAAAGTCCTCCTATGACAACATTTTTATTTTAAAACAAAAGTATTGTATTGTTCTACTTATGATGATGAAGTTTTTAACCAAAATCCCACAATTTAAATGTTTTCAAAATACATTTTTCATGTTAATCTGAAATTTCCAAAATCTCCTCTGAGGGGGCGTGGCTTTTGTAGCTCCACCCCCCCCAGCTGATTATGATAGCTCTGTGTCTCGCTAGCATAAATCTTCACCGTGGGTAATGTCCAGCCGTATTGCGTTGAAAGCTAACATCCAAATGCTCTTTCATTCATCTACAATCCTTTCGGTCAAATGAGCCGCCGTTCACATTTCTGTGGTCACATCAAGAAGCTCCGTGGAGTCTGGTGGAGATTTTCCAGTGTTCTCAGGACTGCTACCGTAAGTATTGGATGAAACTCACACCAAAAATCCAGTGACGGCTGATTGGACCACAGAAATGTGAACGGCGGCTCATTTGACTGCAGTCAATGTGAAGGTAGCATCTTCTCTTCTCCAGAAGCTGAACTAGACACGCTAGCCGGACCAGATGAGGGTTTAGTGCAGAACCTAAACGTCCCTCTTTAACAGCTGAGATGTTGCAAACTCTTTAAAGGGTAACCAAACTCTAAATCAACTTTTTGTCTGTTGAGCTCTTTAAATGGGGCTTTAAAAGGGTCTGTCTGTTGGTTGTTGCCAAATTTTCGACAAAGTAAAATAAACTTGTTTAATTCATGGGAGGCGGGATGAGCGGAGGAGGTGAGGATGTGGAGGCAGGCCGTCTCCCCATCCCACAGCGGCTCCCCGTCTTTCCGAGCTCCGCCGCGCTCGGCATCGCGGAGACCAAACAGTTGTGAGGTTGTGTGCTGAACTTCAACTCTCAGTGTTGAGCGTTCAAAGATGGGCGGGGCATGATGACGAGAAACTTCTGACATGTTGAGGGACTTCCACCATTTCACAAAAAGTCAACTGTAATACCTCGATTCAACCAGTAGGGGGCAGCACACAGCAGACCATCAATTTCAGGAATCGAACAAGTTTATTTGAATCGTCAAAAATGGGACAAGGACCAACAGACAGCACTTTTAAAGACCTATTTATAGAAGTCAACTGATTAAAAAAGTTTAGATTGGATCAGATTTGATCAGAAATGGGTTATTTCAGGTAATCAAGGAGATCGTCTGATAGGTAGTGGGAGGGAGTGAGTTTATATAATCCCACCCGAGCGTGACCGTACTATTTCCTTTACGTGTATTATCATTATCTGGTTTGTAATTTAAGATCAGATATTTATGTCTTTCGAACATAGATTCAGGTTGTTAAGAAACAATACGTCTATGTAAGTGGATATGACACTGTTTCAGCAAAAGTTAATTTTGTGTTTGGTGACCCTTTAAACCATGAACACGATAAACGTCATGCTTTTATCTGCTTCAGATCTGATGGAATGATGTTAATCGTGTTGAAGTTACGCCAAATCAAAGAGGAGCTAAAGTTTAGGTGTTAAAGGGTTCAACAGCTCAGGTAAGATGAGCATTCACCTGGAAAACAAACCCCAGAGGCTTCTGGGAAAGCTGCAGTTTGTCCTGTAAGTGCGGCGTGAAATCTACTGCTTTGATTCACTCTTTCCTCTGAAGTCTCAGCCGAACATTCACACGATTCCACAACAGGACAGACCAGGATCAGTTCAAATGTTTTTTTATGGAGTTCTCCCCGTTCGTCGTAGCTGCAGATGTAAAGCGGGCGCTGAGAGCGAGAGCTTCTGCTATTGGCTGGCAGGGACAGGCGGCAAAGGAAGGAGTGATGGGTTCAGGAGACACACGGCTGCAGCTGCCTCCCATCTTCAGCTCTGAAACCGTAGATTAACATCTGCATGAGCGACACTAACCTGTGTTTGAACGGTTCTGATGTGATGGTTTTAACGGTTTTCTTGCGAAATGTCATCCTCGAGGTTGTCTTACTTTAAAAACAGCAACTGTGAATGACTGGTTGTTGAATGTTTGTTGAATGTTAATGCTCTGCTGAAATTAAGGGTTGGTGTTGAAACCCTGGAAGCAATTATGCTGCAAGAATCATCTTCAATCTGAACTTCATCGTCATCATGCGGCTGTTTTCCTGCTGAGAGCCCACACGATGAAGACTGATGGAGCTCCTGAAGGCGTGAAGACTCCATCTTCACACAGAGAGCAGCTGCAGCGCAGAGGAAGAGCGCTCAACCTCTCATTAGATCACATGTGTCAAAGTTAAGGCCCGGGGGCCGGATCCGGCCCTCCAGATCATTTGATTTTATTGTTATTAATGACCCGATGTTAATTGAATTGAACTTTATTAATATCCCAAGGGATAAATTTATCAATATATTTATAAATATTATTTATAAATGTATTTATCTTGTGTTTATTTCTATCATGTATAATTTTGACAAAATATGTTTTTATAGAGGGTAAAATATTGAAATTTATTTAAGTTAATTAATTCTGAAATAATATTCCTGCCTTTTTATTGTTCATATTTGTGTTAAAAAGTTAGTTTTAAAAATTAGGATTCTGCGAGATTTTCAGATTATTTTTGGTATTTACTAATATTTTTAGGCTATTTTGGAATTTAGCTCATATTTCAGCTACATTTTTTTCAAGTTTTTAAAGACTGCTTTGGAGTTAGGCTAATTTTGCTAATTTGGCTAATTTTCAGTTGTTTTATTCTATACTAAAGTTTAGCTATTTTTTAGCTACGTGCTAGCTGTTTTGGCTAACCTTAGTTTTTTAGGCTAATTTGGCATTTAGCTAATATTTTAGCTTGTTGTCAGCTTCAGCAGTTTTAGCAATTAATTTCACAGTCTTCAGTTATCATTTATAATATCTTCAGCAACTAAATTCACTTACAGCATTCACACTAGCATTATTGCAGGTAAGATTATATATCTAGTTCATTATTATGTTAAAAGGTTTTAAAGTTTTAAGAATTGGCATTCTGTTAGTTTTTGGACTATTTTAGTATTTACTAAGATTTTTTTAGGCTATTTTGGAGTTTAGCTGGAATGACATTGATAGTGTCATTCCAGTAGCTTGAACAGTTGTAATAAATAAAACAAAAACTGGACTTCAGTGAGAAAAAGGAACACAGTTTATTAAAAAAGACAAACGAAGAAGCTGTGGAGTGAAAAGCTAAAGGGAAAAACAATTAGTGTTCTAGTTTAAACAAAATGACAATACTAAGGGAATAGAACTGGAACCTCGGCCAAACATATAGTAAATCATGGAGACTGCTGATCCATACATGTCGACTGTCTGAGTCAGCAGCTCCCTGCTAATGGCTGCCTAACCAAAACTAAACAAAACAAACAAAACCCGCAAACTAAGACTACCGAGGTCCAACCCCAAACTAAAATAACAAAACCCAGCAGTCTAAACTGCTGAGGACAAAGAGGGTTAAAGAACGAACAAAACCGGCCTCACACCAACTAGAACCCCAACCAGCGCCACACCAACTAGAACCCCGACCAGCGCCACACCAACTAGGTCCCCGACCAGTGCCACACCAACTAGAACCCCGACCAGCGCCACACCAACTAGAACCCCGACCAGTGCCACACCAACTAGAACCCCGACCCGCGTCACACCAACTAGAACCCCGACCAGCGCCACACCAACTAGGTCCCCGGCCAGTGCCACACCAAATAGAACCCCGACCAGCGTCACACCAACTAGGTCCCCGGCCAGTGCCACACCAACTAGGTCCCCGACCAGCGCCACACCAACTAGAACCTCGGCCAGCGTCACACCAACTAGAACCTTGGCCAGTGCCACACCAACTAGGTCCCCGACCAGTGCCACACCAACTAGAACCCCGACCAGCGCCACACCAACTAGAACCCCGACCAGCGCCACACCAACTAGAACCCCGACCAGCGCCACACCAACTAGAACCTTGGCCAGTGCCACACCAACTAGAACCCCGACCAGCGCCACACCAACTAGAACCCCGACCAGCGCCACACCAACTAGAACCTTGGCCAGCGCCACACCAACTAGAACCTTGGCCAGCGCCACACCAACTAAAACCCTGACCAGCGCCACACCAACTAGAACCTTGGCCAGCGCCACACCAACTAGAACCCCGACCAGCGCCACACCAACTAGAACCTTGGCCAGTGCCACACCAACTAGGTCCCCGGCCAGTGCCACACCAAATAGAACCCCGACCAGCGCCAACTACATCCCCGACCAGTTTCTAACTTCATTACTGATAGTAAAGCAGGAGCTGAGCTCAAAGAAGAGAGAGAGAGACTTGTGTGCTTTATTGAACAACTTTCTTACATTTACTTTAAAACAACGAGCAAACCACCATTTAGTGCTTCTGTGAGTTTCAGAAG
The DNA here is from genome assembly GCA_003999625.1 of Oryzias javanicus. Lineage (NCBI taxonomy): Eukaryota > Metazoa > Chordata > Actinopteri > Beloniformes > Adrianichthyidae > Oryzias > Oryzias javanicus. The sequence continues at coordinate 33,596,704 of CM012443.1, forward strand.
TGGAAGTTAGGCCAATCAAACACCTGATACCATTACTTTGAAATGCAAACCAATCAGATTTATGATAGGCTCTTCACTCTGCAGAAAGAAACAAGATTTGTCTGCAATGCAAGATTTTAATTCAGCTTCACATTTTTCTAGATGAATAATACTGTACCCCCCTTCTGATGTCTCTAACATAACCAGAACAGCCTCCCCTTTGCAGGGTCTTCACGATCCTTGTGTTGTATTAAAAGTTTCATTTCACTCCAAAGTCAGATCTCCACGTCTTCTAGAAAGGCAAACTTTGACAAAACAAGCCCCCCCGGAGCTGAAAACAGCTGAAAACCAACACCCTGCTGAAACTAAAGCTTAACAAAGGAGACAGACGCGCTGCTTTCTCAGCAAAGCTCATCGATGCTGAACCGAGCTGACGACATCACACCGAGTCTTAGCTGCTCGACCAGCATCGGAGACCACGGAGGACGGAGACTGAGACTCCCGCGCCTGCTCTGCTCTGTGGTCACAAAGTGTCGCCGTGAGACGCTGGTTTCTGCAGGCTTAAGCGTTTTCAGCCTCTCTTTCAGGTGTGTGAGGAAGCGTGAAGCAGCAGCCCTTTGAAAGGTGAACGCTTTGTTTCACCGTCAGAGAATGGGTTTGCAGTTCCACACAGACTGATCTATGAATGAACGGGAAATCAACAGAACATCAGAACAGATTCAAAAACATAAAGAGGAGGAATGAAAGAGAACCAGAACAGATGATGATATTAGGCGTGTTTGAGATCATGCAGGCGGACCCGGCGCTGCGCAGATCGCCTGGATTGCGGTGCATGCTGGGTAGTTTCTGTCACCGACGTCACATTTGCGACGACATGAAGTATCGCGAGAAAGGGGCGGGTTCAAGGCGCCTGCCTAAGCCAGCGCAGCCAGAAAATAGGTACTGCGCTGGCTGCAAGCCGCCTTGATGACTACAAAACAATGCATTGTGGGAAACGGTGTCCTGAAAGTTTTTGTAGTTTAATGTGAAATAACTGGCGCTAAATGAAGGAAATATGTGTATTTTTTTACTTTTTCTGGAAGGTAGTGAATCGCTGATGAAAAAATATACAAGATTTTAAATAATCTGTGGTTATTTGTGTCATAGTTGTCTTTAAAATGAACTTTGATTTTTATTTTATCTGTTTATTTGGGACTGTGTACATGTAATGAATCCCCCGACTATTTTTTTATCTGTTTTACTCTAAGAGATGTGAAAAAATACTATAAAAGACAGAACAGCACAGATCATACTAGGAGGAGTGGTGTATTAAAATTCAGCCGAATGTTGAGGACAACCCCCAACTCCTCGTTCTCGTGCAGTCTCGTCGTCCACCTTCATCTCAGGCGTCTTTCTCCGCCCCCTCCTGCAGCAGCTTAGTCTCGCCGACGAAGCAGGCGAGGCGCAAGTCAACTCAAACACGCCTATCGTTTCTGATGACATCATGGATCAGCAGAAGAAACTCTTCATGTGTAGACTCTCTGAGCTGTTTTTTAACCAAAAACACCTTGAAACTCCCCATTTTAGTGTCTTTCTCTGTTTTCTTCTCCCAAACAAATGCTGATAAAGTGAAGTAAATCCTGATGAATGATGAATGCAAGCCTCTGTTTAGAATGGTTTCTGAGACCAAAGACTCATGCAGTTCCAACAGCTGCTCATTTGGGGGCGCTGTTTCCAGAAACAAGCTCTCATTTAGTCCAGGATCAAATGTGCTTTCCCTATAATTCAGTCCATTTCTTTTTTTCCTTCAGCCAATCAGCTTCCTCCGTCAGTCTAACAGCTGCTACCTTCACGTCTCCGTTCTCTGCATCCATAAAGTTCCTGAGGTTTGTTTTCACGACTGCTCTCTTTCAATCGGTTTGATGTGTTTTTGTTGCGCACTGAAGCTGAAACTGAAACACGTTGAAGAATGTAAATCTCAGTTCAGTGGAGTGGAAACTGGTCCAGGTGTGTTTGTGTGAATGAACCGGCAGAACTGGAATTCCACACCAGCGTCTGCAGATTTAAAATCCAGAGAGTTATGTCAACAGCTGCACCTCCAAACCTCATCAGCTCCGTCACTGAAAACCTCCGGTCAGACAAACGGCCTCCATGTCTGATGAGAATGGAGGCGGTGAAGATTCTGATTACATTCCTCATTCACTCTGATTTTGTCCACAAGAAGTCAAAAAATTCATACACACACAACCCTCTCCTAATGCCATCATTAGATCCTGGCAGCGTCACTAATGGTCTAAAAAAAAAAAAAAAAAAAAAGGCAGAATTGTATGGAGTAAGGAAGCTGTCAATAAGAAATGCATTCATAAAGAATAATTTATAAGAATAATTTTTATTTATAAAGATAATCTCATATTCATTAATCATTTACATTCTTTGCACAACTTTGCAAAAAAATATTATTTTTACGTTTAACTTCTCTCTTTAGATCAGGGGTGGGCAAACTACGGCCCGGGGGCCACATGCGGCCCCTTAAGATACTTAATCTGGCCCTCCAAATTAAAATACATTTAATCAAAATCCTAATTATTGTTTTATTTTCATTGTATTTCTGGTTTCTTCTCATTAATTTTGATGTTTCTCTGGCGTTTGTGTGTTTTTTCCGAGTCAGATGGTGATTTTTCAGATTTCTTTGAGTTCACATTTTCCTCTGAAGAACATCAACCCATTGGATCACCAAAAAGAGAACAAAAATCAAAATTTAGAAATTCAAATTCCCAAATTTTCTGTTTTTAAATGAATGTATGTGAATTTCAATCCAAATTAAAGCAGGTTTTTCTCTAAATTCCATATTATCTTTTTAGTTTATGAGGTTCATTACCAAATCACTCCTTCCATCTGCTCCTTGTCCGGCCCTTATGACAAATTTTAGAACCCTTTGTGGCCCACAAATCAAAAAGTTTGCCCACCCCTGCTTTAGAATATGACTTTTCTTTGTCTTAAATGCAACTTTCTCTTGTTTACAAACTTAAAAAAAATATGTCCCAGGGTCACAGGCTTATACATCGCATGTCTGTTTAAGTTTAATTATTTAACAAAAATTAAATAGAAATTTTAAGAATGTTATTGATGCTATGACAGGAAAATTATCTGTTGAAAATGCAATAGAACGGATCAAAATCCAGGGATCTGCGTCCGCATTTCGTGGTTGTCAGCTGATTGTGTAAACATTTTGGACACAGAAGTGTTGGAAAACAGCCCTAAACATGACATATTAGGTGGATAAAAAAAAAAAAATGTCTTTAAAATTATTAAGTATATGGTCAGCCGACTGTTGGGGCTATAAAAACAAACAAAAAAAACATGTAAAACATCAGTAGGATCAGAACTTTCTCTCTATTTCTCTCTTTCTTTTTAATTAAGGTCAGAGTCGGCTCCCAGTTAGCTTTCTTTAGCTCAGAGTTAGCTTAGCTGTTTTTGTTCTTTCCATCCATTTTGTCAGGAAAATGAACCTCTTCCTTTGTGAAAGTGCGTCACAAGATCTGACATAGCAAGCCCAAATACATAAAGGCTTAAATCTAATGCTTTATTTAAAAATAATAATAATTTCATCACTGTCTGTTTAATGTTTTCCATGTTTGTCTTTTGTTTAATTATCATTTTTTTGGGACAAAACTGCACTGAAAACAGCAGGTGATGCATGCAGTAACACTGTCTCAACAGAGAGGGCGCTCGTGAGCGATAGTTTATGTTTTCTTCAACTGAAAATTGTGAATGTAATCTCATTAAAAATGGACTTTTACTCAAAACATGAAGTAATAATGTAATGGGTGACCGATGCTGAGACTTCTAAAGCTTAAAGAGGAAAAGGAAACTTGGACCCTGCCTGAATCTGAGCTTCAGCAGCTGTGAAGACGAGCAAAGACGGAGCGTCTGCTGATGGATGCTCATTCCCCATTCTCATATGATTCTGTTTGCATGGATTCAAAAAGCGCTTCGCTAAATGTCACAGCGGCCAGAAACCCAAAAGGCAGACGACCAAGAAACAGACAGGAAATGATTTAGAGAAATGAAGTGAGGAAAGGTCAGAAGCTCATCTCCTTCCAGGTTGGAAACCCGTGCGCCGTCTCGCTGTGATCCTTCACTCACTTTCAGTGACGGCGTTGCACCGCAGACGTGTTAATTGCAGTTTGGCGCTGGCTTTTGTCTAAGCTGCGACTGACTAACGTGCTGTAAGACCTTCTGGGTTGGGCCACAGCAGTTGGCAGAAGCAGCAAAGGTGACTCAGCTGCAGCCACAGCCGCCTGTAGCGGTGTGTCAACGTGATGAAACGGCGTGATTCACAGCGTTCACCTTCATACAGCAACGTTTTCTGAGCCTGAAGTAGATGAAACCCGAGACAAACTTAAACAGAAGCTTTTGGTCCTCATTTCTTAAAGTCCCACTGTAACTTTGTTCTAGAATTTAGTAACACCTGAGGCGTCGTCGGTAACGCTTACACACAAAATCTTTAACATGTTGACACTTTTCAACCGTTTACATGTAATTCCAGAAGATTCTGAAGGAGAACTCTCATTTAAGCAGCATCCCAGAATGCAATTCGCCTGTTTTAACATTTTTATTTGATACTTTTTTTTTTGCCTGCCTCTGTTGAGTGGTGAAACTAGCAAGCTTTGCTAGCTCAACATAGCAGAGCTAACAAACTCAATACAGCAGAGCTTGCTAGCTCAATACAGCAAAGCTCACTAGCTTAATCCAGCAGAGATTGCTAGCTCAGTAGAGCGGAGATCGCTATCTTAATACATCTGAGCTTGCTAGCTCAATACAGCGAAGCTCGCTAACTTAATCCAGCAGAGATTGCTAGCTCGATACAGCAAAGCTTGCTAGCTTAATACAGCAGAGCTCGCTAGCTCAATACAGCGGAGTTAGCTAACTCAATACAGCGGAGCCTGATAGCTCAATATAGAGGAGTTAGCTAGCTTAATACAGTGGAGTTTGCTAGCTCAATACAGCGGAGCTCGCTAATTTAATACAGTGGAGCTTGCTAGCTTAATACAGCTGAACTTGCTAGCTCAGTACAGCGAAGCTCGCTAACTTAATCCAGCAGAGATTGCTAGCTTAATACAGCAGAGCTTGCTAGCTCGATACGGCGGAGCTTGCTAGCTTAATACAGCGGAGCCTGATAGCTCAATACAGAGGAGTTAGCTAGCTTAATACAGCGGAGCTCGCTGGGTTGATACAGTGGAGAGTGCTAGCTTGCTCCAGTACAGCTCGCTAGCATGCTACGCATCCACTGGGAGGCTGGCTAGCGTTGTGAGCCTACCCAATGTGTGCCCACTTAAGCCAATGTGGGCAAACACAGGAGGGGGGGGGGGGGGGGGGGGGGCACCACAGACACTGCTGACAAACCCAATCGGGGCCAAGATTTTCTGCCCACTTCTAAACCAGAAGGGCCCACTTGGCCGGTACTGAGTACCACTTAAATCAACCCCAATAAACTCTCTCCAAACTCAACACCTTCACCTTTCTATTGGTGACTCTTTGGTTACCTCCTCCTCCTCCTCCTCCTCCTCCTCCTCCTCCTCCTCCAAAGAGTTTAGGTTTGTCCTAGACCAGAGATAGGAAGTGTCTGCATGGTTTCCAGATATCCAAGCCCTTCTCCTGACTGATTACCTGGTTCAGGTGTGTCCAGCCAATTAGAACATGACAGAGCAGGTATGGTGGAAAACCTGCAGGATTGCGGCCCTGGAGTTGCCTTTCCCTGTCCTAGACAGCTAATCCCACATCAACAACATCTCCCAGACGTCATTCTTCCATCATCGTAGCATCAACCGTCTCCATCCTTCTCCCACCCCCACCCCCACTGCTTTCATCCTGTTCGCTCTCTCCAAGAACTCTGCGGCCCGGACCATCACCAGAACTCCCCCCTAATCCTTTCAGTCCAATCAAGAATCACTTACTCCATCCTCCTGTACACCAATCTCTCCCCTCCCTACCTGTCTGCTTGCCCCCAATCTCTTGATTGGCGTCAATCTTTTCTGATCCAAACACATCTGAGGAAATCATATCTATAACACCTCCTCCCCATTTCTGTAATAAAAGGCTTTTAAATTAAATATGTTTGTTATTTTTTTCCTGTGAGCATGCAAAAGCTCCAAAAGAATCCAGTAAATGTATGAAAACAGTTCATGAAACATTGAGCTGGTTCGACCCTGAAACAACAGGAATTGTGGGTAAACCACATTTATTATCTCACTCGCAAACTTTTATGGTGAAAGTTTTTAATTAATAAGTTTTCCTGCACGTTTGTTTCTTCATATATCCTAAAAACATCTAATTTACATCCAGTCTTCCTTAGGCTTTTCTATTTTTACAGGTAAAGGTTTGAGAAAACATCATCCAGGTTCAGGAATCCTGGAGGAAAACCGGACCCCTCCTCTGCATCACTTCATCCTTTTGCTTATTACCCCCCACCCCCCTCCCCAGGGGTAGCACTGGCTCTTGACATGGCTGTCGCAGCATCCCGAAACCTTCGTCAGCAGAAGATCCCAGAACTCCACCTGAGAAGAACGTGTGACGGTTTACCTGTGAGGTATGGCCCCCCCACTCCTTCAGCAGCTCAGCGCGCCTTCACCTTCACCTTCGCCTTCACCTTCACCTCCCGTCTGCAGCAATCCAAAACTAGTTGCTGTGAGGAGCAGGGAAGGTGAGGGCATTAGTCCCGCCCCCCTCACACACAGGTAAACCTGCTGCTGTGCAGACCGGGGGCAGTTTCAAAGCTGAGAAAAGTCGCAGTAACCGGATAGGAGAGGGCTTATAATGGATGTCTGTTGAGGTTATTCTACACCAGCTGGAGACAAAGAAACCGGCTCTGCAGCTTCAAGCGCTCCAGCCTGACGCTGACAGGCCAAAGCCTCACGGAGGGCTTCAAATCCTCCATGTTTGTTTGTCAACGACTACAAGGTTTCAATATTTCCACATTTTCCTTTCAGTCCGTTGTGTGTTTCTGAGCTGTTCGTCATTCATTTCTTCTGTCAGACTGAGATTTAACTGCATTCTCGTGAGCGCCTGCAGGGGGCAGCACCGCTCACACCAGCGCACAGCCTGCCGGGAAACATGGGGAGAAGAAGAAGAAGGAGGAGGAAGTCAGGGCAGAACTCGAACCTTTGACAGTCCCGGACCGGTCCCTGACCCGTCCCGGACCCGTCCCGCTCTGATGCACGTTCGCTCGTGGGTGTCTGCATCCGCGGACACGCGCATCTCTCACGATGCCGCTCGTTCACGCGAACCAGGCTCAGCTGATCCGGTCCAGTCAGAAGGACGAGTACTACCGAACGGTTCTGAGAAACAACGCCAACGAGGCTGTTCAGACACTCGCAGGTGGGAGGGGTTCGGAACCGATCGGATGTGTTCCCGCTTTTTATTATTATTCTTTTTTTTAAATATCTTTATTAACAATCTGGAGGACAACACAAGTATAGAGTCCAAAGAACAGACGCACGAGGGATGCCAGCAGAGAGAAAATAATAATAAAATAAGAAAAAAGTTTAAAAATAAAAAAAATAAACTATAGATTTTCTAGAGGTCAAATACTTTCTGGTTCATTTTAAAGTTTTACAGCAATTTGTTTTAACACATGAGAAAAATGTTGTAATTCCCTTCACTTTAACAAATAAAAAGAAATGACCAAGTATTATTATTGTGTTAATTATTATACAGTGCAATTTATTTTTTATAATCAAACCAAATAAAAATATTTTCTTCTATAAGTTCAGGGATGAGAGAGATGAGGAATCTACTCTCCATCAAACTCATTTTGACAGGTGACCTTTGACCCTACAGCTGTCAATCAAAATTACGTAACATTTTAATTTAAATTTTATATAAAGTTTTTTTTATATAAACCTTTGTACAATAATATTAAATATAAATTGTATATTAATAGTGTATTAAAAGTATATATTGTTTTGTCCTGTATTTTCAACCTATGCTTGAAATAAACCAATCAATCAATCAATATTTATAGAAATCTCTAACTATAATCCATGTGTGGGTTTCCAGGCCCTCCGGCTTCCACAAACATGCTTCATAGGTGAACTGGTGACTCTAGTGTTTCTAGGTGTAAAGGTCCAGGACATACCTCACCTTTACCCAGCAGTAGCCAGGACAGGCCCCAGCAACCTCCCGACCCTTAAAGAGATTATAAAAGATGGATGATTGATTGATTCCAGGATGGAATCTTTGATCTTTCCGTTTCCATGGTTCCTTCAGAAGAGCATGTGTTCATCCTGATGTTCATACTGGTCCACTCCTCCGCATCGTTCTGCCCTCCAAGCTTCTGATTGGCTCACCAGCCGTCATGTCAGAAGCTGATCTCAGTCAGCTGATCCGGTTTGGTTTGTGGACGTTTAGGATCTAGACTCTGGCTGGACTGGAGAAAGGAGGTGGAGCTTCTGTCCGACCTGGCTTACCTGAGCCTGACCACACTCTCAGGTAAGCTCCACCTGCTCAGAGACGCTCGTTCGCTCCGCTGACGTCACTCAGGTGAGAGTTTTTACCTTCCAGGTTTTCAGACGTTGGGGGAGGAGTATGTCAACATCGTGCAGGTGGACCCCTCCGAGCGGCGGATCCCCTCGCGGACCAGGCGGAGTCTTTTCGTCCTGCTCCACGCCGTCCTTCGGTACCTGCTGGACAAGCTGCTGGTGTGTCTGGAGAACGAGCTGGAGGGCGGCCGGGACGGCCGGCGGCGGGTGGCGTCGCCCGGGTGGGGCCTCGGCTGCTGGCTGAGACTGTGGGTGCGGAGGGGGGCGGGGCTGCTGACGGAGGAGCAGAGGAGGGCGTGGCTCCCGGCCGTCGGCGTCGTGCAGCAGACGCTGGCACTCGGGCACCGCCTCCACACCGCCCTCTTCTACCTCAGCAGCTCCTTCTACCATTTGTCCAAGAGAGCGGCGGGCATCAGCTACGTGAGTCCTCGCGCACCTCGTGCAAATAAACCGGGACTCCGCCTCTTAAACTGTGGCCATGGCAACAACCCAAACCAAAAGATGAGAATATAGACAGAACAAGTCTGTCAGAGTAAACTATGTACAAATATACAATCATATTTTACCTTAAAGAACACTTTGTAAACTCTTTTACTAACCAGAAGTAGAACGACTGTAAAGTAATTGAAGTAATTTACTTTAAACTGAAACTGGGTATCGATAATAATTTCCACAATCAATTCAATTCTGAATTTATTCATTTATTTTCTATTCTTTCACTCCTATCCGTTCAATTTTGAGTTCACACATTTATTTAGAAATACATTAATAATCTACTTTATGTTTTGAATATTTCACATACTGTAAAATAGATTCATGAAATGAGATAAAATATTCAACAATACAGCAGGAATACCTCAGAAATACAATTATTGAAAATAAATGGCTCAGAACAGAACAGAACAGCATACATAAACAAGATCTCAAATCAGAAAAAGACAGAAAACTGTTTTTTCCTTACTGGATCGGAGGGTTTAAGGGCAGAAATATCCAGTTTATTTAGTCTGTTTAACCTTTAGTTGTTTTCTTATTTTTCTGCATCTGTAAAATTACCCGCATGTATCCCAATGAGGCAAAATTCTCTTTGTCATTTTGGGCTATAGAAATAACAAATAACAGAAAATAACAAGAGTAAAATATATTAGTTTGTGTATATAAACATATTTTTCTTAAAAAAAACATGGATATTTGTTACTATATAATCTTCAGTTTCTCATTTTAAAAAAAGTACAAATTAAAGTTTATGACCTAATTCAAAAATTTGTTCTTAAAAACAAATTTTGGGGGCGGAGCTGTTGAAAGGGGCGGTCTCACTCTGTGACATCAGCACGTGAGGATCCGCTCGTTTTCGTGGGTGTGGGAGGGGCTGCAGGTTTTTAAAGGATTACTCAGAAGTACGTGAACGGATCTAAATACCTCTTTGAGGTTCTTTATAATGAGGAACGAACAGTTTAATGCATTTAAAAGCTAAATAAATCCCAGCGGATAAATAATTCTAACCGTGGTGTGACGGGCTTCTTCTGTGCTGCAGCTCCGGGTGGGGGGGCTGAGCGGGGACGACGCCTCCATCAGGACCACCTACCGGCTGCTGGGGGCCGTTTCCCTCCTGCAGCTGCTGGGCAGCGTGGGTCTGCAGTGGGGCAGCTTCAGGCAGAGGCAGAAGGCCCGGGAGGAGTGGAAGCTGTACCGGAGCCTCAGGTACCGGACCGGCTCCCAGAATCTGCTCTGTTGTTGTTGGACGTTTGAAGCTGCTCTCTACAGTGCGGCTGACCTCTCTGTTCTCAGTCCCGAGTGCTCCCAGAGCTCCGCCCCCTCCACCACCCGCTGCATCCTGTGCCTGGAGGCCCGGAGGAACCCCACCTGCACGCCCTGCGGACACCTGTTCTGCTGGGAGTGCATCACGGAGTGGTGCAACACCAAGGTCAGTCGGCGCCAAAACGGCATCACCATGAGCATCCTGCAGGGAGCGCTGTTCTGCTGAGACGGGGGGGGCTCTGGGCTGACACCCCTCAGGCCTGCAGAGTGAGGAGAGATGCTGGACTGAGATACAGAACCAGAACCAGCTGATGAAACGCCTCGATTTTATTACAGAGCTTTTCACGGTGACGTCAGACAAAATTCACTTCAGGTGTTTGCATTAGAACGACAAAGCTGAACGCTTTTACGTAAATAATGAAAGGTCATCTGAACAATTTCAACAGAAAAATGAACAATATTTATCTTCTGGACTGTATTCACATTTCCTCTTTTAGATCGTTCATAAATCTGAATACAAATTAGAATAATCCTTCAGACCAGATATTATTCTAACAGATTCTATTTTGGTTGATGTTATTTTCATGTATTTTGAGATCAGCTCAAAAATTAATAGAAATTCATGTTGTTCAGATTTAAAACCTTCAGCAAAGACACACGTCGCTGCATTTTAATCTCTTCCCAGAATACATTTACTTGTTGTTTTACTGGATATTTTGAGGAATAATTGTAAAAAGAGGAATGGTTTGGTTCAGTGAAAATGTTGAGAGCAGTTATCGAGTTACGTAGTCTCAGTTTTCAAAATAAGAGCGTCCGAGTAAAAAAAAAAAAATCTCTGGTTGAACATATTTTATCGTATTGTGTGGAAATATTCACTTTCATATTTTTGGCAACATTTTCTATCAATTTGATCATTTTTTACCTTTATTTTCCTGCAGATCAGACACAGTTATGTTCAAAAACAAAGAGGAGAGATGTTAGAACCACGGCTGATAGAACAGCAGATCACTGACCGCAGGAGAAAACAGGAAGAAGTTTGACTTTAATGTCAGACAAACTGGAATCGTCTGACTTTTGATCTGTTTATAAGGATTATGTGAGGAAACTTTTAACTGGTGAGAAAAGATCTCCTGCAGCTCCACGTCTCATAGCTAAAGCTAATGCTAATGTTAGCATTAGCTAGCTAACCTAAGTTTTTTTCTTGTTTAGTTTTTAGGCTAATTTGGCATTTGGCTAATATGTTAGCTAGCTTTCAGCTTCAGCAGTTTCCGCTATCAGCTCCACCTTCAGCCAAATTCAGCTTCCAGCATTCACACTAGCATTATCACAGGTAACGCTATAGATCTAGTTCATAATTATGTTTAAAAGTTATGGTTTTAAAAATGTAGTTTTAGAATATTCAATAAATGTTTATCCTGTTTGCCCCGCAACTTAATTTTGGATTTTGGCCCTTGTGGGATTGAGTTTGACCCCCCTGGTTTAGACCATCCCTGATCCAAAAGAGAGAGGCTCTCATCATTCTGCTGATGAAGGACCAGGCGGTCCTGGAACTTCAGGAATCCCGTCCTAGCTCACCTGGAGCCGAGCAGAGCGTCCCGCCTCCTCTGGGACGGCGGTTCAGAGATGCTCGCGTCCTGTACGGAGAGTTAAAGACCTGCGCTGACGTCTGCTCCTGTCCTCAGGCCGAGTGTCCTCTGTGCCGGGAGAAGTTCCTGCCTCACAGGCTGGTGTTTCTCAGGAACTTCATGTAGAGCAGCAGACCCCGCCTCACACCGGGACCTGGATCCAGACCTCTGCAGCAGACCCCCCCCTCACATGTTTGCTACAGCTGCTCTGATTTTAACAGACGAATGTTGTAAATATCACATTTGTGTTTAATAACTTTAGTTAAAACAATAAAGATGTGAAAACGGCCTCTGAGTGTTCATCCTCAGCACAATTCATTCATTACTCAGATTTAAAACATCGTTCCTTTGTAGAAACCCATTTTTCTTCTGTTTGAAGGATAAAGCAGTGGAATAGAAACTTCTGAGATTTCTCTGAAAACATTCGTCCGACTTAAACATCGGAGCAGCTTTAAGCTGGAAGACGGAGGGAAACGTTTTCATGCCGGACAGCAGAGCTGCGCCTTGAAAACATGTTCTTAGAACCAAAAGGTGGAAATTTATGAATTTGTTTGAAAGAGAAACTCAAATCGTAGATTTATTTGTCACAGATACAAGGAAATGAAAAGTACTTCTTATTCAGGAGCATGAAGGCCTTTAAGAACTCATAGAGCTGTGTTCAAGAAAAGATTAAATATATTTATTCTAATCTATACCATTTTCTATAAAACAATTGACAGAGTTGGAATATTTTCCAGCTACACATGGAAGGGTAAAAAACAAGACAAAATCGATATATATCAAACAAAAATATGTTTCTGCCTGGAATAAAATCATAAAATCTCGTCATTTGGAGGAATATTCAAAGATTTTAAGAATGACTCAAGACAGCATTAAAGAACTGGATCAATAAAGAGTTGACTGACTATTCCTCCTTCATCCACAAGAGGGCACTTCAAACATTTGACACACTTAAAAAAATACAATCTAGATTTTTTTTTAGAGGTCAAACATTGTTTTAATCAACATTAATGGAAGATCGTCGGTTCCTGCAAACATTTTTGGCACTAATAAAATCAAAGTCACCCAGTAAAATTATTTCTAAGTTATATAAAAGGATAATGCAGTGACGTGGAGTGAGGTTAATCGCTGGTGAGACGCTGACGTCATCAGTCAGATTTACAAACATATGAACCCTACAGAGCAGCTGATTCACCATTTGATTGACAACTGTTGTTTACATTATTATTTCAGTATTTTTCTTTTGTTTACAGATTGTTGAATAGAGATAAAATCCCTAAGATTGTTGTTATTGACTTACTTTTACTCATAAATGAAGTCTGTGTGCCGCTTCTTCTGAAGAAACAGATGAATGTTCTGTTTGTAGAAGTCTCCCTTTTCTTCCTTCAGTGTTAAAAGTTTCTCTGTCTCAGTAGAGATCTCTACCAGTCACGTGTAGAAACTAATTCTTCTTGAGTTCAGGGGTTTAAAAACCAAATCCTCCATTTAGAAAATGCTAAACAACATTAAAGAGTAACTGGATGCTGCTTATTCTATTATACTTTAGCTGATTTTTGGCCCACAGGTAGACCTAGACTATTTAGGTTTGAATTTTTTGGATTTGGGGGGGGGGGGTGGGGGGGGGTTGAATTGGTTTATCACAGAAAACCAATTTGAGGTTTTGAGCACAGCAAGAATTTAGCTGTGCATTTTCTATTTCTGAACAAATTAAAGTTTTTAAGTGCACCTTTTAATTTAAAAAAATTCTAACCATTCACTTAATTCGCTCCGATTTAATTTTGGCTACTTAGATTTTAAAAATTCTTACTGAGATGCACCCCAAAAGGAAAATAAACATTATTTTCAATCACTGCTGACATTACACTAACTACTATTTGCTGCACTGAGATGATTCTATGTGACGTAAGGTGTCTTTTATTTTGAAAAGCCATTCAAAAGGTACTGAAATGCTATTTTCTTTTTAATATTTATTTTATTTATGCCAGAAACAAAACATCATTTAGATTTATCATTATAACAATAATATAATTACAAATCAGTGTCTTTTATTCTGAACCCCCCCCCAAAAGAAGCTAAAAGGCAATTTTCTTTTTAATATTCATGTTTTATTTATACTAAAAGCAAGAGTTCATTTAGATTTATCATTATTAAAAAAAAAAACTGGAAAGCAGTGTCTTTATTTTGAAAAACCCTTCAAATGTCACTAAAATGCAATTTTATTTTTAGATTTGTTTTATTAATGCCAAAAAAAATCATTCAGAGGCATTATTATGACAATAACGTAACAACAAATCCGTGTCTTTTATTTTGAAAAACCCTTCAAAAGTTCCTGAAATGCTTTTTTTTTTTGTTTATGCCAAAAAACAAGAATTCATTCAGATTTATCATTGTAACAGTAATATAACTATAAATCTGTCTTTTATTTTGAAAAATCCCTCAAAAGTTACTAAAGGGATGTTTTCCCTCCACCAGCCATCTTTTATCAACGTTTTCCCAAAGTATGTCACCTCAGGACTCTCACTCGATCAGAAAGGTGCGAAGCCCCAGTTTGTTTAGTTTTTTTCTTTTTCATGCTTTATTGACAACTGAGATACATTACATAGAGTTGTGCAAGAACCACAATTATCCAACACAACATATTAAACATACATGAAACAACATATACGAGACTTAATATAATAGTACATATTAACAAAACTAAGCAAAAAAATATATATATATATATTCATATAATTAAGAAAATAAAAACAGAGCTCTTTGTGAAAAGTAATAAAAAGTGTTTTGGTCTTTAAAAATGTGTTTTTATGAATAAAAAACTTTCCTTGCAATAGTACGACATTAAGAACAATATTTCCTCCACCCCATATAAAACATTTTTCACATCCAAATGAACTGGAGCTGCAGTTTTAGAAGAAAACCAAAAACAAAACTCATTAATAACTCTACAGTTAAAGAATAAATAATCCAGTCTCAATGTCATTTAAACAAAAACTACAGCCGTTCTCATCAAAGCCAAATCGGTGTCTCAAAAATTCCTATGATGGATAAATATCATTGATTATTTGAAAATGAACCTCTTTTATTTTTGGTAAAATAGAAATTTTAAGGAATTTAGATCTCAGTTCAATCACCTCTTCTTTAGGAAAGTGTTTAGATATGTTTCTTTTCTGTTTGAAAAAGTTCTTTGACGAACAAATTCCGTATAAAAGTGTCGAGTAATTCTGTTTTCTTAACAGGCTGTCCGAAGGTTTAATTGAACTTTGTCAATTTTGAGATAACTGGATCGACTTAGGAAGGGTTTTGATCACAGCATCATATTCAGACAACTGAAATTTAGAGTAAAAGTCCTAAAAATGTTAAAATATTTCCAGAATTATCCAGTAAATGCAAGACAGACCACACCCCCTTCAGCCAGCCAGTCATTGTAGAAGCCCCAGTTTGATGTGGAGCCTGTGGGTGGAGCCTGTGGGTGGAGCCTGTGGGTGGAGCTGGTCTGAAGCTCCGCCTCCATCAGCGCTGCAGGTGCTGCACGAACACGTCCACGCCTCTCATGGCCGCGCACAGACACAGCCAACCCCCCACACTGCCAGACCGAAAGTGAAGCCTACCCGGAAGTACCAAAACGTTGCAGTACCGGCACTGACCAGAGAGGCTGGTGCTTAGAGTGAGCAAATTCCCATTGACTCCCATGTTAAAAACCTCATTTTCAGCCCTCTCAAAAACCCCTTTAATGCCTGGTGCTTAAAGTTTTTATTTCATCAATAGCTACATATTTGATCCATGACAACTCTGAGGGGAGTGAATTTTTTTCTAAGTTTGTAGATTTTTTTTAAAACAGCATTTATTTTCGCTTAATGAGGGGGCGTGGCCTTCTGATTGACAGATGACGATCGCGGTGGATTCTGGGAGCAGAACTGCGGTGTTTTGCCATCTGCTACAGATTTAGCGTTAGCATGGGCGCTATAGTTCGGTTTTTGTCCTGCTGATGTGCTGTAAACTGTTCTCACACGCCTTTTGGGAGTCTTCTGGAGTCTTTTCTCTGGTAAGTACTAAAAGAAGAACTTTATATTGGCGGAAATGAAACGTTCATTTTAGTTCCAGTAATTCGATTTTTTTTTATTCTCAAAATGTCTTTACGTCAATGTTTTTAACAGTGATATCTATGATGTTTAAGGTTTAAAAAATATGACGTTTTCTCAGTATTTTTTGGTAGTTTTTTTTTCTTTTTTTCATTTATCAAAGCCATAATATATAAGCACATGATTCAGATCTGCTAGCAGTAACACCAGAATCTCTTCATGTAAAGTGACTGACATCACACAGGTGATTCATATTTTTTAAGTTAGAATGTGAAGACAAACAAAACTTTCAGTCAATAGGAACATATAATTGAAATATTGAATTTAAAAAAATGTACATGTTTTATTATTTATTTTTATCTTTGTTATGTGATTCTAATTTTAATTTAATTTAAAATAATGTTTCTCTTGTATGTTTCTCTCCAGGTCTCATTCTGGTGGTGGTGAGTGGGTTTATAATCCAAAACAATCCAGCATTTACACTTTAAGGCTGTAAAATTCTAATTCTAACATGTAGAGATGACTTTTGCTGATGTGTGTGATTCAATAAAATCATGTTTAACATATTTGAGTGACCAGTCTCTTCTGTTTATTCACTGTTTTAACATACAAGTAAGAAAAAGAAATGTGGGTCAAAGTCAATGTACAAAATTTATTTTTGAAACAGATGAAATTATTCCAAACATCACAAGCATTAATCATTGACAATTCTGAATTTGTTTCTGTTTATTTCAAGTAGGGAGCTCATTAAACATAGATGATGGTTAGAAAGCATCCTCTATGATATCACTGTCTGTTTTTTATATTTAAAGAACCTAATAAACTATCCTAAAGAGTACATTTATATCTACTGAAAAACATTTTGGTAAGAAATAAAGGAGAAAAAAAAGTTTAATGCTGCTGGGTGTAACACTGTGCAGCTGCTGGACGTTCTCTCGGATCACAATGACCAGCTCCAGAATCCAGACGTCGCCTCTTCACGTCCTCCTCAGTGATGACAGAACCAGGAGCTGCTCTTCCTGTAGATTAAAAATAAAGGAGCTCCACCACCGTCCACCTCAGCTGAACCAGGAGATGACGATCCCTGTCAAGGTCACGTCGCTGTGGTGGTTTTGTTGAACTGTCCTTTCTGGTGATGAATAGAAATGACGTCACCATGAATCCAAACTGTAATTGTAAAGAAAAGACAATAGATTTTAATTGAAAAATATTTATACATGTGCTGTTTTGCAAAGGCATGTTAAATGCACAAAATAAGATATAAACATCTTGTTTATGCTCAAAATACATGTAAATATCTTTAAACAAATATTTTAAGAAAATGACTTTGAAGGAAACATCACAGTATTTAGTTTGGATTGTCAGCAGAAGAAGATGAACCATCAGTCATGTTTAACCTCTTCACACCTGAACATCACATTTTGACTGATATCACTACAGTAGTTCATTCTGCTTCACTGTGACTGTGTTTAAAGGGTTAACTCAAATATTAGCTCCAGCTTTAAGAAGTTGACATGAATAACTTAATTAAAAATTTAAAAGAAAGACTCCTTTTATTGTAATCACAGCATTATGTAATAATATATCAACAATTTTATTTAACATTAGATACAAATTAAATTTTACACATTCATCTATTAATGTTGTGGTGTATTTTTTTAATATGTATATAAGACCTACAATAAGATAGCTTAAGACCACAGAAATAAGATGTTTAAACTTGTGATGAGCGGCTGTTCAGTTCGTTCTAAACACGTAGTACAACGAAATACGCTTTCCTTGTTGTCTAAAAGTCACCTCCACCGCTCTGCACATTATGTGTAAAACAGCAATTACTTACCTGTAAAGATTCATGATGTAAATAATCCACCGCGATGCTGCTTTGCTGGAGAATTGAAGCTGTTAGCCGTTAGCATAAAGGCACCGAAGTCGGACCAGCGGCAGGAGCTGTGGGCGTGAACTAAAACATGTCTGGGGAAATGGGAGTCCGTTTGGGCCCGCCCCTTTACTCCATATGTGGAACATCCGTGTGAGGCGGAGTTAACTCCAGCCAATATGGCTGCGGCCATGAGCTGAATATTCAGGCTTCACTTTGGGGGCTGGGGGGAGCTCGGCAAGATGGCGGTCCGTGCAGACGACCTTTTTTGAGCTGTTGCATTCTGATCCCAAAATACCTTTTCTGACCTCGTTTTTGATTTGCTAAATTGGTTTATTCGACTCTTATTCTGTTATCTTTAATTTTTACCACTTGAAAGGTGAAAAAAAACGACATTTAAGGTCTCTTAAAAAGTAAAATGCCACGGGAAAAACCTGAAGCCTCGGACAAGCTAGCTGTTGCCCCCAAAAACCAACAGATGGCGACAACTGACCACGAATACGCAATGGAGGTATCCTCGGCGGCTGCTAAAAGGAAAACCCCAATTACACCCACCAAACCCTCCGTTCCACCTAACAAGGTAATTGTTTCCAACAAAAGTGATGCCGAACTATCAGCTCTGACCGCAGCCATTGAAAAACTGACTGAGAGATTTGATGATTATGAAGGAAGACTTCGCGAAAACTCCGTTATTCTGGCAAATCTAACAAAGATTACCGAAGTAAACGCTGCTGATATAAAGGAATGCAAATCCAAGGTGCGTGATTTAGAAAAGGACGTTTCTGTGCTGAAAAGAGAGAATGCTGATCTAAAAGAGAGGGTGGTGGAGATGGAGCGCTATAAACGGCGCTGGAACTTGAAGCTACAAGGCTTGAAAGAAAAAAGCGAGGAAAACACGCGCAAAGAAGTCCTGGAAATCCTGGCAAAGATCGCCCCACAGCACACTTCAGTCCTGGATATCGCTGTGGACACCGTCCACCGCCTGGGAGAAGAGAGAGACCGGGAGGCACCGCCAAATCATCATCCAGTTCACGATGAGGCACTATCGAGACATCTTCTGGAAGATTTCTAAAGATGCAAGAGTTTGTAAGGAGCTTGGCATCTTCTTCAAGCAAGATTTCTGCAAATCTGACCGAGAAGCAAGAGCGGCTGTCTGGCCCAAGATGGAGAAGGCGAGAGCTGAGGGACAGAACGTCTACTATCGGGGCCACGTCGGGTACGCTAACGGAGTCCGTTTATCTCCAGCTTAACTGTTTTTCAATTCCCATCTCAAAGTTTCTTAAGTTGAATGCTTTGTTATTTTATACATAAACATCCAATGTTCAGTTTATTACACGCCTCAAGTTCACAGGGAGTGAGATCCATGTTATTGTTCAATTTAAAGCTATAAACCTGGTTAGCTGTTTTACTAAAAGTTTGAGGTCTATTGCTGTTTTAAATTGTTATTTGGGATCTGAAGTGCAATAGCACATTTATACTACTTTCAGCAAGTAGCTAAGTAAGTAACCTTTTTGTTATTTGTTATTTTATTTTTTTTTCCGTCTTATGTCTGACATTTTCTTTGTTTCCTTAAATGCTAGGGTTTACGTGACAGTGTAAAAAGAAAATCTATTTTCCTATTTTGTAAAAATGTGAAAGCCAGCTGCATTCTATTGCAAGAAACTCATTCTGTCAAAGCAGACGAACAGTTTGGTCTAATCAAATGGGAGAAAAGATCCTGTTCTGTCATGGTACTAACAAATCTTCTGGTGTAGCTTTACTCTTCAAAAACTGTCCCTTCAAAATAATCACACATATTAGTGATGATAATGGCCACTGGATTATTTGTGTTCTTAAAACAGATGATGGTTTTCTGATCCTATGCAATATCTATGGATATAATATTCACGCTCAAAACAAGTTATTATTAGCAGAGATTGCAAATCATATAAAAACTCTTAATCATAAATACTGTACAAACAATATCATAGTTGGTGGTGATTATAACATGGTTCCAGATGAATGGCTTGATAGATTACCCTCAAAATTTAACTCCCATCATATTAATGCAACCTTACAGGAATTTTGTCTTGATATTAATGTATCTGACCCCTGGAGAATTAAAAATCCTCTTAAACAAGCATTCTCTTGGTTTAAACCTAATGGTACTGTCAAATCTCGAATTGACTTCTGGCTCATTTCAAATAACCTTTTGCAAAACAAAGTAGACGTTAACATCTCAGCAGCTCCCCTGACCGATCATTGTCTGATTGAACTTAATATCAGCTCTCAAATCAAAAAATCCTTTGGGAAAGGCTACTGGAAATTTAACTCCTCTCTACTAACTAATGAAAACTTTTGCAGTGATATTATTAAATTATTAGAAACAACAAAAGCAGATACAATCACTAAATGCTACATTGACAAGTGGGAATTTTTTAAATTCAAAGTACGCCAAACTGCCATTGAACATAGCAAACTAATAGCAAAAAATTATAAGCAAAAAGAAACCGAGATTATAAATGAGCTTAACCAGATTTGTTCTAAACCTCTTTTCAATGATGATGATAAACAACGGCGGAGCATTTTACAGTGTTCTCTTGATGATCTTTATATTAAAAAAGCAAAAGGAGCCTTCATCAGATCCCGAGCTAAGTGGGTGGAGTTGGGTGAAAAGAGTACATCTTATTTTTGCAATCTAGAAAAGAAGAGACAAGAGAGAAATGCTATTAAAAAACTTCACATTGATAATCAATTATGCTCTGATCCTAAAAAGATCTCTAAAGAAATAAGCTCATTTTATAGTAAGCTGTATACTTCATCCTACTCTGAATTCCACACGTTGTCCTTTTTCCAGTCAATTAAAGATTTGATACCTAAGATCGACGACAATTTTAAAAACTCTTGTGACTCAGAAATAACTTTGCAAGAATTAGAAAAGGCTTTAAGTTGTCTGTCCAATGATAAAGCTCCAGGATGTGATGGACTGACTAGTAATTTTTATAAATTCTTCTGGGATCATATCAAAGAGTTCATTTTTGAAGTGTTTAAAGAGGTCATTAAAAATGGATCTTTAACACATACGATGAAGCAGGGTGTAATCACCCTTATCCCCAAACCGGGTAAAGACTCAACATATCTTGATAATTTAAGACCAATAACCCTTTTAAACACTGATTATAAACTTCTAACTCATATATTTGCAAACAGACTCAAATCTGGTATAACCCAAATAATCTCTGAAACTCAATCAGGATTTATTAAAGGTCGCTCAATTCATAATAATTTACGCCTAGTTCTGGATTTGATTGACTATGAACATCTCATTGATACAGAAGCTTTTATTCTATTCTTAGATTTTTACAAGGCCTTTGACATGATTGAGCACAATTTTATGTTTCAAACTCTTCAATCTTTTGGTTTTGGTAATAAATTCATTAACATAGTTAAAACCTTTTATAATGATACTAATAGCTCTGTTTGTTTACCCCAGGGTACATCTCAAAGATTTAATATTAGCAAAGGAATAAAACAAGGTTGCCCGATTTCACCCCTTCTTTTTATTGCAGCAACAGAAATGCTCTCTTTGTTAATTAAACATGCAGACTTTGGTAAACTGTCAGTTGCAAACACGGAAATTTCAATAAGCCAACTAGCCGATGATACAACAATTTTTCTAAATAATCTTCAGGACATCCCTATAATACTTAGAACTATTGACACCTTTTCAAAAGCTTCAGGGCTCAGACTGAACTTAAACAAATGCGAGATCTTAGCTATAAAGCCATGTATATTATCTAACTCATGCAATATTCCTATTAAATCCACTGTTAAATATCTTGGAATGTATATAACTAAAGACAAAAGAGATTTAGAAAAACTTAATATTTGGGACAAAATGGGAAAATGTTCATCTCTTCTGAATAATTGGGCACAGAGAGATCTGTCCATTTTTGGTAGGATTCTCCTCACCAAAATTGAGAGCATATCAAGATTTATATATCCGACCTATTCAATAGGTGTCCCTAAACAAGCCATTAAATCCATTAATCAGATTAATTTTAACTTTATATGGAAGAGGAAAACGCACTATATTAAACAAGGTAATTTAACAAAAAAATATGAAGATGGAGGCCTACAAGCTATAGAGTTCAACAGCCTTAATGGTACCCTAAAAATAAACTGGCTTAAATCATTTGTTAAAAATCAAAACAGTATTTGGTTTACTATTCCCAATAAAATATTTTCCAACCTAGGAGGAATCCAATTCTTCCTTAGTTGTGATTTTAACATTAAAAAGCTTCCGATTCAACTCTCCTCTTTCCATCAGCAAGCTCTTCTTTATTGGAAACTCATTTACAAACATAATTACAGTCCTCATAACACTCCTCTATGGAACTGCCAATACATAACTACCAGAAACAAATCCCTCTTTGTACAGAAATGGTTTGAAAAGGGAATCTGGTCATTAATGCACTTATTTAATGACAATGCTACCCTCATGTCTTTTGAGGAATTCACAGTTAAGCATGATTTACAAATAAATAGAAAAGATTTTGGAAAAATTATGAAGGCCATTCCTCAAAATATGTTGAACTCAGTCTCTGTTCTGTTTCATAATATTATTTACAGATATCCTACTATCCCTAAACTTCTAATTAATGGACATGACATGTTCACTGCCAAACTCCCTAATCGTCAAATTAGAGAATATTTTAATGAAATGTCTTTTCCCTATATTTCCAACCCAAACTCAATAACCCAGCATTTTAATAATTCAGAAAAGAAACAAATCAGAACTATATATATGAAACTTCCTATCCCTCCCAAAGCTAAAGAAGTCCACTTTAAAACATTTACAGGTACATACCCCTCCAAAGAATTACTTAGAAGACGTTTTGGAATTCCTGAAAATTGTTGTTCTTTTGTAATGACGAAATAGAAACTACTGAACATCTATTCTTTGAATGTTGTTATTCTAATGCATTTTGGGACGATGTACATGATTGGCTTTTTGCTAAAATTCCACACTTAACAGATTTTTCTTTAAAAATGTCATTTTTGGGTTCATTTTAGAAAACAAAACTACCGAATTTATCTTAAATGTTATAATATCTTGGGAAAATTTTATATACACAAATGCCGATTTATGAAGACCAAACCATCTTTTTTTACATTTCATAAAGAACTCTGCTTATTCTTTCATCCGTAAACCTAATGGAAAATAAACATGCTCTGAAGCTTCAAGATATTATATGTGATCTGCAGCTTTTTGATAGCCCCTGATGCATTGTTCATCATATCTTTGTATTTTATTTATTTATTTAATTTTATTGTTGTCCTTTTTTATATATATATATATTTTTTTTCAAATTTCCTTTGTACATTTCTGTCTTTTTACATTTAATGTGACTGTTCAAATTGTAACTTGTTGACTATTCAGTATGTCTCTTTTATATATTGTAAATTTCAACTTTTGTCAATAAAAAAAAAAAAAAAAAAAAAAAAAAAAAAAAAAAAAAAAAAAAAACTTTGGGGGCTGTGGAAGTCAATGGGTGACGTCAGAGATGATTCGTCTAATTATATATTATGTCTATGGACACAGCGCCCCCAGCAGCGTGCTTCCTGCCAGCACGTGCAGGAGGGTGGTGGTCCAGAAGGCCAGCAGGTACAAGCTCCTGTTGCAGAAGGGGGGGCCGCTCGGGTCCGTCCCGTTCCTCTGGTAGACCGGCGGGTAGATGGAGTACACCTGGTAGCTGCCTGCGGAGAGAGGACACGTCACCGCAGCGAACGGGCCTCGAACCCTGCCGGCACTGGACACCATAGGTGTTGTGCCAGGGTAAGTTCCCCCTGCCAGAATGTGTATCCCCTGTCTCTGGGGTCATTGATTTGTTCAGTAACTCTCATATTTTCCCCCCAAAAGCATAAAAAGAAAGCAGATGATAGCAAAATACTTTATTCTGGGAGTTTACTGTCATGTTTGAAGGATTTTTTTCCCCCTCATATTCTGCTGCCAGAATCTGTGCCCCCAATAATTTGCAGTAGAAACAACAATTCTTTAATAATTTTCTGTTGTTACATGCTTCCATCACAAAGTTACTTTCATAAATTGCGAGTTTGATCGTAAATTGGTCCAACAAGTCATTTTTTTATTTCTTAACATGAGAAGATGTCATTGATTCACGTAGAAATGTCGGAGAAAATCCAAATGTGACCCAAAAAAGCCTCAGAATTGTGTATTTTAGTCATTCACCTTCTTTTTTACACTTTTGTGCACAAAATAGGAGCATTACAAATAGGGCTGCCACGATTAGTCGACTAATCGATGACTAATCGACTATTAAAATAGTCAACAACTAATTTAATAGTCGATTAATCGTTACTTTATATTGTATGAAGTCAGAGTTTAGTAAAGTTAAAAGTTATAATAGCATTCTGCAGCTTTTTGGACTATTTTGGCATTTAATAAGTTTCTTTGGCCTTTTATGGAGTTTAGCTAATATTTAATCTACATGCTAGCTGTTTTGGCTAACTTAAGGTTTCTTTTTTTAGTTTTTTAAGCTATTTTTAAGTTTAACTAATATTTCAGCGACATAGCTATTTTGGTTAATTTAGGATTTTTCTGGTTTTTTTTAGGCTAATTTGGCATTTAATTAATATTTCAGCTGGTTATCAACTTCAGCGTCTTTACATCCAGTTTGCGCATGACCCGATTAGTTGACTAATCGGAAAAAATAATCGGTGATTAGTCGACTATTAAAATAATCGTTTGTGGCAGCCCTACTTACAAAACAAATCAACAATGCTTAAGACTGGGGATACAAATTCTGGCAGGGGAACTTATCTTGGCACCACACCTGGACCCACCGAAGAGGATCCAGAGGAGGAGGAGCAGGAGGAGGACGGCCCCCAGGCTCCAGGTGACGCGAGCAGGAGCCGCCGAGCAGAGCAGCCTCAGCACCGCGAAGAGGAGCATCATCAGCAGGACCAGGATCCCAAAAACCAGGACGTAGACGGGGAGGAGGGGGGCGGCCGGACACTCGTGCACGAAAGCTGCACCTGAGCGCAGAAACGGAAGCAAACGCAGGTCGGACATGACCGGGATCAACTTTATCCATGAGAGATCGAGCTGGAAGGAACAAATCTGATCCGATCAGATCTTTGGTTTCAAGTTTCCAGATCTTTCATATAGTTTGGGACTTCAGATTCTCTCCATTTATAATATTTAGATTTTTCAAATGTGTGTTTTTGCAAACAATCTTTTAAGGTTAATTTTCGGCTCCGTTCTCATTTTACCCATAATTCCTCTGCTCTTCATTTACCTTCTGAGTTTCTGCAGGTCAGTTTTCTATTAGCGGTAAAACTTCTTATCCAATAGAAACCTTAAAGTTTTGTAAATATATTTAAAGAGTCTTCCTTAAATTTGTTTGAATATTTTCAAATCTTCTTGTTCGGTCACGAGTCATACTGTCTCAAAAATCTAGTGTAGTTTTATAGATGCTATATTTATGTTTTCTACTATTAATATAGAAAAATGTTGTCACTTTTATCTTTAAAAACTTTTGAAATATTAATGTATATATGTCAAATATATATTACATGTTTGATTCTATTGACGTCAACAATCAAAGAGTACAGCTTCCATTACCAAAAATAAGTATACTTTTTAAATTCTAAATAAGATAGTATACTTTTAAGGTTATACACTTTACAGGTTCATGTTAAGTATACTCAGATTATACCTAGAAATATACTCCAAGTATTTAGTCTATATTTGTCAATGTCCGTAAACATTTTTAACAATATATTTCCAGTATATTAAAAGTGTGTTTTAATACACTAATCAGTAGAAGTTTATTACTTGTACAGCTACATTAGATATACTTCAAAGTGTACTTTCATAAACTTAGAGTAAATTTAAAGTGTATTGCCGGTAAACTAATATTATACCAGAAAGGTTACTTTAAGTATGCTTCTAAAAATACTTTTTATAAACTAAAAGTGGGTCAATTTAGTCCCAAGAAGTACTTGTTAGTAAACTGCCAGTATACTTTTGAAGTGTGCCTGGTACACTTTGGGAAATATACTTAAGTATACTTTATCCAGCAGACTTCCAAACTTCTCCTGATTCACCTGTGGACCTATAGCCTCTCGTCTGAGGAAAGTTGAGGTGACTTCCGCTTATCTTGATTCACCTGTGGAGATTCGCGAGAGTGTATCGCACGCCATAGAGCAGTCTACCAGGTGACTGTCATGTTACATGAGGTCTGTCTCCCGGAGGCTTAATGGGTACGGGTAGATATTTACGGCGAGCTCACCTGGCGACTCACGACCAGCGAAAGCCGGGGAAAGCCGCCACGAGGAGCAGCAGCAGGAGCCCTGGAGAGAGGGCAGAAGCCTTCAGTGACCCCAGCCGCTCCCTCTGGGTCTGAGTGACCCGTCCCGGACCTACCTGCAACAAACACACCTGCGCCGAGAGCGCGGCCCGTGCCTGCCATCGGAACGGCGGGCAGATGAACGTCTTACAACTCGCAGCATGCCCACCGTAATTGACATCGGTCGCACTGACACTGACCCACGATATCTCATGCAGACCTGAGGAAGACCAAGATTTCCTAACAGGACAGAGAGGGGGTTCTCTGAAGGTCAGAAACCAACATTCAGATTCCTCACAGGGTGGGTTTATTGTCCTGTTTGCACTCCTGAACCAAACCGGACAAAAAACAAATGCTGCAGTTCCTCAAGTGACCACTGGAGGCTGGAGTCCTGCGGCCTCTTTAGGGGATGTCAGGATTCTCGCTGGTTTTGAACATCTGTGACCAGGTGTGTCTTCAGGGTTGACCTGCTTTTCCTGGCTTCTTACTGCTTATTTTAAAGGGTAACCAAACAGGACAGTTGGAGGCCAGATTTGAAAAATGGTAGAAAAAAAAAGGTGGGCGGGGTTAGTGGAGCTGGACGGAGGTGTGGCTTGGATCTATGATTGACAGTTCACTTTATGTAGCTGTAACACTAGAAGTCGCCGTTCGTCGTTTATTTTTTAGAAACAATAAAAATATAAATATTCCACGACATCAATCATTTTCTAAGATTTAATGTTTTGTGAAATCGGTTAAAAATGTGGAAGTTAGCCCGATGTTTGTGGGTAATTCCTGCATGCCTTACATTGAGCTGCGTTCTGTTGACGCGACTCAATGGCGCCCGTGCGCGCACGTCTCTGTCTACAGCAGCCAATAGGCAAGGGCCGATCCAGTAATATAGATCAATGTTTTTGTAATGCCTGACAGCGGAGCTGAAGGAGACCAGAGTCTGAGAGTGGTCAAATGCTGCTAGCATCATAGCTAATAAAGGCTAACTCAAACTCTGTTCTCTAACCTCCAAGTCCTGGAAAGTTGTGTAAACCAGGAGATTTTTGGTAAGACATCTACGAGCCATGCTAACGCTAAAGCTAACAGCCGTTACAGAATAAAGATGGGCGGGGCTTTTATGGAAATTTTTATGTTTTTCTCACATAAAAACTCAATCAAACTTTCAGAGATTTCAGCAACTTTGGTATGAAAACGTTCAGCTCGTTCAGGACGTTACTGCTTGTATTTTGAGTGTTCATTTAATACGCTAATGTTTTTGGTTGATTTGTTATCGACTGTCTTTTTAGGCTAATTTAGAGTTTAGTTTCATTTTAACAACTGGTTAACATTTTGACTAATTTTTAGTTTACTGAGGAATTTTAAGCTATTTTAGAGTTTAGCTAGTATTCAAGGAATAAGGTCGCTTTTTTTTTTTTTTTTTTTTTGCTAATTTGGCATTTACTGAGGTTTTTATACTAAATTGGAGTTTAGCTAATATTTGAGCAACATTCTAACGTTTTGTTATCTACTGAAGTTTATTTAGGCTAATTTAGAGTTTAGCCTCTACTTTAGCAAAAGGCTGAAGTTTTTTTTGACTAATTGAGTTTACTGAAAAATTTCCAGCTATTTCAGAGTTTAGCTAGTATCTAAGCAATATGTTAGCTTGTTTTTTTTTCTGCTAATTTGGCATTTTCTGAGGTTTTTCATGCCTAATTGGAGCATGATGACATCAGACTTCTGGGACTTACACCCGTTGTCCAATCAGAAAATTCAACCAAGACCTCGTTTCAACCTGTAGGGGGCAGCACACAGACGGTTTGGGCTACGTTTTCATGAATTAAACAAGTTTATTTGAATTTGTCAAAAATTTGGCGACAACCAACAGACAGACAGCACTTTTAAAGCTCCATTTATGGAGGTCAACAGGCAAAAAAAAGTTGATTTAGGGTTTGGTTACCCTTTAAATAAATCTCTGAATAAATGTCAAATCCGTTCACATTTGAGTTGTTTTTCCACATCAGAATAATCATTTGAACTTTCTTTCTTTGATCAAATCACAGGCTGGAATGATGGTTGATCAGTTTCTGCTGCATCACGTGTTGTGTTGGATACGACGCTGAAGTTGGCTTCCGATTCACAGCTTCCGATTCGCGAGAGCGTTCCACTGTAGTTTTTGCACTCTGACCATCTAAAAACAGGTCCTGTTTAAAAACTACAGCACCTACACAGTTCAAACATGGATTAAATTATGCTTTAGATAGTAAAGAATAAATTAAGTATAGTTTCTGATTTGTGAAAGCTTTAGCTGATTTGTGAAAATGTGAAATAGGATGATTTTATCGCATTTTTGTCCCCTTGACCACCTAAAAACAGGTCCTGTTTAAAAACTGCAGAACCTAGACGGCTCAAACATGGATTAAATTATGCTTTAGATACTAAAGATTGAATTAAACACAGTTTCTGATTTGTGAAAGATTTTACTGATTTGTGAAAATGCAAAATGAAAATTTTATGTACTTGATGTATTTAAATTTATTTTTATATTTTTTTTAAATCAAAACAGTTAGTCCTTTGCTTTTAGGTGGGAAAAATTCTAGGCAGAGGACTAGAATCCACAAAATAGGATGCAACAGTTGTTTTAAACAACTAATATTTATTTTTTAAAACACAAAGGGCTGTAGAGCAGGAATGCCAGAAAACCATTTGGCCAGAATTAATGTTACCAACATTGGGACACATATTATGACATTTCTAACTAGGCACAGGTCCGACGGATCAAGGATAGTAGGAACAATGGAAGTACAAGTTAAAACAGAACAAAACACAAGATAAAAACAGATTCTTTAAAATTAATCAGTAATCAAAACAAGGAAAAACGTATCTAAAAACCAAAACATTAACTGTAATAGCCCATAGCCATTTTTGTCTCTATTTTTACTTCCATATTCTTATTTTAATCCATGAATTTTTATTACCTTTTCAAAGTAAATTTCTTGCCTGGAACCTGAATGACCTAACTGTGAGTATAGGTCGCATACGCTTGCCCTGACTATAACTGCGATAAAATCATCCTATTTAACATTTTCACAAAGCATTTAAAGCTTTCACAAATCAGAAACTATACTTAATTTATTCTTTAGTATCTAAAGCATAATTTAATCCATGTTTGAACTGTGTAGGTGCTGTAGTTTTTAAACAGGACCTTTTAGGTGGTCAAGGGGACAAAAATGCGATAAAATCCTCCTATTTCACATTTTCACAAATCAGCTAAAGCTTTCACAAATCAGAAACTATACTTAATTTATTCTTTACTATCTAAAGCATATTTTAATCCATGTTTGAACTGTGCAGGTGCTGTAGTTTTTAAACAGGACCTGTTTTTAGATGGTCAGAGTGCAAAAACTACAGTGGAATACTCTCGCGAATCGGAAGCTGTGAATCGGAAGCCAACTTCAGCGTCGTGTGATGGATCCTATCGATCATAAATAAACCAAACCATAAAACAGAACTCTACAGGGATTTTCCCAGATCAACTGTGTTCGATCCTCCCGCAGCTGAACTCTTCGTGTCTTTTATTGTCTGTCAGTCGCAGCAACAGGTTCAATCACGTTTCTTTGATTGGATTTGATTGTTCCCTCTTTTGCCTCTGGGCTTGTGGGTCAGCGCGTGTGGGCGGGGTGTCTCCGATTGGCCGTGGAGGTCATTTTCCCGCCCCTGTCACGTGCCTTCGTCTTGGAGCGGTCATATGACCAGCACAGCTCAGCTGTTCTCCGAGTAGGACCTGGTCCCGGTTCTGGTTCTGCTGCTGTTGTGGTCCGGAGCGCCAGACGGAACGTTCGTGACGGAAGAGGTAACCACAGTTAGATCGTCTAGAAGGCAGGAGCTCCTGGTCACGTGAGCAATAATTTATTTTTTTTACAAAGTTTATTTAAAAAATTTATTCTCAGGTTTGTTTTGTTTAAAAAAAATCTTTTTTTTTTTGTGCTAAATTATTACTTTTTAAATTAACGTGATCGCGCGTATAACGGTGCACGCGCCTCATGCGTGATACATTTACCGCTGCTCGGCTCGCGCGCAGTTCCCTTCAAAGATCCAACGATGCAAACAGGAGGACTCACCCGGACAAGAGAAAGCAAACGCGGAAAATGCGTCGGTTAAATATTAATATAAAATAAAGACTTTGGGGATTTGTTCACGTGACAGCGGGGAGAGAACATCTAATGCTGCTGGATGAAGTAGAGGATAAATCATTTTAGACAGAAAACAAACGTGAATAAATCTAAAACAAACAACAAATCTGAGTAATTTGGCAGTTTTTTTTTAACAATATTTAAACATCAGAAGTTTTTGTTAATAATACAAGTAACCTAAACATTTTATATCAGAATAGTGCAAATAACAGAATTTACAACGCAGTGGCCCTGTGGAAGAGTGTCTGAACACATTTGACACATTTATGCTCGACGAATGGGATTTAATCTTTAAAGGAATGTTAGAATCAAACTGTAATAAAAGCTGTGAGACATTTGAACAAAAAAACCCACAAAATCTTTGAAGACGAGTTAAAAGAATGTTTTTCAGGTGATTCATTCTTATCTTGGGGGACAAAGTGCAGTTTGTGACCCACCAGTGAAGAAGCTTGAGCTGACCTTCTGACCTCAGAGGTCATGCTTGTAAATGTTTCCATTGTCAATAAAAAAAACTATGTTTATATGCTGCAAACTCAACTAAACAAAAAGAAATTCATTGTACAGTTTTTTTCTTCTGTCCAACAATTACTAAACCAAGAAAAATAACATCAAGAGAAAATGTCTTTAGGAATAATAATGGACGTAAACTCGTGGAAAACAAAACTCAGAAAATCTGTCCAACATTCTGACCATAATTCTATGAAGCTGTTCTTCAGTTCTCCTCTTGCTCACCTGTTGGAATGAAGTGAAGGGAAAAAGTTCCATTAGTAAATAAGAGCAGGAACATGGAAGTTATAGTTGTGTGAGGATTTTGTGTGTCTGTGTGTGAAACTAAAACAGCCCCTACAGAAATAATGCAAACATATTCCAACATAAAAATAGCTTTAAGCATCTGCTGTGGGCATAATATGAGAATATAAGATGAACTGAAATGTCATTATACTCATTAATAACAACCAAATATTAAACATGAATAGATATTTATATAAATAAATGTGATTGTAATGTAGAGAGTGGACCACAACACAAGATTTTCTTTATGTCAAATTGGAGTTTAGCTAATAATTTAGCAACATGGTAACATTTTTGGCTAATTTTTTATCTACTGAGGTTTTTATTGACTAATTTAGAGTTTAGCTTCTATTTTAGCAAAAGGCTAAAGTTTTGACAAATTTAGTTTACCTGGGAATTTTAGGCTTTTTTGGAGTTAAGCCAGTGTTTAAGCAGCGAGCTAGCTTAATTTGGAGCTCATATTTAAGCAACACACTTGATATTTTTGCAAATTGGCATTTATAATGGATTTTTAAGCAATTTTACTGAGATTTCAGAAATTGTTTTAGGATTTTCCGCCACCAGATTTAGCAAAAAGCATTCACACTAGCATTATCGCCGGTAATTCAACTTTTTCTAGTTATCATAATTATTATTATTTACTTTCATATTAATTGTATCACATTGATCAACATATTTGAAACAAATGTAATTAAAAGACAAACAGTTGAAGAATAATAAATCCCCTTAAAACTGGTTATAGACATACTGAGGGCCGGGGGGGGGGATTTGAGACTTCAAAACAAAAGCTTAAACTTTAAAATTGAGTTTTTTTTACAGTCCCCGTCCAATGAAAATCTTTTTTTTTTTTTGAGTTTTTAACATGTATGTGTGGCAAAACTACACGGCTGGACAAGTTTTATGTCGCAGCGGGAACGATGTATGCTAGCAAGACACAAAGCTATCACCGGGGGAAGGGATCAGGGGCGTGGCTTTAGGAGCCCCGCCCCCTCAGAAGAGATTTTGGAAACAGAAGCTTCATATAAACATGAAAAATAACCTTTTAAGACATTCAGTTTGTGGGAATTTGGTTAAAAATGTCATAATAATAATTTAAACACTACTGGGAATGTTTTTTTTTTAAATAAGAACACTTGTCATAGAGTGTGAGACATTTGTCTGCAGCGTTTACGGCTGACTGTGAGCGGGAAAGTGCATCCTTAGAGGGAAAATCTCTCCTGCAGATCTGCAGCTGGACGTCATGTCGGCCGTGAAGCTGCAGGAATGTCGTCAGCTGATCTCCTCCCAGCTGGACGGCGTCGTGGACTTCTGGCTCAAACACTCCCACGACGAACAATACGGGTACGGCAGTGACGCGGCTCACCTGGCGGGGGGCACGGACGCGGCGCGCCTCACTCTGATTGCTTTTTAGGGGATTCTTTACCTGCATCGGGAGAGACGGGACGGTCTACGATGAGCTGAAGTATGTGTGGCTGCAGGGCAGACAGGTGAGGCTGCCGACAGGTGAGGGGGGTTTCGGGGTCGCTGAGGTGTGTAACGCACCTGTTGCTCTCACAGGTGTGGATGTACTGCCGTCTGTACCGGACCGTGGAGCGTTTCCGCCGGCCGGAAATTCTGGAAGCAGCCAAAGCTGGTGAGCTAAACACAGAATCTTTAACATACGAGTGTTCTGTCTAGTGCTGCCACAAACGATTATTTTAATAGTCGACTAGACACCGATTATTTTTCCCGATTAGTCGACTAATCGGGTCATGCTGGATGTAAAGCAAACATCTTAACCATCATTATTTTTAAAGTAACCAATAATGCTAGTGTTAAGGCTGTAAGTAGGGCTGCCACGATTAGTCGACTAATCGATGACTAATCGACTATTAAAATAGTCGACGACTAATTTAATAGTCGATTAATCGTTACTTTATAATATATGGAGTCAGAGTGTAGTGAAGTTGAAAGTTATAATGACATTCTGCAGCTTTTTAGACTATTTTGGCGTTTATTAAGGGTTTTCAGGCTATTTTGGAGTTTAGCTAATATTTTAGCTTCATGCTAGCTATTTTGGCTAATTTAGGCTTTTTCAGTTTTTTGGGATAATTTGAAATTAAGATAATATTTCAGCTACATATTAGCTCTTTTGGCTAATTTAGGATTTTTTCAGTTATTTAGGCTATTTTGGAGTTTAGCTAATATTTCATTTACATGTTAGCTAGCTAATTCTAAATGTTTACAGTTTTTTAGGCTAATTTGGAGGTTTTCTATTATTCCAGCTACATGCTACCTATTTTTGGCCAATTTGGGATTTTTACAGTTTTTTTTAGGCTAATTTGGAGTTTAGCTAATATTTCAGGTATATGTTAGCTTGCTAATTGTAAATGTTTACAGTTTATTAGGCTAATTTGGAATTTTGCTATTATTTCAGATACATGCTAGCTATATTTTCTAATTTGGGATTTTTACAGTTTTTTTTGGCTAATTTGGAGCTTAGCTAATATTTTGCTATTACTTCAGCTACATGCTAGCTATTTTAGCTAATTTGGAATTTTTACAATTTTTAGGCTAATTTGGAGTTTAGCTAATATTTCAGCTATATGCTAGCGATTTTAGCTTATTTATTTTTTTAGTTTTAAAGCTAATCATATTTAAGATTTTTTTACATCCACTTTGTCCATGATCCGATTAGTCGACTAATCGGAAAAATTAATCGATGATTAGTCGACTATTAAAATAATCGTTTGTGGCAGCCCTAGCTGTGAGCTGAATCTTGCCGCTAAAGATACTGAAATTGATGGCTAAAACGCTGCAGCTGATAGCTTGCTAAAATATTAGTTAAATGCAAAATTAACCTAAAAAGCCAAAACAGCTAGCATGTAGCTTAAAAAAATAGCTAAACTTTAAAATAGCCTAAAGAAAACTTTATAAAAGCGTAAATTAGCTAAACAGCTAGCATTTAAATATTAGCTTAACTCCAAAACAGCTTACAAAACAAAACTAAAATAAATATAAAAAAAAAATAAAAAGCTTAATTAACTAAAACAAAAAGCAACTCCAAATATAAGCTAAACTCCAAAATAGTCTAAAAAAGCTAGCATAATGCCAAAACAGACCAAAAAGCTAGCATAATGCCATTATAACTTTCAACTTTACTTCACTCTGACTCCATAAAATATAAAGTAACAACTAATCGACTATTAAATTAATCATCGACTATTTTAATAGTCGATGAGTCGACTACTCGTAGCAGTCCGAGTTCTGTCATGTGCTGACCTGGCTCTCGTGGCTCCGGACTTCAGGTGGAGCGTTCCTGAGGAAGTCGGCTCGTCTGTCCAGCTCCGCCTCTCCGTGGAAATGCGCTTTCTGCCTCACGAGAGACGGCAAAGCGGTGAAAGTCCAGAGGAGCATCTTCAGCGAGTGTTTCTACGTCATGGCGTTGGATGAGCTCAGCAGAGTGACGGCAGACCCCGACATGCAGGTGCCAACGGGGTCCACCCCCATCATGGTCCAATTAGGGCCGAGTAATGAACTAAACCTGCAGATTTTTTTTTTTTTAGTTACAGTAACACTTACTATCTTCAAATAATCAGAATATGAAATCAAACACAAAATTGTACATTTAGAACTTTTATTTTTAACCTTTTTAGGTCAGTTTTTTGTGTTTTTGATTTTCATGTATTTTCAATGTGACGACCTGCTGCTTATTTGGTATCATTATAATCAGCTCAACCTTTCCTATGTGACTCTACCTTTATTCCGTCATTTTCCATGTTATATTCACATTCCAGGCATCAAATCATTCAAAAAAACAAAAATTCCATCTGGAAAAATGGGATTCATGTTTCTGTAGAAACCCCAGAAATGTTTAACAAACTGTTTTTAGAACATAAAATGAAAGTTTTAGGTGTAATTTTATTAAAACCACAAGAATAAAATTTGTCAAGAAACTAATAAACATGTTTTTAAATGAAAATACAAACAAATCCAGACAAAATTCACAGATTTCTTCCTTAAAACCACTAAAAGCCGGTAGGACATCTTCTCTTTATTCACCGGGGTTTACTTGGTTTTAGTTGTTTTAGCATAATCCAGTTTAGATCAGACTAAAGATTAGGATTAAATTAGGATTCAATGCGACTCGCTGTCATCCTCCAGGCTGCAGAAGAAGCGCTAACATCTGTTTTCCTGCTTTCACGCCGCCTCCATTCTGCCGTCCTCCAGCTGGAAGCTGAGCAGATGATGGAGCAGCTCATCCACTGGGTCCGGGTGGACCCGTCGGGCCTGGGCCGCCCCCCCCTTCCAGGGGACGTTGCCACCAACAGCATGGCGGTTCCCATGATGCTGCTGTGTCTGGTTCAACAGCTGACCGAGGGGCGGGGCCAGGAGATGGCCCAGAAGTACCGGGAGCTCGGTACCTGGTGTGTGAGTCAGATTCTGCAGCACGTCCAGGTGAGAGAGTTGATGATCAGAACCGCACAAGCATGATGGACTTCTCATGTCTGCAGCTTGCCTCAAAGTCAAAGTCCCAGTAATCTTTAGCCAATTGTCCTTAAAACACTCACATGGTTACCATGGTAACATTTAACAAAACTGTTCTGCTTTTGTTTATTTCTACGATGAATTAGTGGCACGGTTCAGCTTTAGATGAAACTTAAAAAAATAAAGACTCCGTCCATCATCAGCCCAACGGATAAAACTCTTTTTTCTTTCTTTTTTTTTTTGTTGCCATGAAGGTTTTTGAAAACTATATATATTTTAAATTCCTCTCCTTCAAAACCCGACAATGTCCGTACGGATCAGTCTGACAAACCGAGTCAATACAATCAAATAAAACACAATTGATACCAGTAAATCCAGTCATTTTACATGGTTTGTAATCTTATATTAATTTATGTTTTAGGATTTTTTTTAAACTTTTATTAGTTTTAATTCGTCACTCACTTCATTCCATAACTTGTCACCAGAAACTGAAACACATCCTCCCTTAACATTAGTCAGTGTTTAAAGTCAATGTTTTTTTTTAATGGAACAGAATAAAAAGGTAGTTTGTCCTCTCTTGGTGGGAGGAGTCTAAATATCTTGGGGTTTTGTTCACGAGGAGGGAAGATCGGAGTGTGAGATGGATGGATGGATGGATGATGGATGGATGGATGGATGGATGATGGATGATGGATGGATGGATGGATGATGGATGGAATGGATGGATGGATGGATGGATGGATGGATAGATGATGGATGGATGGATGAATGGATGGATGGATGGATGGATGGATGGATGGATGATGGATGGATGGATGATGAATGGATGGATGATGGATGGATGATGAATGGATGGATGGATGGATGGATGGATGGATGGATGGATGATGGATGGATGGATGGATGGATGGATGGATGGATGGATGGATGGATGATGGATGGATGGATGGATGGATGGATGGATGGATGGATGGATAGATGATGGATGGATGGATGGATGAATGGATGGATGATGGATGGATGATGGATGGATGGATGATGAATGGATGGATGATGGATGGATGATGAATGGATGGATGGATGGATGGATGATGGATGGATGGATGGATGGATGGATGGATGATGGATGGATGGATGAATGGATGGATGGATGGATGGATGATGGATAGATGATGGATGGATGGATGATGAATGGATGGATGATGAATGGATGGATGATGGATGGATGAATGGATGGATGGATGATGAATGGATGGATGATGAATGGATGGATGGATGATGGATAGATGATGGATGGATGGATAGATGATGGATGGATGGATGATGAATGGATGGATGATGAATGGATGGATGATGGATGGATGAATGGATGGATGGATGATGGATGGATGGATGATGAATGGATGGATGATGAATGGATGGATGATGGATGGATGATGATGGATGATGGATGATG
Organism: Oryzias javanicus; assembly: GCA_003999625.1. Taxonomy (NCBI): domain Eukaryota; kingdom Metazoa; phylum Chordata; class Actinopteri; order Beloniformes; family Adrianichthyidae; genus Oryzias; species Oryzias javanicus. The sequence goes on from CM012443.1 coordinate 33,633,766, forward strand.
GATGATGGATGGATGGATGATGATGGATGATGGATGGATGGATGGATGATGGATGGAAGGATGGATGATGGATGGATGATGGATGGATGGATGGATGGATGATGGATGGATGGATGGATGATGGATGATGGATGGATGGATGGAACTTCCCTCCTTCACCACATTTTCTCTCTTTACATTCAATCTTCTGTATAACTGCAGTTTCTCGTAGTTTTACTGTTTTTCTGTTCAACATTATTTAGTTTTCGGTTCCATCAAGTTCCTGCCAGATGTCATTTCTTGAGTTTTCTTTGCTGATGGTTGGAGCCGCTGCTGTCAGTTCTCAGTTCTGCTGTATCTGTTGAGGAACTTCTCCTTCGTTCCTGCAGAGAGAAGGAACGGCCATTCTAGAGAACGTGTCCGCCGCCGGAGCCGAGCTGCCGGGAAGCGCGGGCCGGCTGCAGAATCCAGGTCAGACACTCGGCCGACTCGCACTGATGTCTTTCAGCACGTGGTCATTTCAGCACTCCCTCTCCTTGTGGCTCCTCCCCCTCACCCAGGCCACGCTCTGGAGGCGGGCTGGTTTCTGCTCCAGTTCGGTGCAGAGACGGGCGACGAGGAGATCCAGAAAACCGCGATCGAGAAGTTCATGGAACTCCCAATGGAGTACGGCTGGGACGGCGAGCACGGCGGCCTGTTCTACTTCCTGGACGTGGACGGTCACTGCCCCACGCAGGTCAGTCGTCGCGCCTTCCTGGATCTTTCTGTCAAACGTGACTCGTGACGCTGCTGTGTCGGGGCAGCTGGAGTGGAGCATGAAGCTGTGGTGGCCTCACTGCGAGGCTCTCATCGCCCTCCTCATGGCCTACCGCCACACCAGGAGGCCGGAGCTGCTGCGGCGCTTCCTCCAGGTTTACGACTACACCTTCAGCCACGTGAGTTCCTCCGCCCACTCCTGCCCAGCGCGTTAGCATACAGACCACCGGTCGTGTTTTAAGTCCAAATCGAATTTCAAAGTTGTTCCCAGTGATGTCTATGCCAAAAGAACATGATACAAATGTGTAATAAAATTTCTTAAAAATCCCTAATACATCCCAGTTTTGCAAAATATTTAATGTGTTGCTGAAATATGAGCTAAACTCCAAATTAGCCCGAAAACCCTTAGTAGATGCAAATTAGCATAAGAAACCCAGTAGATGCCAAATTAGCCAAAAAAGCTAGCTTGTTGCTTAAATGCTAGTTAAACTCAAAAGTAGCTTTAAAATTCTCTGTAAACTAAATTAGTTAAAAATGTTAGCCTGTTACTAAAATAAAAACTAAACTCTAAATTAGCCTTAAGAAGCCTCAGTAGATAACAAATTAGCCAAAAACTTTAGCATATAGCTAAAATATTAACTAAGCTTAAATTAGCATAAGAAACCCAGTAGATGCCAAATTATCCAAAAAAGCTAGCTTGTTGCTTAAATATTAGCTAAACTCCAAAATAGCTTTAAAATTCTCTTTAAACTAAATTAGTCAAAAACGTTAGCCTGTCGCTAAAATAAAAACTAAACTCTAAATTAGCCTTAAGAAGCCTCAGTAGATGCCAAATTAGCCAAAAACTTTAGCATATAGCTAAAATATTAACTAAACTTAAATTAGCACAAGAAATCCAGTAGATGCCAAATTAGCCAAAAAAGCTAGCTTGTTGCTTAAATGCTAGTTAAACTCAAAAGTAGCTTTAAAATTCTCTGTAAACTAAATTAGTTAAAAATGTTAGCCTGTTACTAAAATAAAAACTAAACTCTAAATTAGCCTTAAAAGCCTCAGTAGATGCCCAATTAGCCAAAAACTTTAGCTTAAATATTAGCTAAACTCCAGAAATAGCCTTAAAATTCTCTAACTAAATTAGTCAAAAATGTTAGCCTGTTGCTAAAATAAAAACTAAACTCTAAATTAGCCTTAAGAAGCCTCAGTAGATGCCAAATTAGCCAAAAACTTTAGCATATAGCTAAAATATTAGCTAAACTCAAAATTAGCATAAAAAACCCAGTGGAAGCCAAATTAGCAAAAAAAAAGCTAGCTTGTTGCTTAAATATTAGCTAAACTCCAAAATAGCTTTAAAATTCTCTTTAAACTAAATTAGTCAAAAACGTTAGCCTGTCGCTAAAATAAAAACTAAACTCTAAATTAGCCTTAAGAAGCCTCAGTAGATGCCAAATTAGCCAAAAACTTTAGCATATTGCTAAAATATTAACTAAGCTTAAATTAGCATAAAAAACCCAGAAGATGCCAAATTAGCCAAAAAAGCTAGCTTGTTGCTTAAATGCTAGTTACACTCCAAAATAGCTTTAAAATTCACTGTAAACTAAATTAGTTAAAAATGTTAGCCTGATGCTAAAATAAAAGCTAAACTCTAAATTAGCCTTAAAAGCCTCAGTAGATGCCCAATTAGCCAAAAACTTTAGCTTAAATATTAGCTAAACTCCAGAAATAGCTTTAAAATTCTCTAACTAAATTAGCCAAAAATGTTAGCCTGTTGCTAAAATAAAAGCTAAACTCTAAATTAGCCTTAAAAGCCTCAGTAGATACCAAATTAGCCAAAAACTTTAGCTTAAATATTAGCTAAACTCAAAATTAGCATAAAAAAACCCAGTGGAAGCCAAATTAGCAAAAAAAGCTAGCTTGTTGCTTAAATATTAGCTAAACTCCAAAATAGCTTTAAAATTCTCTTTAAACTAAATTAGTCAAAAACGTTAGCCTGTCGCTAAAATAAAAGCTAAACTCTAAATTAGCCTTAAAAGCCTCAGTAGATACCAAATTAGCCAAAAACTTTAGCTTAAATATTAGCTAAACTCAAAATTAGCATAAAAAACCCAGTGGAAGCCAAATTAGCAAAAAAAAGTTAGCTTGTTGCTTAAATATTAGCTAAATTCCAAAATAGCTTTAAAATTCTCTTTAAACTAAATTAGTAAAAAACGTTAGCCTGTTGCTAAAATAAAAACTAAACTCTAAATTAGCCTTAAAAAGCCTCAGTAGATGCCAAATTAGCCCAAAACTTTAGCATATAGCTAAAATATTAACTAAGCTTAAATTAGCATAAGAAACCCAGTAGATGCCAAACTAGCCAAAAAAGCTAGCTTGTTGCTTAAATGCTAGTTAAACTCCAAAATAGCCTTAAAATTCACTGTAAACTAAATTAGTTAAAAATGTTAGCCTGTTGCTAAAATAAAAGCTAAAATCTAAATTAGCCTTAAAAAGTCCCAGTAGATAATAAATTAGCCAAAAACTTTAGCATATAGCTAAAACATTAGCTAAACTTAAAGACAGTTTAATAAGAACTGGACTTAACAAACGTTGAGGTCCGCCGTAGTAAGTGCATCGGCCCTCGCAAAATCAGGCCAGAGTCTTCGCCGTCACTTCCTGGTACGTCTACGGCCATCTTGTAAACGATTGCAACCCTTCAACAGCCATTAGTCCGAATCGGTCAGAGTCACGTTTTTGGAGGAAGTACTGTCAACCAATCACGAGTGAGCTTGTTCCGGCTGTCAATCAAATGTTCAAGGCGGAGCCAGCGGGGGCCACGTGCTTGTACTGAGACATCTGATTGGTCAGTTTATAACTTGAACAACTGGTGAGAAAGAAAAAATATCTTTAAAAAATTTAGGATTAGAAAGAGTGTGTTAAGAAAAAAAAAATCATAATTAAAGCACTTCTGGGAACGTTTTTTTAAATAAAAAAGATTACTAAAATTCAAGAAAGTGTTCATGTTTATGTCATTTTCTGTTTTGTTTGGTTTGCTTGTTGTTTTCAGCTCCTTCTGTTTCCTTAATAATCCACAAAAAGACAAACTTTTCCTTAAAAACGTCTATGACAAAATGTTATTATAAATTAACTGTGTGTCTTATGCGGTGGCGTGTATTTTGCACAGTTTCCTGACGACAAGAGCGGCGAGTGGTTTGGTTATCTGACCCGCGATGGCAGCGTGGCTCTGGACTTCATGGGAGGCCCCTTCAAAGGTGAGCTGGAAATGAATCCAGGAGAATCTGTCAATCTTTTATTGAGGCATCTCATTGGCCTGTTTTTGATTTGAATAACTTGTGCTACAGATAAAACTAAAAATAGAATTATGTAGAATTATGTAGCAAATAGCCAGAACTGTTATTCTGACCAATAGAATGACTGAGTTACAGCAGTTTATTTCTCAATAGAAGTCGATGAGATTTTGCCTTCTTGGAGCTAGCAAGTACTTCCTGTTTGGAACCCCAGGTGGGAGGGGCCTCTCTGTCCAGTCCAATCCAAAACACACCTTAGGTTGAGGGCCGAACAGGACAAACACTCTAAAACTACATTTAAAAGCTTTTAAACTGTAACTTTTTAACATTATTATGAACTAGATATATAACATTACCTGTGATAGTGCTGATAGCTGAAGATGCTGAAATTGATAGCTAAAAACGCTGAAGCTGATAATGATGACATTAATAGCTGTAAATACTGAAGCTGAAAACAGTTAAAATATTAGTTATGTGCCAAATTAGCCTGAAAAACAAAACAAACAAATCTTAGGTTAGTCAAAGCAGCTAGCATGTAGCTGAAAAAAAATATCTACTTTTTAAAATATCTTTAAAAACTGAAAAAAGCCTAAATAAGCCAAAACATGTAGCTGAAATATTAGCTAAACTCCAAACTAGCCTAAAAAAATCTTAGTAAATACAAAAATAGTCCAAAAAGCTAGCAGAATACCAATTTTTAAAACTTTAAAACCGTAAAATTTTAACGTAATTATGAATAATAAGAATACAGGAATAATATTTCAGAATTAATCAACTTAAACCTTAAATAACTCTCCATAAAAATATATACGGTCAAAATGTAGAAATGAGCGCAAGATAACATCGGGTCATTAATATCGATGAAATCAAAGGATGTGCAGGGCCGGATCCGGCCTTCCACATATCTTATACAGTCCCTGTCTTCATCCTAGTGTCTGGTTGATCTTTTCTGTTCCCCTCAGGGTTCTTCCATGTGCCTCGCTGCCTGCTGATGTGTGAACGCCTGCTGGACGATCTGCTGCAAACACATAACGAATGAATTCTACAACTGAAATAAAAAGAAATCAAAGTTTCTCTCTGTTCAGAAGCACTGAAGCTCTTCTTCTCACTTTTCTGTCTCATTTACTTCTGCTTTTGTGTTGATTTCTCACCGATTCCAGCGGAGGAGCAGCGTTCGACAGTAAGGAAAGACTGTTTTCATGAAGGAGTTTGGGACGGACAACACATGCTCTGAGCTCCACCTCACTCTGCTGGGGCCCTCTCCTGTCATATATGGGTGGGGTCTGCCTGTAGGATGGAGTTTGGGGGTCGGGGGCCCACCTTTCCACCTTAAATGACTAGTCTAAAGTAATTTAACTTAAAATCTAATTTAAAAAATAATAGAAATTACACCATATCAAGTTATAGAATTTATATATTGCATAAACATATTATTAATATTAATTGCCTTGCCTTTTTACATTTTAATGCCAATTAAATTGTAAGAAACATTACACTGTATTCCAGTTTTTTTTTTTAATTATTACTGTCAAGAAATATCTGCTATATTATTTAAATTTGTATTATTTTCTGCTTTTCCATTTTTTTCTTTTTCTCTTGATTTAAAAAAAATCAATTGCTCACACACAACAGATGTAGGAGCTTCTCTCTCACGGAGCGGAACTCGGAAAAAAAGCTAAACGAAGGGGACTGTTTAGTATGTGACACAGTTGACAAAAAAAGAAAGAAAGAAAGCTTATTTGCGCGTCTATTTTTTTTTTAACCAATAATTGTTCATTTAACAGGAACTGTGTCCGCCGGATAAACGTAAATGTTGGATTTTAAGCTTTTAAAGGTAATAAACACACTCTTGAGACGAAAATACTGAAACGACGGAAGCCGAGATGGAATGCAAACGCACATCTGATGAAACAATCACTTTTCTAATCCCGTGTTTAATTTGATAATAGCTGAAGATGGTGAGACTCGAGCCTCGTTCCTGGAGCGTTTTAATGATAAAGTCCCGCTGCTTGGCGTGGAGCTGTCGGCGTCGTAGTTAGCCGTCTGCGACCAGGAATTATCCTGTTCCCGGGAGCGGTTCTTCCCCAGGGACGGGATGGATGCGCGGAACAGGTGAGGTTTACAGGCGAGATAGTGAACGTGTTTCAAGAGTGAGTAAAGATTTCAGTGATTAAAAATAAAATTTAAAAAAGTATTTGTCTCCCTTTAAAACCCACTGTAATAGAAATGATGTTTTTAGTGTTTCTAACGTGGTTTTGCAGCTTTTTTCTAATTATGGAAGACACGTCAGAAGAAGATTACAGTTAAAACAGAATTTCTGAGTATTTTTTTTTCTCATTTAAATCGGAGCATAGGAGAAGCTTCAGTTAGAAGAAAGCTTGTAGTTTTTTTTGTTGCACCTCTAATGTAAGCTAGTGGGAGAGAGTGTAAACAAAGGGATGATGGGTAATGAGAGCAGGCTTACTCTGCAACTCAGAGGTGAATTCCCAAAGAACTCCTGCCACAAGCTTTTGATTTAGTCTGAAAACAGTAGAATCATAATAATTAAAGGACTGGGAACGCTATGGAACAGATCCAGAGGTGATCGTAGAGGACGTTGACCCTGCAGACCCCCCCACCATGTTCTGGGTTGTCTTTCAGGCCTGGGGTGTTCTACAGGGCCATGCCCGCTGTGGGCGCGGATGGAAAAAACATCATGAAGCTCATTCCGGTCCCGATGGCGAGAAGACGCCTCGACCAAACGCTGCCGGGCCGGCCCCCGTCACACCTGCAGGGACCCCCGTCCCACGCTGCTGCACCGCTGCAGAAATCTGCGGGGGCGGCGAACCCCAGAAGCCTTCCGGTGACTGTGAAGTCCCCCGCCCTCCCCCAGGGTCAGTGCCTGCAGATCCCCCCCCACGCTCAGGTGCAGCGAGTCCCCGCGTCCCACCTCCCACCGGGAGTCAAGGAGCAGATCTTTGCCTCGTCGTCCAGCTCCGGCCTGGCCAGCGTTGTGTACGTGTCCCCGGTCACCGCTGTGGATCAGACCCCCCCACGGCCCCCCAGGCCGCCCTCGACGGGGTTGAAGCCACATCTGAAACTGATTCCGAAGGTGTCGCAGAGGCCCAGCAGCCCCACGCGGTGGGTCATTGAAGAGGCTGACGACCCCAGACCGCCGCGCGTCCCAGGCGTGCACGAGGACGCGCTGGTGGTCTGCAACGGGAAGGTGTTCTTCGTGGGCCTGAAGAGCAGCTCAGCTCTGAAACCCCCCCCAGAAACCAGACCCCCACCTGACTCAGGTGAGGTGATTGATCTATGCGAGGAGGAGGAGCCCGATGCCGCCGGCCCCCGCCCCGATGAAGACAACGTCATCTTCGTGTCTTACACTCATCCCCGCTCCGAGCCCGGCTCCGCCCAGGACCCCCTGAACCCCTCCCTGCTTACCTCACCAGGGGGTGGGCGGAGCTTCTCGGTTAGAGACATTGACGTCTGTTCTTCGGCGCGTGGGCAACAGAGGGCCATGGACCCCCCTTTAAGGGAGGAACTTCCTGCAGAGAAAGTACAGGTGAGCCCGCCCCTCGATCCCCTTTCAAACCGAATCCTTTGAAGCTGCACTGTGGCATGATGGGAAATATCGGATTCACTCGGAGACTTTGTGTCCTGGAATGTTTATCACAAGAATCTGAATTCAGGGAAATTAGGTTTAGCTAAATGTCAATATTTATCGGGTGCCATCGTCATGGCAACAGAACGCTGCTGTTTCAATGGAGGACAGGCAGAAACAAAAATCCCGCCAGCTCCTTCATTTCTTAACCGATATTTGTATAATATGAATTTTTTAATTAAAGCTTAGAAAACGATTGATCTTGTGGTATATTTAAATATTTATCATCTATAAAGATGAATCTGTAAATAGTCGGGCTGTGAACATTAACGCATGCGATTAATCAAACAGAATTAACACGTTAATATTCATTAATGCAAATTAACGCTTTTCCTCGCCGCGTTTTTGTTCAAAAGCTGCATATTGTCATGAAATACATTCTGATCAATCGTGATTAATCAGAACACTAAAGTGTGATTATTATGACTTTTTTTCATTGAAAACCTTATTTAAAAATAAACGCTCTAAATGTAGTTTTATGTGTGATTTTTACATTTTGATTATTAATCGCGATTAATTTTTCCCAAGTTTGCGATTAATTAGTTAATTTTTTTAATCGATTCCCGGCTGTAGTAAACAGTGCAAGAGTTGCACCTTCTACTTCTACAGGTAAAAGTAAAAGTCTTTTTCCTATTAAAAACACCTCTACAACACACTAAACTACAATTTCTATTATTTCTATTTCTGGATTACATACGAGGTAATAGTACTTTTAGAATAAAGCTCCAGCTAGCGTCGTTAGCCGATACAAGAAACATTTTTCAGCTTAAGAACACGGATGATAACATTAAATACACCTGGAAACTGTTAAGATTCAAAACACAGTGAGAATGGCTGTGATTGGCTGACGGGTTCAAGTTTTGGTCCACAGCTCCTTCCTTAACAGCTGATCTTTTTAGAGTTTATGTTAAGTTAAGTTAGCGTTAGCGCTGCATTTTCTTGAGTTTTCGAACAAGAAATACGGGACGGATTTCTAAAAATGATGTGAAAACTCACTTTCACTTTCTCTTTAAAAAAAAAAAAACAAAAAAAGTTTTACCAACAAAAGCAACATTTAGCCTCGTTGGCTCTTAAAGACGCTACGTGCTACTATGCTAGCACAGCATCTGTCCGCACATTTTACATGAATTTCCATCCGTTTTTGTGCCGATCTCTCGTTATTACAATAACATCAACCATGTTTTAAAACATTAATAAAAATCGAAGAACCAAATTAGCATGCTAGCTAGTTGCTAGCACCAACTTTAGCACAAACTGCCCGGTTCCCAGCCTGATTTCTCTACTAAAACCTGATTACTGTCCCGTGACGATTCCTCTCCATCAGATTATTTTGTGTTTTTTGAAGTTGATTGTAAAATATTGCGTCCACTTTTGTCGTTCTTGGACCATGTTGCACGACCACGACCTGACCCTCCTGACTTTCCTTCGTTTCCGCCTGCAGCGGCGTGAAGATCCAGCATCCTCGAGGACTGGCGTTCCGGGGCTCGGGAAGAGCGACCGTCAGCTCATGAGGATGTTCGGGATCCACGCCGAGCTGAGGGTCAGCCTGCAGAAGATCCACAGAAGACCCCTGCAGGGCGAGGAGCCAACGGGCCGCCAGAGCCGGGTCGAAGCGCTCCATCTGAACCTTCACGGTCCAGGAGAAGCAGACGCCGCGGCCCCCCCAAGGGAGGGCTGGTCTCCCGGCGAAGACGGCCGCTGCTGCCCCGAATCGCAATCTGTGATTGGCTACGTGGAGCCGATAGACGAGGACCTCCCTGAAGTCCCCCCGCCCCCCCAGACCTGCGCGGCCGTCAGCAGGGTGGGCCGGACCAGGAAGCGGACCACGTGTCCTTGTTGCATCCCAGCTGCCCTGCTGCCTGCTGGGAAATCTGGACCAGAAGACGCTGGGGGGGGGCACCGACAGCACCAATGAAGGCCCCAAAAAGAGACTGAGGAACCTCTACGAGGAACAGCAGAGCGTGGGGAGCTTTATTTTGGAAGATTTCTCTTCAGGGATGAGGCTTTTATTGTGAAAAATCCCAAACTGCTGACTTGGCGTTTTCCAGATGTTTTGATCCGAACTTCAACACAAACCTGTTGTCATTATTAACTGACCCCGCCCCTCCCCCGCAGCACATGCAGGTGTGCATGAGAGCGTGCACGTCAGGGTCAAAGGTCACCCGCTTGTGTGTCAGATGTGGATGAAAACAGAACCAGTCGGTTAAGAACAAAACACGCACATATGAACACGTATGTGTTCAACACTGAAGCCGCATCATGACTCCCATGCAGGTCTTCTTCTCAACAATAAATTCTTTCCTGTCATGTTTCAGCCTCCGTTCTGGTTCTGGTTCTGTGTGGACGCGGGTCGACCTGCTTTTATCTGGATTTTTTCTTTTCTTCAGAACTGATCACTGTTGTAGTTCAAAGCAGAAGACCTAAAACCAGGATGTTCTCTACCTGCATCCTCCCACTTTAAAGAGACCCTACCCTGAAAATTCTACTTTTTGAGGTTTTAAATGCATTTTATTGTTCATGACGTTGAGAAATGGGCGGGACCGACAAGGAGCAAAAGGCGGAGCCTCACAAATTGAGTTGTTTTACTTCCGGGTATTAAAACAGTCCACAAAAATGACTCATATTTCATAAATAATTTGTTTATTAGTGTTCCCAATGTAACATATGATCATATATATGAATATAGTTTAATCTGAAATGCTGAAGAACATCATGGTAGGGCCCCTTTAAAGGCCCTTTATCATGTTATTCTACATCAGGAGTGTCAAACTCAATCACACAAGGGATCAAATCCAAACCAAACCTTAGGATAAACATTGATTGAACACTTTTTAACATTGAACATTTTAAAAACTTTAAACCATATATTTTTTAATATTAATTATGAACTAGAAATATAGCATTACCTACAATGGTGTTAATGTGGATGCTGTAAGCTGAAGATGATAGTGCTGATAGCTGAAGATGCTGAAATTGATAGGGGAAAATGCTGAAGCTGATAGCTAGCTAAAATATTAGCGTAATATCAAATTAGCCTATAAAACTAGAAAACCTAGGTTAGCCAAAACAGCTAGCATGTAGCTGAAGAAATAGCTAATCGTCAAAATAGCCTAAAAAATGAAAAAAGCCTAAATTAGCCAAAACAGCTTAAGTGTATAAATATTAGCCTAACTTCAAGTAACATAAAAAACAAAAAAGTCCAAATTAGCAAAAACAGCTAACATGTGGCTGAAACATATATAAATTCTAAGACAGCCTAAAAAACTTTTTTAAAAAAGACAAAATTAGCCAAAACAGCTAGCATGTAGCTGAAGAAATAGCTAATCGTCAAAATAGCCAAAAAACTGAAAAAAACTCTAAATTAGCCAAAACAGCTTATGTGTATAAATATTAGCCTAACTTCAAATAGCCTAAAAAAAAAAGCCTAAATTGCCCAAAACAGCGAGCATAAATATTAACTAAACTCCAAAACAACCTAAAAAAACGTCAACAGAAAAGCCTAAATTATCTGGTATTCTGTGTGCTCCACAGACATGTTCACACTCTGACTGCGGCTCCTCTGCAGAACACCGGCAACCTTCCTCCAGGAGCAATGTGGTGGACAATCCGACATGGTCGGGCAAGGTGGGAACCGAACCTGCCTGTCAGGAGTCGACCGTCCTACCACTCCACCACAGCCCTAAGACAAAGTAAGAAAGACAAAAACAAATGACAGAATCTCCTCCTCCACCCTCGGGGAGTGAACATCTGAAGATTGAAGAGAGGCTGTAGAGGGAGAACAGGCCTGACCCCTGACCCCAAAGCTCCAGCTGACCTCCGCCTCTCACCATCCAACCATCCCTGCTGTCCTGTTGGAGGTACAGGGGGGTGAGAACCCAAACCAACACAGGGACCAGGATCTATCTGTTTCTCAAACTGTTGGTGTTTTCTGAAGCCGTTTTTATTCTGATTTTTTTTTTTTTTTTAAGAAATCTCCTCTAACACAAAATGAAAGCAGAATTGGATGTTAAAATGACAGAAGAGGTTTCTGTTTTATTATAATTTACACTAAAAATATCTTTAAGACATTCATTGTTCAGTAAATATTGTTAAAACATTAATCATTTTATTCTGAATGAGTAGTAACAGAAAAGTTGAAATAATTTAATCTTTTAGTATTTATAAATCTGGCATTAATCGTTTTTCTAATATCAGATCGTTTGATTTATCGATCCCGCGCGTTCATTTGACCCGTCGGGAGTGTTCCCTCCGCGTCCAGCAGGGGGCAGTGCTGATTCTTCAAAGCGCCGCTCTCCGCCTCAGACCCGGACAGACGAAGAAGAACAAACCAGCTGAAAGACCCGGAGACCTACCGGAACCGCGCCGAACTCCACGGTACGAACCTGTTTGTTCCGTCAAAGGCTGTCATGACTCACATTACCGAACATGTTTCTGCGGCACCGTCCATAATATAGACACGACCCGGTTCCGTCTCCCGGAAGTGACTGATTGAGCCCAGCGGAACCGCTGACTGTATACAGAAACATTATTTATTTATGTGTGTTTTTAATGTAGTTTGAAGGTAAAAAAAAAAACAAAAAACAAAAACCTGAATCGCGTTTTCTGTAAATTCTTTGGCTCGTTGATCTTCTGGGTGGGGGGGTCCGCCCTCCTCGTAAACAATGACGTCACGTAAACAAATATAATTTGTGTAAGTGTTTAATGGGTCACTTTTTGCATAGAACAATGCAGTATAATAATAAAATCAAACAAATAAAACAAAAAAAGGAAAGTTCAAATAATAAAATTTTTGATGAGATTGTTATTATTATCATTTTTAAATTAACTCTGTAACTCGTTACTTTTTTATGTATTGTTTATGTTATATATATATTAAAGTTTGTATACGTTGGTATTTTTTATTCCTCTTTTTTCTCCCCTCGGCATTCACGCCTTTGTTGTACACGTTTATAAATAAAGCTTAAAAAAAGTATTGGGGGGGGGCGGGGTGTCCAGGTGAGATGAGTCTCCTGCAGTGATGACCTTTGACCTTTTGTGAGAAGGAGATGTTAATATTAGGGTTGGGAATCAATTAAAAAAAATTTATAAATTAATCGCAAATTGCAAAAATTAATCACGATTAATCGCGATCATTTTTTTAGTTGCGGTATCTGTCGACCATTTATTATCTATAAATAATCACAATATGAAACCACACAAAACTGTACATTTAGAACATTTGTTTTATTTAAGTGCTGTCAATTGATTAAAAAAATCAGATTAATCGCACTTTTGTTTTGTGATTAATTACGATTAATCAAAATGTTTTACTTGGTAAAATGTATTTGTACAATATGGCACCAGACGATGGATCAATAGTCTGCTTTTTATCAAAAAGTGATCTAAACCAAAAAAAATAGAAAGAAGAAATTCCTCAAAATTGATTGAATATTTCTTTCTTTTGTAAGTGATCGTGGTATAAGTGGGATAAGTTTTTAATGCACGCCTGAGCCGCTGGGTTCATGCAAAGCACCGTGTCATTGATTCATTTGCATTAATAAATCTCAACGCGTTAATCGCATGCATTAACTCATTAATGTTCACTGCAATAGTTAATATATTAATATTTTAGGGCAGAAATCGATGTAAAAACTCTGCTGTGATTATTATTATTTTATTTGTTGTTACTGTATTTGCCGACCACTTATTATCTTTGAATAATTACAAAATTAAAACTTTAAGTTTAAAGCTGTTTACCTCCAGTTTTTCATGATCTGATCAGTCAATTGATCGGAAACAATAATTGGTGATTAGTCGACGATTAAAACAATGTTTTCCTTCATCTTCTGGACAAAACCAGTCAGAAGTGAACTTTCTCTCTGAACTGAGGCCTTCGTTAATCTGTCGAGACGATCGGCTTTTCCTGCGATCGAGGCTCAGCGACACGTTGTCGTGTTACCGTGACAACGGTATCAAGAAGTCTGCTTTATGAGAAAAAGTGATCTAAATCCAAAAAATAAAATAAAATAAAAGAACTAGATCAAAGTACTGTTAACTGTATTTATTTTGCAGTGGGAGTGTTTTAATGCACGCCGTGGAGGACCATTAGCATTAATAAACATCGAGGCTTTAATTCCTTCACAGCCCTAACGTATGTCTTGATTGGGTCCTCAGGTGAACATGAGCGTCTGTCAGGAGTGGCAGATCTTCATCCCTGAGGAGGCGGAGGTGCAGAGCCTCCCTCTGCAGAGTTTACCCCCCTCTGTGCTGAAGAGGATGGGGCTCCCCCCCCTCGACTGCGACCCCTCCAGGAGACCCGCCGACTTGGTCACGTGGATCTGCCCGGCGTTCGTCGGCAAAAAAGGCCGGAGTTCGGCTCCGCCCACAGGGAGGGGGCGGGCGGAAGGCGTGCGCACGCTGATGCGGTGCGGAAGCGGGTCGGCTCCCCTGAAGATGTCCTTCGTGTCCTCCAATCGGGTCGCTCTGGAGGTGCTGAAGGACATCTCGCACAGACCCCACAGCCGCCCGCTCCCTCAGGGCTCCGCCCCCACCACCAACCAGACCGCCCTGGTCATCCACCGGGGGCTGATCTACCTGTGCATCAGGAAGTCCGGGCTGAGCCAGAAGCAGCAGAAGAGAAGCTCCACCCCTTTGTCGTTGTCAGCTGACAGCCGGGTGACGGTAAGCTCCGCCTCCAGCTTAAGAGCTTAAGAGTCTCAGCGAACGACCTTCATCAGGGGTCCTGATTGAAAATATAGAAACAATGCTTTAAAAAGTCTTCAATTTAATTTAAATTCTTAAAGCTTTAAAACTTTTTCCTTTAACTTTTCTGGTCTACAGTTTTATTCTTTTGGGGGTACGTTTGATTTTTTTTTTCTGCTCATTTCGTTCACAGTCGAGTTGACAAAATTCTATGGAGGTTGGTTTGTTTGCAGCGAGACAGAAAACAAGAAAACAAGAAATGATTTGCTTTTCAACTAATTAGAATAATCAAACATGTCCAGATGCCGTAGACCTGCAGGAGTTCATCCATGTTTGTAGTTTCTTCATCTTCCTTTGATTCATCTCAGACTCTGGATTAGCATCAATACATTTTTATTTTATTAATATCGGTTTTGTTTAGAGCTGCCACAAATGATTATTTTAATAGTCGACTAATCACAGATTATTTTATCAGGGTCACGCATACGTGGATGTAAAGCTCACATCTTAACCCTCATTAGCTTTAAACGAACTAAAAATAATGACAATAATTTATTAAACTTGAAATAAATCTGTCCTTCATTAGTTGAAATCAGATTCAATCAAATGAGAGATCAAACTCATTTTGAGAGATGCCCCGCCCCTTAAGATGACATCACAATTTAATATTAGTATTATATATAAAGGGTATATAGGGTCAAAGGTCACCTGTCAAGATGAGGTTGATGGTTCCTGATCTCTCTAATGAGGAAACAAGGAACTATTTTTCACTAAAGATAGATTTAGTGGTGCTGAACGCTCACAACTTTGTTCAACTTTACTACAATCTGACTCCATACTATATAAAGTATCGATTAATCGTTACAGCTCTAGTTTTGTTTCATTTAATCGATAAAAAACTGCTGCAAACTGTTAAAACACATTTGGTTTATTATCTGATGGTTTCACTGAACTGAAATGTGTGATGAAGGTTTGAGTATTCGAGTAATTGTAATTCAATTACTGAAATGTAACTGTAATGCATTACGTTACTCCGATACTGACTAGGATTTCATTTTCTTAAACTGAACTTAGAGACGAGTAGTACCCCCGTCAGTGATTGGTCGTGACCCCCAGAGCCCCGCCCTCCTGGTTTCTGCTGGACCTCTCTGTTCCACCTTTGAGCCGACGTTCTGCTGTTTTCAGGAGGCTGTGACTGAGAAGGCCCCCCCGGCGGGGGTCCGGCCCCCCCCGAGGAAAAGCGGCGCCGCCCCCAGGAGGGAGGCGGCTTCCCCTGACAGCTGCAGCGCGAAGCGTGTCAGGATGGAGCGGGCCGGGCTGGAGGGCGGGAGAGAGGGGGGCGGCGGCGGCTCCTCGCCGGCGTACGAGGAGCAGCGGGACTCGGAGGCCGCCGCCCCCTGCGAGCGGACCGACGCCTGGAAGGAGGGCGCTCCGGCCGCCGCCCCCGCCGGCGCCCCCGCCGGCGCCCCGCGGCTGCAGTTTGACTTTGGAGAGCTGGAGGAGGAGGAGAGGATCGCTCAGATGAGGGCCCGCTTCCTGGAGGACGAGGCCGCCCTCAACACCCTGCTGTCTGGACCCTGAGCGCCGACCGGAACCGACCGGAACCGCAAACATTCAAAACAACATCTGAACCTCAGATATAAGAAAAACCGTTTAAAGGTGTGAAGGTGAGGTTTGTGTTAACATAAAAATTCATCAGAAACCTTCAGAACCGCTTTGGACCGGTTTAGAAGATCCAAAGATCTTCAGTTCAGCTTCAGAAATCTCACGTTTCTAAACATCTTTTCTGATGCCTCAAACATAAAAAATGTCTCTTAGTTGTTCTGGAATGTTCTGGAAATGACGGACCTCAGAGTTCTGGAGTTGACCCGGTTGACCTTCCTCGGCCTCCGGGGGGCAGCAGAGATCCAGCGGGGAATGCTGGGAACTGAACTCCAGGAGGATTTATAGAGGAAGACTGAAGATACGAGTTAAATAAGCACAGAAACTATTCAACCGTCCTTCTGGATCGTCCGTTCAGGATGTTGGACCGGCTGGAGGTCCTGATTGGACCGTGTCTTTGTTGTATCTGGTGCTTCATGTTAATAAACATCACTTTTGGAAGTCTGTTTGGTTTTTTGGGGGGGGGTCTCTCCAGTTCTTGGTGCTCCGGGTCAGACTGGACACGGCCGTTCTCACTCGGGTTGGCTGCAGAAACAGGAGCCTTCATATGTTTGGGTTCTGGTTCTGGTTCTGACTCGCCGTGCGGTTCCAGGCTGCAGTTGTGGAGGGCGGAGTCTCCTCCCTGCAGAGGACCTCCCCCCCCCCCCGGCTCTATAAGACGGCAGGTCCGCTGGAGCCCGGCACTCGGACAGGATGCCCCCGTCGTGCCCCCTCCCTGCCCGGCCTCCCACTCTCCAGGTAAGCTCCGGTTCTGTCTGTGATCGGACCGGACGCGGTCAGTCAGGTTGCTCAGTGGTGCAGTGGTTAACCCTTTCACCACAGTGTAAACGTCTTGGTTCAAATCCCGGTTGGACCTCATGGGTGGAGTTCTTCAGAAGTGAGTCGTGGTTCTGAAGCGTCCTTCAGTGTGTGGACATGTGAGTGGAGCTGCAGCAGGAGGGTCACCTGTTCAAGGTGTAACCTCCTCTGACCAACAGCTGCTGGGTTTGATCCCTGAAAGGAATTCTGAGGGTTCTGAAGATGGATGGATGGATGGATGGATGGATGGATGGATGGTTGGATGGATGGATGGATGGATGGACGGACGGATGGACGGACGGACGGACGGATGGATGGATGGATGGATGGATGGATGGATGGACGTGAGTTTAAACTCCTCTGAAGCCTCCACAGCTGATTTAGGTCCTTTTGGCTCCGATGTGAAAGACGTTCTCGTCAGTTCTGTAGGAAACTTTTGTTTCTGTCATTCAAATGAAAGCAAAGAAGCAGCAGCAGCTCCTGCGACAGCTCTTTGGCTCTTCAGTGCAGAAACTCTGGTCCCTCTGGTAGTTCGTTTGTGTTCCTCTCTGAGGCCCCTCTATGTCTACGGGGTACGATAGCTGTCAAAAAGACACGTATTCATAACGTTTTATAGAAATGAATATTTTGTGCAGAATAAAAATGAACAGGAGGAAATCACATTCAAAACAAGGAAAAGTCGTATTCTGAAGAGACATTTAAACAGAAAAATAAAGGTTGAGTTCAGATTTTTCAATAATTTCTGCACAATTTTGCATCATGAATATGTTTTTTTTTTAAAGCGGCGCCGACATGCTAACGCTAACGCGGAGCTAAACTGTAAAGTAGAACTGAAACTCTGTGATCTGCTCTAGTGGAACACGCAGGAGATCAACTGTGCAACAGAGAAACAGGTCATAGGAAACAAAAACAAACCTTGGCTCCGCCTCCATGTGTGAAAAGTTAACATAATGTGACTCATTTAAAATGGAGTTGAATTAAGTAGAAGAATTACTGCAGCTTTAAACTATTGTAGAACGGACGATGGTTTTCCTTCTTCCAGAAGCTTTAAACTCTTACAACTCACCTGTTCTCACCTGTTCTCACCTGTTCTCCCAAACTTCTGATCCCACCACCGTGAAAGAGGATCTGGATCCATCTTCGTTTCCAGCTGCAGGGAAACTCAGAACCTATTTGGACCTGATCTTTGGTCCCAAACAAAACATTTCATGCGTCGCTGGTACGGTTTTGCATTTGACTCCAGAGAAACCCGAAGATGTTTCAGCTGATAGAAGCTGAAGGTTTAGAGAGCAGAGATGGAGACCTGGTGAAGACGAGGGTCAAAGTTAAGGCCCGGGGGCCGGATCCGGCCCTCCGGGTAATTCTATCCGGCCCGCTAGAACATTTGATTTTATTGTTATTAATGACCCGATGTTATCTTGCACTTATTTCTAACTTGTATAATTTTGAGAAAATATATTTTAATAGAGTGTAAAATATTAAAAGTTATTTAAGGTTTAAGTTGATTTACTCTGGAATAATATTCCTGACTTTTTATTATTCATAATTATATTAAAAAGTTTTTCAAATTAGCATTCTGCTAGCTTTTTTGACTATTTTGGCATTTATTAAAATTTTAGCTAATATTTTAGCTACATGCTAGCTGAATTGGCTAATTTAGGCTTTTTCAGTTTTTTACAGTTTAGCTACTTTTTCAGCAACATGCTAACTGTTTTGGTTATCCTAAGTTTTTTTAGGCTAATCTGGCATTTAGCTAACATTTCAGCTGGTTATCATCTTCAGCGTTTGCAGCTGTCAATTTCAGAATCTTCAGCAGCTAAATTCAGCTTCCTGCATTCATACTAGCATTATTGCAGGTAATGCTAAACATCTGGTTCATAATTATGTTGAAAAGGTTTAAAAATGTCGTTTTGGAGTGTTTGATTCCTGTTCATCCTGTTCGATCAGGTGTGGATTTTGACCCCCTGTGCGATTGAGTTTGACCCTCCTGGCGAACCGGCTAACAGGTGTGTGCTGCCCTCCAGGTGCTGGGGGTCCAGGTGTGCGTGTTTCTGTCCGGCCTGAGCCTGTGGGGCCCCGCTCTCTCGGCGGAGGCGGCCAGACTGCGCTGTGGCTCTGAGCTGCTGAGTGATCTGCTGTTCGTGTGCGGAGACCGAGGCGTCTACATCGGTGAGTCCTGACGGCTGAGGGAGGGCCCGCGTGTTTTCACGCTCAGCTGTCGACCAATGAGAGGAGACCGCAGAGTCTGAGCAGAGGAGCTCCTGCAGACTTTTCAATCAGGAATACTGCATCCACAGGGAGCGATATTTAGTAATCATATTTAATTTGAAATTGCAGGTTTTCAAATCAAACAAGTGAAAGAAACCCAGTTTCTCTGAGTAATTATTATAGATGATAAAATACACTGGAAATCACATATCAACTACATAAAACAAAGATAGCAAAAACACTGTTACATAAGGTCAAATGGTCATAAGATAAAAAAATCCTTATACCGCATGTATAATTCATTACATTGTTAAATTGGGGAAATGCAAACAAGAAATCAATAAACTCAGTTTTTATATTACAGTAACAACCAATAAGTTATTATTTGGACCCATCTACAGCACTATTTATAAGTCTGAATGTATTCAAACATTCAGACTTAGTAGATCATTCCATCCTGAAACTCGAGTTTAATGCAGATCACAAAAGTCTCGAAAATAGTTTGGAAAAAAGGAAGTTCAATTACAACCTAGAAGGAAATTACATTGTAAAAACCAATAAATTCAGAACAAAAATTAAGGAAAAAAGTGTTTCGGTGTAGAGTATCAGACTGTGGAAAAAATCAATAAACTAATTCAGTTTAATTATTACATTAAAAAACCAAAAACACAAAATCAATTATGAAGTTGTTTGAAGGTATTTGGTTTATTCTAACATATTTATGTTACTGGGGTTGATAGAATCCATTAATCAATTTGAATCAAATTAACCTTAACAGATCAATAATCGATTCATAGAAATGTACATCGATGTAGCGCACGAAGCCAAAGTCCGCTAGCTTGATGCTAACGCTTAAAGGGATTTCCCATAGGACGCGCGGTCGACCTAAACCTTTGTTCATTCTTTCTTCTTCTTCTTGAACAAAGTTGTAATGCTATAACGCTATCGCCACCTAGTGGCCAAACAGAAACGTCCTCCAGGAGAAGCAGAACAATGTTTACAATGTTAAAGATCTGAACATTTCAGTTAGAACTTCTGCTTCAGAGAATCCATGTAAGTCTGTTTGATGTTAACAATCTCTGATACATTTTACAGTCTGTGATCAGATTAATATGAATATATTCAGGACCCGATTGAGGTCGGGTGGCGGCCTGCACGGCGGTGAGGATCCTCTCGTGAGGAGCGCTCAGGCTGCAGCACAGATGATGTTGTTGCTGCTGACGGTAACAATCTGCAGACTCTGATATCCTGAAGGTTTCTGCACTGACACAGATGTTTAACAGATATTCTCACGGCCATCTTGAAAACGCTGCGGCGTGCTATCGGGCGGCCACGCCCACAACAAAACCAGCTGACCTCGACGCCAGCGGTGGGATTCGCGGGCCCTTTCACCTCCACGCCTCCGGCTCAAGGCCGCTCCGCTATCAGCCTCAAGCAGAGCGACTGCTACAGCAGGAGCTACACCCACACCTGTCTCACCTCCTCACGCTCAGAGCGACTGCTACAGCAGGAGCTACATCCACACCTGTCTCACCTCCTCACGCTCAGAGCGACTGCTACAGCAGGAGTTACATCCACACCTGTCTCACCTCCTCACGCTCAGAGCGACTGCTACAGCAGGAGCTACATCCACACCTGTCTCACATCCTCACACTCAGAGCGACTGCTACAGCAGGAGCTACATCCACACCTGTCTCACCTCCTCACGCTCAGAGCGACTGCTACAGCGGGAGCTACATCCACACCTGTCTCACCTCCTCGCGCTCAGAGCGACTGCTACAGCAGGAGCTACATCCACACCTGTCTCACATCCTCACACTCAGAGCGACTGCTACAGCAGGAGCTACATCCACACCTGTCTCACCTCCTCACGCTCAGAGCGACTGCTACAGCGGGAGCTACATCCACACCTGTCTCACCTCCTCACGCTCAGAGCGACTGCTACAGCAGGAGCTACATCCACACCTGTCTCACCTCCTCACGCTCAGAGCGACTGCTACAGCGGGAGCTACACCCACACCTGTCTCACCTCCTCGCGCTCAGAGCGATTGCTACAGCAGGAGCTACATCCACACCTGTCTCACCTCCTCACGCTCAGAGCGACTGCTACAGCAGGAGCTACATCCACACCTGTCTCACCTCCTCACGCTCAGAGCGACTGCTACAGCAGGAGCTACATCCACACCTGTCTCACCTCCTCGCGCTCAGAGCGACTGCTACAGCAGGAGCTACATCCACACCTGTCTCACCTCCTCACGCTCAGAGCGACTGCTACAGCAGGAGCTACATCCACACCTGTCTCACCTCCTCACGCTCAGAGCGACTGCTACAGCAGGAGCTACACCCACACCTGTCTCACCTCCTCAAACTCAGAGCGACTGCTACAGCAGGAGCTACATCCACACCTGTCTCACCTCCTCGCGCTCAGAGCGACTGCTACAGCAGGAGCTACATCCACACCTGTCTCACCTCCTCACGCTCAGAGCGACTGCTACAGCAGGAGCTACACCCACCCTGTCTCACCTCCTCACGCTCAGAGCGACTGCTACAGCAGGAGCTACATCCACACCTGTCTCACCTCCTCACGCTCAGAGCGACTGCTACAGCAGGAGCTACATCCACACCTGTCTCACCTCCTCACGCTCAGAGCGACTGCTACAGCAGGAGCTACACCCACACCTGTCTCACCTCCTCACGCTCAGAGCGACTGCTACAGCAGGAGCTACATCCACACCTGTCTCACCTCCTCAAACTCAGAGCGACTGCTACAGCAGGAGCTACATCCACACCTGTCTCACCTCCTCAAACTCAGAGCGACTGCTACAGCAGGAGCTACATCCACACCTGTCTCACCTCCTCAAACTCAGAGCGACTGCTACAGCAGGAGCTACATCCACACCTGTCTCACCTCCTCGCGCTCAGAGCGACTGCTACAGCAGGAGCTACATCCACACCTGTCTCACCTCCTCGCGCTCAGAGAGCGACTGCTACTGCAGGAGCTACACCCACACCTGTCTCACCTCCTCACGCTCAGAGCGACTGCTACAGCGGGAGCTACATCCACACCTGTCTCACCTCCTCGCGCTCAGAGCGACTGCTACAGCAGGAGCTACATCCACACCTGTCTCACCTCCTCAAACTCAGAGCGACTGCTACAGCAGGAGCTACATCCACACCTGTCTCACCTCCTCACGCTCAGAGCGACTGCTACAGCAGGAGCTACATCCACACCTGTCTCACCTCCTCACGCTCAGAGCGACTGCTACAGCAGGAGCTACATCCACACCTGTCTCACCTCCTCACGCTCAGAGCGACTGCTACAGCAGGAGCTACACCCACACCTGTCTCACCTCCTCAAACTCAGAGCGACTGCTACAGCAGGAGCTACATCCACACCTGTCTCACCTCCTCGCGCTCAGAGCGACTGCTACAGCAGGAGCTACATCCACACCTGTCTCACCTCCTCACGCTCAGAGCGACTGCTACAGCAGGAGCTACACCCACACCTGTCTCACCTCCTCACGCTCAGAGCGACTGCTACAGCAGGAGCTACATCCACACCTGTCTCACCTCCTCACGCTCAGAGCGACTGCTACAGCAGGAGCTACATCCACACCTGTCTCACCTCCTCACGCTCAGAGCGACTGCTACAGCAGGAGCTACACCCACACCTGTCTCACCTCCTCACGCTCAGAGCGACTGCTACAGCAGGAGCTACATCCACACCTGTCTCACCTCCTCAAACTCAGAGCGACTGCTACAGCAGGAGCTACATCCACACCTGTCTCACCTCCTCAAACTCAGAGCGACTGCTACAGCAGGAGCTACATCCACACCTGTCTCACCTCCTCAAACTCAGAGCGACTGCTACAGCAGGAGCTACATCCACACCTGTCTCACCTCCTCGCGCTCAGAGCGACTGCTACAGCAGGAGCTACATCCACACCTGTCTCACCTCCTCGCGCTCAGAGCGACTGCTACTGCAGGAGCTACACCCACACCTGTCTCACCTCCTCACGCTCAGAGCGACTGCTACAGCGGGAGCTACATCCACACCTGTCTCACCTCCTCGCGCTCAGAGCGACTGCTACAGCAGGAGCTACATCCACACCTGTCTCACCTCCTCAAACTCAGAGCGACTGCTACAGCAGGAGCTACATCCACACCTGTCTCACCTCCTCACGCTCAGAGCGACTGCTACAGCAGGAGCTACATCCACACCTGTCTCACCTCCTCACGCTCAGAGCGACTGCTACAGCAGGAGCTACACCCACACCTGTCTCACCTCCTCACGCTCAGAGCGACTGCTACAGCAGGAGCTACATCCACACCTGTCTCACCTCCTCACGCTCAGAGCGACTGCTACAGCAGGAGCTACACCCACACCTGTCTCACCTCCTCACGCTCAGAGCGACTGCTACAGCAGGAGTTACATCCACACCTGTCTCACCTCCTCGCACTCAGAGCGACTGCTACAGCAGGAGCTACACCCACACCTGTCTCACCTCCTCACGCTCAGAGCGACTGCTACAGCAGGAGCTACATCCACACCTGTCTCACCTCCTCACGCTCAGAGCGACTGCTACAGCAGGAGCTACATCCACACCTGTCTCACCTCCTCGCACTCAGAGCAACTGCTACAGCAGGAGTTACATCCACACCTGTCTCACCTCCTCGCACTCAGAGCGACTGCTACAGCAGGAGTTACATCCACACCTGTCTCACCTCCTCACGCTCAGAGCGACTGCTACAGCAGGAGTTACATCCACACCTGTCTCACCTCCTCACGCTCAGAGCGACTGCTACAGCAGGAGTTACATCCACACCTGTCTCACCTCCTCACGCTCAGAGCGACTGCTACAGCAGGAGTTACACCCACACCTGTCTCACCTCCTCGCACTCAGAGCGACTGCTACAGCAGGAGCTACACCCACACCTGTCTCACCTCCTCGCACTCAGAGCGACTGCTACAGCAGGAGCTACATCCACACCTGTCTCACCTCCTCGCACTCAGAGCGACTGCTACAGCAGGAGCTACACCCACACCTGTCTCACCTCCTCGCGCAGGAGCTACACCCACACCTGTCTAACCTCCTCACGCTCAGAGCGACTGCTACAGCAGGAGCTACATCCACACCTGTCTCACCTCCTCGCGCAGGAGCTACATCCACACCTGTCTCACCTCCTCAAACTCAGAGCGACTGCTACAGCAGGAGCTACATCCACACCTGTCTCACCTCCTCACGCTCAGAGCGACTGCTACAGCGGGAGCTACATCCACACCTGTCTCACCTCCTCAAACTTAGAGCGACTGCTACAGCAGGAGCTACACCCACACCTGTCTCACCTCCTCGCACTCAGAGCGACTGCTACAGCAGGAGCTACACCCACACCTGTCTCACCTCCTCGCACTCAGAGCGACTGCTACAGCAGGAGCTACATCCACACCTGTCTCACCTCCTCACGCTCAGAGCGACTGCTACAGCAGGAGCTACATCCACACCTGTCTCACCTCCTCGCGCAGGAGCTACATCCACACCTGTCTCACCTCCTCAAACTCAGAGCGACTGCTACAGCAGGAGCTACATCCACACCTGTCTCACCTCCTCACGCTCAGAGCGACTGCTACAGCGGGAGCTACATCCACACCTGTCTCACCTCCTCAAACTTAGAGCGACTGCTACAGCAGGAGCTACACCCACACCTGTCTCACCTCCTCGCACTCAGAGCGACTGCTACAGCAGGAGCTACACCCACACCTGTCTCACCTCCTCGCGCTCAGAGCGACTGCTACAGCAGGAGCTACATCCACACCTGTCTCACCTCCTCGCACTCAGAGCGACTGCTACAGCAGGAGCTACATCCACACCTGTCTCACCTCCTCGCACTCAGAGCGACTGCTACAGCAGGAGCTACACCCACACCTGTCTCACCTCCTCACGCTCAGAGCGACTGCTACAGCAGGAGCTACATCCACACCTGTCTCACCTCCTCACGCTCAGAGCGACTGCTACAGCAGGAGCTACACCCACACCTGTCTCACCTCCTCACGCTCAGAGCGACTGCTACAGCAGGAGTTACATCCACACCTGTCTCACCTCCTCACGCTCAGAGCGACTGCTACAGCGGGAGCTACATCCACACCTGTCTCACCTCCTCGCGCTCAGAGCGACTGCTACAGCAGGAGCTACATCCACACCTGTCTCACCTCCTCAAACTCAGAGCGACTGCTACAGCAGGAGCTACATCCACACCTGTCTCACCTCCTCGCGCTCAGAGCGACTGCTACAGCAGGAGCTACACCCACACCTGTCTCACCTCCTCAAACTCAGAGCGACTGCTACAGCAGGAGTTACACCCACACCTGTCTCACCTCCTCACGCTCAGAGCGACTGCTACAGCAGGAGCTACATCCACACCTGTCTCACCTCCTCACGCTCAGAGCGACTGCTACAGCAGGAGCTACATCCACACCTGTCTCACCTCCTCAAACTCAGAGCGACTGCTACAGCGGGAGCTACATCCACACCTGTCTCACCTCCTTGCGCTCAGAGCGACTGCTACAGCAGGAGCTACACCCACACCTGTCTCACCTCCTCGCGCAGGAGCTACACCCACACCTGTCTCACCTCCTCAAACTTAGAGCGACTGCTACAGCAGGAGCTACACCCACACCTGTCTCACCTCCTCACGCTCAGAGCGACTGCTACAGCAGGAGCTACATCCACACCTGTCTCACCTCCTCACGCTCAGAGCGACTGCTACAGCGGGAGCTACATCCACACCTGTCTCACCTCCTCACACTCAGAGCGACTGCTACAGCGGGAGCTACACCCACACCTGTCTCACCTCCTCACGCTCAGAGCGACTGCTACAGCAGGAGCTACATCCACACCTGTCTCACCTCCTCGCGCTCAGAGCGACTGCTACAGCGGGAGCTACATCCACACCTGTCTCACCTCCTCGCGCTCAGAGCGACTGCTACAGCAGGAGCTACATCCACACCTGTCTCACCTCCTCACGCTCAGAGCGACTGCTACAGCAGGAGCTACACCCACACCTGTCTCACCTCCTCGCACTCAGAGCGACTGCTACAGCAGGAGCTACATCCACACCTGTCTCACCTCCTCACGCTCAGAGCGACTGCTACAGCAGGAGCTACACCCACACCTGTCTCACCTCCTCGCACTCAGAGCGACTGCTACAGCAGGAGTTACATCCACACCTGTCTCACCTCCTCAAACTCAGAGCGACTGCTACAGCGGGAGCTACATCCACACCTGTCTCACCTCCTTGCGCTCAGAGCGACTGCTACAGCAGGAGCTACATCCACACCTGTCTCACCTCCTCGCACTCAGAGCGACTGCTACAGCAGGAGTTACATCCACACCTGTCTCACCTCCTCAAACTCAGAGCGACTGCTACAGCGGGAGCTACACCCACACCTGTCTCACCTCCTCGCGCAGGAGCTACACCCACACCTGTCTCACCTCCTCAAACTTAGAGCGACTGCTACAGCAGGAGCTACACCCACACCTGTCTCACCTCCTCAAACTCAGAGCGACTGCTACAGCAGGAGCTACATCCACACCTGTCTCACCTCCTCACGCTCAGAGCGACTGCTACAGCAGGAGCTACATCCACACCTGTCTCACCTCCTCAAACTCAGAGCGACTGCTACAGCAGGAGCTACACCCACACCTGTCTCACCTCCTCGCACTCAGAGCGACTGCTACAGCAGGAGCTACACCCACACCTGTCTCACCTCCTCAAACTCAGAGCGACTGCTACAGCAGGAGCTACACCCACACCTGTCTCACCTCCTCGCACTCAGAGCGACTGCTACAGCAGGAGCTACACCCACACCTGTCTCACCTCCTCAAACTCAGAGCGACTGCTACAGCAGGAGCTACACCCACACCTGTCTCACCTCCTCACGCTCAGAGCGACTGCTACAGCAGGAGCTACATCCACACCTGTCTCACCTCCTCACGCTCAGAGCGACTGCTACAGCAGGAGCTACATCCACACCTGTCTCACCTCCTCGCGCTCAGAGCGACTGCTACAGCAGGAGCTACATCCACACCTGTCTCACCTCCTCACGCTCAGAGCGACTGCTACAGCAGGAGTTACATCCACACCTGTCTCACCTCCTCACGCTCAGAGCGACTGCTACAGCAGGAGTTACATCCACACCTGTCTCACCTCCTCACGCTCAGAGCGACTGCTACAGCGGGAGCTACACCCACACCTGTCTCACCTCCTCGCGCTCAGAGCGACTGCTACAGCAGGAGCTACACCCACACCTGTCTCACCTCCTCACGCTCAGAGCGACTGCTACAGCAGGAGCTACATCCACACCTGTCTCACCTCCTCACGCTCAGAGCGACTGCTACAGCAGGAGCTACACCCACACCTGTCTCACCTCCTCGCGCTCAGAGCGACTGCTACAGCAGGAGCTACACCCACACCTGTCTCACTTCCTCGAGCTCAGAGCGACTGCTACAGCGGGAGCTACATCCACACCTGTCTCACCTCCTCGCGCTCAGAGCGACTGCTACAGCGGGAGCTACATCCACACCTGTCTCACCTCCTGCTCATGAGGAAGCTGAGCCAGAGTAAAGGTCAAAGGTCAAAGCAGAGCAGGAGGTAAACTCCACCACATCACCGGCCGCTGGAGCCGGTTAGGAGGAAGTTTTCTGCCCGGTGACAGTTTGATAGACGGGATTCAGCATCAGTGCAGCTGGAACGGTTCTCAGAGCTCTCCTCTAGTATTAGTCCGTTTATACTGGATAGAATGTGACTTTCTGTTTTTTGTTGGATATAAAGATTTTTTTTAAACATGTAAAAAAAAGCATAAAGCAAAAAAAAAGACAATGAAAATAACAGTACAATCTCCATTTGTAAAAGAACTTTCTTTAAAAAGCCCAGAGGACTTCAAGCCCCTCCATCATGACTCTTTTACCCCTCCATTCTGACTCTTTTACCCCTCCATTGTGGCTCTTTTACCCCTCCATTGTGGCTCTTTTACCCCTCCATTGTGACTCTTTTACCCCTCTATTGTGACTCTTTTACCCTCCATTCTGACTCTTTTACCCCTCCATTCTGACTCTTTTACCCCTCCATTGTGGCTCTTTTACCCCTCCATTGTGGCTCTTTTACCCCTCCATTGTGACTCTTTTACCCCTCCATTGTCACTCTTTTACCCCTCCATTCTGACTCTTTTACCCCTCCATTGTGACTCTTTTACCCCTCCATTCTGACTCTTTTACCCCTCTGACTCTTTTACCCCTCCATTGTGACTCTTTTACCCCTCCATTCTGACTCTTTTACCCCTCCATTGTGGCTCTTTTACCCTCCATTGTGGCTCTTTTTTTGTTTACCTGTTGGGTTTCCAGTTCTGCTTGGTGGCACTGATGCACATCTGATCAGATCCACTTCCATCAGAACCCATCAGAACCCTGGAGATCTAACTTAACCTGTGTGCTGCCTCCTAGAGGTTGAATGGAGGTATTACTGCTGCATTTTGATTGGTCCAATGATTCCAGTCCTTCTTCATGATCTGCAGCTCCAGTAATGATAACAGTCCTGTTCCCCAGCCCCACCCCTGTGTCTGTGGGCGGAGTCAGCCTCCAACTTCCCTGTTTGGTTGCCCTTTAAATGCATCTGGTATTTGAGTGTGGTCGCTGATGAGGGCTGGTCATGTCTGTCCCTGCAGGTAAGGGCTCCTGGTCCGGGTACGGTTCCAGACCCAGGGGGCGGGGCATAGTGGACCACTGCTGCCGGCCTCCAGGCTGCGAGCTGCAGGATCTGGAGATGTACTGCGCCAAAGCCAAGAGCCCGGTGCACACCACCACCCCCACCACCACCACCACTGCAAGCAGCAGCACCACCTCTCACATGGTAGGAGATGATGATGATGATGATGATGATGGT
Source organism: Oryzias javanicus (assembly GCA_003999625.1). Lineage (NCBI taxonomy): Eukaryota > Metazoa > Chordata > Actinopteri > Beloniformes > Adrianichthyidae > Oryzias > Oryzias javanicus. The sequence continues at coordinate 33,662,707 of CM012443.1, forward strand.
CGGTGTGAGCCGGCCTGACTCTCTGCTGCTGCAGTTCCAGACCGTGTTCCACAGAAGGCTGACGGGAACCAACAGCACCAGGAGGGACCCCCCCACCAGGAAAATGCGGCTCTCCGTCCAGCGGGGGGGGGTGCGGGGCGCCCTCGTCCCGTAGAGAGATGGACTCTGAGCATGTGACGTGCAGACCCCGCCCCCCTCAGAGAACTCATGAGGCCGAGCGCTGCAGGAGGAGGAGAGCTGCACGCCGCCGACCTTCTGACCTGCTGGTGCACGTGCTCATGCACGGCCCTCTCAGAAACACGTGCACTTTTAACTCAATGTCCCTGTTGTATAGCTTCTGTGTGTGTGTGTGTGTGTGTGTGCATGTGTGTGTGTGTGTGATGACATGCAAAGGTTTCTCTTATTTATTGTAATCCTGCAGCTGAATAAAAGGAAAGAATCTCTGATTGTGTGGAGTTGTGTGCTCATGGGGGTCCGTGCACGCTCATGGGGGTCCGTGCACGCTCGTGAGGGTCCGTGCACGCTCGTGGGGTCCGTGCACGCTGCTGGAAGCAGCTGCTTGAACTCCTCTCTCCTCTGAAGGTCGCCTGATAAGCAGATTCCTGCTGGAACTGTTTCATTTAGTTATTGTTGGTTTTGGTTCTTCACTCATGAAGATGAGGAATCCTCACGTCAGGAAGTCTACAAAGACATTTTTAAAAATGTTTTCAAAATTAAAAGACGGATGAAGATTGGAGTAATGTCATCAGATGTTTGGAGAGGCAGTGCACAAAATGTCGAGGGGGTAAATCAAAGGTAGATCGGACCCCTCAGTGGAAACGAGGCGAGGGTTATTTTATGAAAACAGAACGCTCAAAATGGTTTAAAAAAATTGCGTAAAATTTGACAATGCCAAAACTACAACTATAAATAGATTAAATTGCAGAATTTGCTGAAATTGAAAAAATAAATTGTCATTTATTTTCAATGGGGCTGAAAAATCACATAAATTGCGTAAAATCTTCAAAACCGTGAAATGTACAAATATCAAAAGTAAAAGCAGGAAAGTTCTTAACAAGCTGAACGTTTTCATACAAAGATTGCAGAAATTCCTGGAAGTGTGATTAAGTTTTTACAAACCAAGAAACGTACAGAAGAATAAAGACGGAACAAGATCACTTTAGTGCACGAGTCAAAGTCAAGGCCCGGGGGCCGGATCCGGCCCTCCAGATCATTTTGTTTTATTAGTATTATTGACCCGATGTTATCTTGAGCTCATTTATAACTTGTATAATTTTGACAAAATATATTTTTATGGAGAGTAAAATATTAAACGTTATTTAAGTTTTAAATTGATTTATTCTAGAATAATTTTCCTGCATTTTTATTAAACATATTTGTGTTAAAAAGTTACAGTTTTAAAGTTTTAAAACTTTTTGGACTATTTTGACATTTACTGAGATTTTTTTGGTTATTTTGTAGTTTAGCTAATATTTCAGCTACATGCTAGCTGTTTTGCTAACCTAAGATTTAGTTTTTCCGACTAATTTGGGATCTAGTTAATATTTTAGCTAGTTCTTAGCTTCAGCTTTTTCAGCTCTCAGCTTCAGTGTTTTTATCCATCAATTTCAGCATCAGCATTCACACTAGCATTATTGCAGGTACTGCTATACATCTAGTTCAAAAATAATGTTAAAGTTGTGTTTTTAAAGCTTTAAAATGTTAGTTTTGTTGTGTTCAATAAATGTTTATCCTTTTCGCCCCGTGACCTATAGTTTTGGAGTTTGGCCCCTTGTGTGATTGAGTTTGACACCTCTGCTTTAACGCTTAACACTGTTCTAATTGTTAGTATTATTATCAGATTGTATAATTTATTTTATTCCATTTATGAAGAGAGAATTACATTAAAATATTCTGTACACATTGAAAGTCCACATATCTTCATGACAGAAAAGGAGCAGTAAGGAGAATAAAATTCTTATTTAATTTCTGCCCCTTTATTACACCTAAAAAAGATAAAGCAAAAAAAAAAAACAAACACAATCCTAAAAGGGTTTTAGCGCCTGTCCCCACATACTAACTACACATGACATATTCCTCAAATGTTTTTTTAAATAATATTTTGTTAGCACAACTTTTCAAAATGTCCAAACTTTTACCCCACCAAAAGAAAATCTTTAAAGCAGTGCGAGTGGAAACTTCAAATCTAATTTCCTCCTGAGATTTTCATCTTCTGAGGAGAAAACTGAGATTAGAATCTCAGAGATGTTCTTTGGTGCTACAAACATCACCGTTGTGATGAACGACGTTAGCATGCTAGCTTCTCCTGATGCCCCACACCAGTGATCTGGGGCAAACACACCGGAGAGAGTCTCCTCCTTCCCTCCATTCACACACTTTTGGTGTTTTTGGACAGAAACTGAACAGAACTTCTTCCGGTTCTCCGTTTGCTGCAGCCGGCCGGCCTGTATCTCCGGTCTGTGGAGCTCTCTTGTGTTTCTGTGGAGCTGCTGCTCAGCACCTGCAGACAGACACTTTTCAGCGGCAGCTGCCTGCGTCACTCCAGATAACGCTCTCACTCCCATCCCTTCCCATGACACTTCTGATCTTTTTCCCATAATAGGTCTCCTTCTCTGCATCCACTGTTTGGTTTCCTCCAGTTCCTTTGCTCGTTCGCTGGATTTCTGACAACAATCGTCGTGTTTGTTTCACCAAGAAAACAGAAGATGGTTCTCCAAACCAACACAAATGTGCACACATGCAAAAGGTGAACATTTACTGGCGTTTAAGCAACCACTGTCCATGAAAAGTCAATGCAAACGCTCGTCCGCTCAACCAATGGTGGAGAACATTTAGAAAACAGGCTTTTAAAAATATTGTGTGTGTTACTCCCCGAGGTACGGAGCCCCTAAAGGGACAAAAAAAAAAAAACATTAAAGTAAAAAAAATGATGTTTTTTCCTAAAAATTGAAGTAAAAAAAATATTTATTGAATGATGAGCAATAAATATTTACGACGGAGTATTAGGTCCACAAAAAAAGAAATATTACTGTTTTTTTCTGGTAAAATTACAACTTTTAATTTATCAATCAATCAATCAAACTTTATTTGTTGAGCGCTTTTCATGTACTTCTGTACAGCCCAAAGTGCTTCACAAGTTAAAAGAAAACATATTTCAGCAAAATAGATCAGAAATATCCACCTCATCAAGACAAAAACAGCATAAAAACACATAAAATCAAGACATCATATGAAAAACTTGCGACAAAACTAGCATCATCATTGAAATAACAAAATATAAATACAAAAAAAAATAGAAATACAAAATAAATATATTTAGCAAATTTACGAGTTTTTTCTGGTAAAAAACTTTTGAAAGAGAAAAAAAAGTGACCGTGTGTCTCTGATCTCTTTATTTTACATATGAAACTCCGCACTGGAACTCAGCTTCACTGATTATTTGATTTTGAGTCGACAAAAGGTTCAAAATTTCGTTGTTTTGACACCGATCTGGTAATAAATCTTCACAAGACGCTCCACATCGTTCATCTTCGAGCGCGGCTCTTATTAACAAACAACTTTGGTTCTTTTCTCATTAATTCACGGCTTTAAACCTCGTAAATTGAGAACTTTAAATCTCGTATATTTACGAGATTAAAAGTCATAAATTTAGCTTTTGACTTTGAAAGCAATTAATTTACAACTTTTTTCTCGTAAATTTATAGTCAAAATTTTAAAAATTTCATTTTCTTTATAAAGTGGCCGTAATACTCCGTCGTAGACAGTAAACTGGTGCGCACCAGTCCGTTTTTTTGTTTTTGTTTTACTTTAATTTTTAGTAAAAACATTTTTTCAGTTACTATCTGCTCCGCACCTGTAACTAACCAGAACATTCTTTTGTTCTGATAAATTGAAGTATTTTTTTGGCAACATTTTATTTTATTTTTTCGGTTTAATTTTTTTAAGGTAGTATTAGTAGAAAAAAATACATTTTTTTTGTGATTTTCTTTTCGTTTTCTTTTTTTTTCTCGGGTAGTTAAACACGCGTGTGTGTGCGCCTAAACAAGAGCGTGCACACATACGAAACACATGCATTCACAAAAACACGCACACGTCCTACACCCGCACACACAAAAGTGTTTGCAGATTATATTTGCGTGTGAAGATCATTTTAGAAAAATACATGCGTGTGCACGCGGTTTTAACGTCCTTCAAATCAAATCAACTTTATTTGTAGCACTTTTCAAAAAAAGATCATTTTCAATCAAAGTGCTTAACATAAAAAATAATAAAATGTTAAAAACAAAGGACCCCACCCCCACCCCTCCACACCATGATGCTGAAAACAATAAAAATAACTAATAACTAAAAAGCTGGAAAATAGAAATCTAGAAATCTGGCTTTATACTGCAGTGAGGAAACAATATTTTAGGGATTTGTCCACAGAGAACCCCCCAATCAAGTTTACAGAGAACGCCACTACAGGACCCCCCAGATCACCCGGGACGTCCCACTGTGGCGACCCCGTTTAATGAGAAAGGTCAATCAGTGATGTGGAGGATCCCTCAGAGGAAAACACTGGAGATAAAAATGTAAAAGGAGTCAAAAAGATTAAAAACAAATGAATGAAAAATATATATATATAAAGACATAATTCAGTAAAAATAAATAAATATTAATTAAGTAAAAAGAGAGGAATTTAAAAAAAATCAGATAACTTTCAAAATTTTAACTAAAATCCAGATTAAACAGGTCGGTCCTTTAAAAACATGAACAGTCTCTGCAGCCCTGATGCATTCTGGGAGACTGTTCCACAGGCGAGGTCCATAATGACTGAATGAGGCCTCGCCGTATGTTTTAGTTCTAACTTTAGTAATAACTAACAGGCCTGTTCCAGAGGACCTCAGGGTCCTCGAGGGCTCATACCGTCCGTCTTTGCTTTTGCTGCTGGACGGTCTGCAGACAGAATCCGCTCCACTTTCTCAGACTTTTCTTCCTTTTTTCCCTCCACACAGACTCGGTGTCAGCAGGTTCACCTGTATCTCTCCGTCAAGGCTACTGGAGGATCTCCAGGACCCCCCCTCCCTTCCTGCTGCTGTATCAGCAGGAGAACAGCTGCAAACACGGGACACCTGACGGAGCCGGCGCGGCGTCCGTCCACATCAACAGAGAACGTGGAAGCAGCAACAAACCGGAGCAGACGGTCAACACCAGCAGAGAGCAGAAAATCCAAATAACTTCTCTTTTATTGTGAAAGAAAGAAGCAAGCTGATCCCAAAACACATTCCTAACAAAACAAGACATGTTTGAAGTGATAATGAGCTCAGAAATGTAAGAAGGTCCTGGTGGGGGGGTCGTCAGCTGTGTTCTGTCCTTCACCGCTCCGTCAGACTCTCTGCATCAAAACATTGAAAACCACAAATGACACTTTACCCGCTCTTCTAGCATCATCTCCAATTCTATGTCTAATTTCACTGGAAAAACGATCCTGATTCATTCTGTTACCCAATTTTTTTTAAATGTATATTTTACTGAAATGTAATTCAAATAAGTTAATGTAATATGGAGCGTTTAGTGCAGGTGTCTACTTAACCAAAACTACCTAAAGAAAACAAACAAACAAACAAAGCCCACAAACTAAGACTACCAAACCCCAAACTAAAACAACAAAACCCAGTAATGTAAGACTAGTGAGGACAAAGAGGAGAAAAGAAAAATATTTTATTAAAGTAAGAATAAATTAATAATTTATTTAGTTTATATTAGTTACATTCAGTGTTGGGCATCTCACTTCAAAAAAGTAATTAGTTATAGTTACTAGTTACTTCTCCCAAAAAGTAATTGAGTTAGTAACTCAATTACTGCATCTTCAAAGTAATTAGTTACTTGGCAAAGTAACTTGTTTTAAATTTCTCTTTAAATATTTTGTATTTTTTCCTGCGTTACAAATAAAAAAAATAATTTACATTCAATAATAGATGATAACCGACAATAGTATACTGGTATAGTTTTCCAATGGAGTCATATTGTCTAAGTTTAGGGTTAACTTTAGGGGAAGAATTTTCAATATTTATTTGTCAGAATTATCCCACAAAACACTGCAACAAGTGTATATAAAAAATGTAACTTCACACAAAAAAGGTAAACGTTTCAACTATTAACATACTTCAAGTATCTTACCTACAACTATAATTAAACAAAATGGCTTAAAAAACTGAAAGTGCAAAACAATAAATAATTATAAATAACTGTCAAGTAACAAAATCTCTGCTGTCTTTATTTATATCACACCACAGCTTTAACACTGTCTTTATAAAATTTTAACAACAATACACGCAAAATATAAATATCAACAATAATAAACTTAGATAAAACCAAACTTTGTATGGTTACATTTGCATTCATAAAAATGAGTAAATGAGATGAGGAGTTCATCTGTATAAGTATTGATTCAGATCAACCTTCAGTAATTATATTTAACTATATCTTCATAGGTGTGTACATTTGATTATATATAGAAATTTTACACAACCTGTAATTTAAATATTTAAATTTCTCATTAAATAAGTCTGTTTTCATTTGAACAGAAGCTGTCATTTTTTCCATCACGTATACTTGTCTTACTTTATTTTTCCAGTTATTTATTGTTGGTGGTTTAATATTTTTATGAATGTAATTATTATTATTATTATTATTATTATTTTTTTAATTTATTTATTTTTTTCTGAAGAATTGATGGCGTGATGTATCTAACTGATATATTTTTTGTTCTGTTCTGTTGTGCTTTGTTATCAACTGGGGTAAAAACTAAAAATAAAAAGTTGGAAAAGAAAAAAGATTAGTTACATTTATAAGTTGATGTCTGAGGTCAACATAGATGATAAACTCTGTAGGTTTTTACATCCATGTTGACCTGAAGACGTCTGGTTTGATCAACTCTACCTCCAGAATGAACAGATTTTATATACAAAGAAAAACTTTGGTCAAAAGTTTGATCTTTATGAGTTAAAAGCTCAGATTATCAGATGCTGCACAACATTGGTTATAAAAAGTCACATTTTGTGAGTTCTTTTCATATTTTGCTTTAGTTCGTACCAAAAAATAGACATAATTCATATTTATTATTTTTAAAAAAAAAGGCCATAAGTGCAAATCCAAATTTTTTTAAAGGCTAAAGTAAGAATATTAAATTCAATTTTATTTATATAGCCCAAAATCACAAAGAGAATTTGCCTCTTTGGGCTTCATGCAGGTAATTTTACAGACTATGCAGCTCCTTCTGGGTTTGGATCAGTCAAAATTGAGCCCAAATGGAAAGATTGCAGAACCTCTGGTTTAGTGGATAATAACAACATCAACAATGGAGAAACGTTTGGAAGGAAGTTCAGCTCATTTAAACCTGCCCCTTAAAAAAGAAAACAAGCAAAATAAAATAAACAAAAATAAAAATTGACATTTTCTGCATTTCAAGGTTCAAGGTTATTTATTTGCCATATACGTAACAACGTACATTGAAACACATTGGAATTCTGGTGCAAAGATCTCAGAATCACTGTTTGGGTGAAAGAATCGGGTTTCTGTACAAGTTTAAATAATGAAGCAATTTAGAAAATATGTACAGTTTGAAAAAAATAATGATTAAAAAGTACAAAGGTATAAAAAATAGAATGATAAAAGTACACAAAGTATAAAATAGAGGGATAAAAAGTTCAAAAAGAGCAAATATGAATATAATAATATTTATAAGTTAATAGTCTTAATCTTGTGAATCGGGTCACACCAGCACCTCTCAGATGGACGTTTGTATTTCTGAATACGATTCATTTGTTGGTGTGTTTGAACTTCTGGAGGTTTTTCTTCTGGATCTCCGCTCAGTACTTTTGAATCATATCCCCGCGTAAACAATCGTGTCTCTGGTGTCCTCAGACAGCTGTTTGGTCATGGAGGAGGAGTTTCATTCTGACTGTTTAAAGACCCATTCCAAGGAAAACGCTGGTTTGAACATGATCTAGAAGAACTTTTCTCATTCTAGAGCAAAACAGCTGTTTGGAGTTTGGATGATTATAATAGATGTTTAATAATTATATCATATGTAATAATTATATGGAATCCTAATTAAAAGACCGACAGAGTCGAATGTTTGCTTTCATTCTAAGATCCTGCGCTTCCTTTTCTATAGAGCAGGAGTGTCAAACTCAATCGCACAAGGGGCCAAAATCTAAAACACAACTCAGGTCGCGGGCCGAACAGCATAAGAATTTGTTGAACTCTCTAAAACTACCTTTTTAAACTTTAAAATGTAACTTTTGAACATAATTATGAACTAGATAGATAGTATTTCCTGCGATAATGCTAGTGTGAATGCTGGAAGCTGAATTTGGATGCTAAAAATTGAAATCACTGAAGCTCATAGCCAGCTAAAATATTAGCTAAATGTGTAGTTAGACAAAAAAATCAACTAACTTAACCAAAACAGCTGGCATTTAGGTGAAAAAATAGCTAAACTACAAAACATAAAAAAACTGAAAAAAGCCTACAGTAGCTAAAACAGCTAGCATGTAGCTTAAATATTAGCTCAACTCCAAAATAGCCAAAAGAAATTTTAGTAAATGCCAAAATAGTCCAAAAAGCTCGCAGGATGACCATTTTTAAAACTGTAACTTTTTAACATAAATATCAATAATAAAACGGCAGGAATTTTATTCCAGAATAAATCAACTTTAATCTTAAATAACTTTAAATATTTGACTCTACATAAAAATATATTTTGTCAAAATTGTACAAACTAGAAATAAGAACAAGGTAACATCGGGTCATTAATAACAATAAAATAAAATGATCTGGAGGGCCGGCTAGAAATACCCGGAGGGCCGGATCCGGCCCCCGGGCCTTGACTTTGACACGTGTGCTATAGAGGTTTACACTTTGAGAGTTTAAAGATAAGTTTGAAAAAGTTCGTCTGAGAAAAGTGTGGAGCTGAAATGAAGTCTTCATAACCTCCTTCACCACTTTGTGTCCTGGTAGCCAATGATCTCAAAGCCCCGCCCCCACGTTACAAAATTAAACTCGAAAAGTCTGAATTAAAAGTGTAAACTGATGAAGTAGCAACCAAAAACATTTCTGTAACAGTTTTAGTTTTAACGTTTGGTTTTAGATTTATTGTTAATCTTTCATTTTATGTCATAATCCTTAATATTGAATGTTTGAATTGTTTTTTTTTTTTAATTATTATTTAATCAATTAAAATCCTTTTTGAATGATGATGATTTTCAAGTTTTCTATAATTCCTTCAAGTATTTACAAACGTATTATGATGGTTTTGAACTCTCTGTTTGGGCTTTTCCTGAGTGGGTAGAGAAGGATTCAGGACTCAGACGTTCATTTATTGTCTGGCTGAATTTCCACGTCTCCAGCGGGCCGTGATAGCAGTCCAGATTACAGTGAAACGCCGCGATAAGTCCATCTGGGAGCAGTATCTCATCTGGAACCTGTCGTCATCACCCTGACCTCTGAACTGGACGTGCTCACAATCTCTGCTTTTATCAGCATGTAGAAAAGAGACCGCTTTGTTTGTATTTGTGGGACAATCACAAATGTTCACGACAAACCTCAAAAATACACGATAATAACAGAATGGTTTTGCTGAGTTCAGACAATTCAGATGTAGTCTGTAAAGGTCAGAGGTCACTACCCGTGTTCCTGGAGGCTACCGTCCTGCTAGTTTTCCAGATAATCCCGCTTCACCAGATGCTGGTTAGTTGGATTGAATCAGACCAGTTCCTGATTGGCTGAACACACCTGGTCCAGGTGAGCAGCCATTACTCAAACCGAGCAGGACGGTAGCTAACGAGTAGCAGGGTCACGACCCTTGCTGTTGGCTGAGTTCTAGCACTTCCTGATTCTCTACACTTCACTTCCCATCAGCCCCTGCTCTCACTCCCAGCAGTATTTAATCTCTGCATCACTGAGCGTTCTCATCCTGACCTGACCTTCTGGTTCGTTTGCCGCCTGCCCCGACCCTCGCCTTGACCCTGCTTTAGCTTTGTGGACTTTTAGCTGTTCTTCTCTCCTGTCCTGTCTGACCTGCTGCACTCTGCTTTGTGTCCCTGTGTCACAGTGACCAGCCACCCACATGTTTGGAAACACCTCCTTCCAGAAAACTAGACGCTAATATTGTCATCTTTGGGTTGGGCCGAATCCACCGAGCGGTTCGATCCAATACGATCATGAGTCTGGCTGATGTCATTCCTCCATGTTTACGTGCAGCATTGCGCACATGCATTTTAAGAGCCTCCAAGGCTAAATGTTATCGGTCATACATATTAACCTAGCCCAGGGGTCAGCAACCTGCAGCTCCAAATCCACATGTGGCTCATTTATCTCTCCATGTGGCTCTCTGGATGAAGAAAAATGAAATAATTGTATTATTTTAGTAAGAATCACTTGATTATGATTTATTGTGTGAATGTTTTGAACACATTTGTTAGCTACCGGATTTTTAGGCCAATAAAGAGTTTAGCCTCTATTTTAGCAACATGCTAACGTTTTTGGCTAGTTTGTAAGCTACTAAGGCTTTTCAGGTTAATTTAGAGTTTAGCTTCTGTTTTAGCATCAGGCTTTGACCAATTTTGCTTACTAAGTTTTTGACTAATGCAGTTTACGGAGAAATTTTAGGAAATTTTGGAGTTCAGCTAGTAATTAATCAAAAAGCTAGCTGTTTTTTGGGCTAATTTGACCTCTACTGAGTTTTTTTTATGGAAACTTGGAGTTTAACTAGTATTTTATCAATATGCTAACTTTTTTGGCTAATTTATTTACTGCGATTTTTTGGTTAATTTAGAATTTAGCTTCTACTTTAGCAACAGGCTAACGTTTTTGACTAATTTAATTTCCTTAGGAATTTTAGGCTGTTTTGTAGTTGAGCTAGTATTTAAGCAACGAGCTAGCTTTTTTTTGTGTGGCTAATTTGGCATCTAATGAGGTAAAAGGTAAAGAAAAAAATCACATTTTGAGAGATGCTAGTCTCTTTTTATATTTTTGATTTTTGTTCATGTCAAAAATATATACATAATTCATATTTATTTAAAAAAAAAGAAGGAAACAAATGAAAATCCAAATTTATATAAAAAAAAAGTTAAAAGTTAAAAAATAAAAAAGGCTAAAATGCGACTAAAGGGCTTCTTCTAGGTTCTGATCAGTAGAAAATGAGCCCAAATGGCTCTTTTACTGTTAAAGGTTGACCTCTGACCTAGCCGTAACACTAACCCTTCCTCTGGAAGCAGCCATGTTTGTTTACAGCAGAACTCCATCTCTTCTTCTTCTTCTGCAGCCATTTTCTGTATTTAAGATAGCTCTGCGGATGTCAAAACGATTTATTCCAACCAAACGTGTGACGAATGTAAATGTTTGTTATGATTGATTCAAAGTTTTCGGCCCCCAAAACTTTGTCTAATGTCTAATACGATCTTTGATCAGATTAGACGTTTAGCACATAGACAGCTAATGTTGGATGCTGTGAATTAGGTTAATAGAGTCCATTTTAAAGTCTGCTGCAGTCTCAGGTTTTTCAGAAGAAGGAACAAGAGTCACAGGAGAAGAAAAAAGGCATTTAAAGTCCTTATCCTCAAACCCAGAGAAGCCACCAATCCTTCTTTCTCCTGATCACCTGGGTAACATAAAGAGACTATAGAAAGATTTTTAAAAATCACAAACAAAATCCTCAATACGGAATGATGATTAATGTGTTCCTTCATTTATTGCAGGCCTGTGTTCTAAAACTAACCCACGATAGGTGAAATCCACACAGTAGTAGGACAGACGTTCTTTACATACTTGATCCAGTTTCCTCAGACAAACATGAACATTTTCACTTAAACTCTCAAAGATCAAACCCTCATAGACATGCAAGTCCAATTTTATAGAATAAAAACCAAAGATCTGGTCGTGATCAAAGGTTTACGTAACTCTGACAAACTAAACACATTCTGTTAAAAAGACAAGGAGGGAATTAATTGATTAGGGTCTTCAGCCAATCAAGATGCAGAAAACAGTAAGCTGTAAACAAATCATGCCTGATTGCACTGGAAAAAATACGCAAACAATGAGCCAATGAAAGTCGACGCACAAGAACACTAAACTTTTAAGAAAAGGGTCGTATCGATGGTCATATTCACTTATAGTTTTTATCTTTAACTTTTTACAGTCATTTAATTGTGTGATGCAGCTGCTGCCTGACCTGAACTGGAACCTGTGTTTGTGTAACTGGACCATGTTGTGTCAACTTGTTATTGTGTTTGTGTTGCATTGTTTGATGTTGTTGAGCTTTATTTTATTATTGTGTTTGATGTTGTCATGTTTCATTTTGTTATTATGTTTTGTGCTGTAGTGTTTGATGTCGTGCTTTATTTTGTTATTGTGTTTTGTGTCAGTGTCTGATGTTGTATTTTATTTTATGTTACTGTGTTGCAGTGGTAGATGTTGTCATGTTTTATTTTGTTATTGTGTTGTATTATTTGATGTTGTTGAGCTTTATTTTATTATTGTGTTTGATTTTGTCATGTATTATTTTGTTATTGTGTTTTGTGTCAGTGTTTGATGTTGTTGTATTTTATTTTATGTTACTATGTTGCATTGTTAGATGTTGTCATGTTTTATTTCGTTGTTGTGTTGCAGTGTTGCATTGTTTGATGTTGTGTTTTATTTTGTCATTGTGTTTTGTGTTTGATGTTGTTGTATTTTATTTTTTTACGGTGTTGCTTTGTTAGATGTTATGTTTTATTTTGTTGCAGTGTTGCATTGTTTGATGTTGTCGTTTTTTATTTTGTTATTGTGTTGTATTATTTGATGTTGTTGAGCTTTATTTTATTATTGAGTTTGATGTTGTCGTGTTTTATTTTGTTAATGTGTTTTGTGTCAGTGTCTGATGTTGTTGTATTTTATTTTATGTTACTGTGTTGCATTGGTTGATGTTGTGTTTTATTTTGTCATTGTGTTTTGTGTTTGATGTTGCTGTATTTTATTTTGTTACGGTGTTGCTTTGTTAGATATTGTCGTATTTTATTTTGTTGCAGTGTTGCATTGTTTGATGTTGTGTTTTATTTTGTCATTGTGTTTTGTGTTTGATGTTGCTGTATTTTATTTTGTTACGGTGTTGCTTTGTTAGATGTTGCCGTATTTTATTTTGTTGCAGTGTTGCATTGTTTGATGTTGTGCTTTATTTTGTCATTGTGTTATGAGTTGTATTGTTTGAAGTTGTTGTGTTTTTTTACGTTATTGTGCGTTGGTTGCTGTGTTTGATTTTTTTTGTGTTACAGTGTTTGATGTTGTCGTGTCAGAGCAGACAACAGGGATGTGATAGGAGGAACATCTCCATCGTTGGTCTGTTCGTCTCTACCGTCAGACTTATCTTCATTCAGAAACACCATCAAACATGCAGATCAAGGACTTTGAGATTCTTCTTCTCCTGCGATCCGTCTCTCTCTCTCTCTCTCTCTCTCTCTCTCTCTCTCTCTCTCTCTCTCCAGACTGAACGGCTCTGCATGATGTCATGACTCTCTTTGTCCGTTATCAGGTCCAGCAGTTAAGATGGCTGATGGCGGTGGGAGTATCAGCGCCATCACACTGTAACACTGAAGTCTATCGGCTCCTGACTTACTGACCTAAACTTCATCTCAAGTGCAAACAAGGACACACAACAGAGAAGACTTTGACCTTTGTTTGTTTCAGACCACACCTCCATGTTTGGCCGTTTGCTTTTCATTCTAACATTAGATTTTTCCTTGATTTTTATTTCAAACTTCATGTCAAAATATGAAAAATCTCATGAAAGAAAGGTCAACTAAAACTTTCTCTTGTTTTGTTTCTCCCCATAAGTTTCATTCGACCTGAAATTTCTCAGAGAAAAAGAATCTAAATGAAGATGAACATGAATCTGTACAACGTCTTGGAGCGATTCGCCGCTTAAAGTCACATGACCAAGACAGGAGTGGTCGACAGAATCGGGCAGTTTTACAAAATAACATTTCCTTCAGCATCAAAAAACTGAACAAATCTAAGTTAGCTCATATATTTATTTTGTTCTGCCTGCGGCCCGGTACCAGGTGGCCCGCGGACCGGTACCAGAGAGCACTGTCTTAAAGGAGCCAGCAGCACTAAAGATGTGCTCCACAAATAACTGTGGAAGAGCTGCAACACGATCTGAAGTCACAAACACAGAAAATAATTCCATTGGTTAGTTGAGTCTTTAATCTTTTTAATTGTGGAGGCGGGACTTATCAGATTTAGAGAGGTGGTTGGCCCCGCCCTGATGAGCTTCATGCACCGTGTCAAATTACAACGCAATCGATTTTAAAATACTTTAAGATAAACCAAATTATTATTAAAATGTCACTTTCAGTATTGAATTGTAAAATATATTTTCATTTGGATTATAGAATCAAAAACTCATGAGAATTTACAAAACAAATGATTTTGTTATTATGTCACATTTGATTTTTAAATGGACACATTGAATTGTAATTTTTCATATTGAATCTAAATTGTAAAATGTGTTTTTATTATCCAAGCCTGAATCGTTCATTGATAATTGCATATTATTTAAATTATTCCTAAAAAAAAGTCTTTCATTTTACTCTACATACTTGAATGACAAATGAGGTTGTGGCGCCATCTACTGCTGAAGTGTGTCATGGCGTGAACCCTCACAGTGGTTTGATTCATTGGTTTCATGAAGGTGATGCTCTTCAGAGGATCATTTGGATCATGGATATTTTTGGAGTCAGAGCTTTGAAAAATGTCATTTTTTCTTAGATGTTAACATTTAATTGTCTTTTTGTTTTTTTTCACGTGCTTCGAAACTCTGAAAAACTTCCCGGTGAAAACAGAAATCTGAAAAGTGTCTGTTTATTAAAGGTTACGTCGTTATTGTTTGGTGATCCCTGCAAAAATGCTGTCAATGCTGAATGTGTCTAGACCAGGGGTCACGAACCAGCAGACCACGGTCCGGATCTGGACCCCGATGCCGGGTCACCCCGATCTAAACCAATACAATGGTTGCTTCTATTTTAAATGGTGCAGCTCTTGTTGTTTCTAGACATTCTCCCTCCAAACTCTCAGAGCCAAGATGGACGTCATGGTACCGAGCTGCAGACAGGAAAAACCTGCATTCACTCAATTTGATTCTCTCTACTGTTGGAATTCTGATTCTTAAGGAAACTTTTTCTTTTTAAACAACCAGATTCTGTTGTATCTGTACTGAAAATTCTACTGAATTCATTTGAAGTGAGAGTTAGAAGTTCCACCAATCCTCAGCTCCAGTCTAGTAATCATGTGACTGTCCACAGTTTTCTCTTGACCCATTGTCCTGAGAAGATTTCTGTTGTTCCACATTAAGTCTGAGCATTAAACCTTCAGTACAGAACACTGCAGAACTTCCTCGATACTAAAATGAATACGTTGTGATAATTCTGCTGATTTTGACAAGAACAAGACGAGGATTTCTGGATCTTCTTCTCAGTGAAAGGGAATGACCAGTGAACCCAGAAGATATGGACCAGCTGCCTTTGCATGACCCCGAGGTCAAAAACATGAGAGCAAATCCACTTGGAGCCTGTGAAGAAGGGCTGGGCGATATGGCAAAAAAAGAAAATCACGATTTTTCTATTTTATTTCACGATTTCGATTTTATCACAATTTTTTTTTTTAAATAAATTCACATTGACAAAAATTGAATTATGATTTTAGTTGAAAGAAGTAAACACATTTTGAACAAATATTTAGAGTTTTTCAAAATTTAATTTCAAATGCATTACAAGCATTGATATATATTTCTGGATTGGCCCTTGCCTACATGCCTATAGACAGAGACGTGCGCGCTCAGGCGCCATCATCATGCATTGATTCATGGCAGCAGAACACAGCTGTTTCAATGGAGGACAGGCAGACATCAACCGCAAAAATCGGGCTAGCTCCTTCATTTCTCAACTGATTTTTTAAAAATATGGCTCAAATTAGAGCTTAGAAAATAATTGATCTTTTGGTATATTTAAATTAATATTAAATATTTAAATATTTTATATTAAATATTTATTATCTATTAAGATCAAGCTGTAAATAGAGCAAGAATTGTGCATTCTACTGCTACAGAAAAGGCATTGATGTCAAACGAACAGCTTCTTAATACTCATGATTTTTTATTTTGCCTCTGTGCTAAAACCATAAAACAGAGGTTATAAATGCTTTTCACTCAAGACCAGAAATGAGGGAGATTAAAGAAGTTTAATAGCATGAATGACTGATACAGTTTAGTAAAAACACCATTTACCACATTTTCAAATGAAACTACAACTTTTATTATTTTTGTATTACATATATGGTAAATAAATCTCAATTGCTTCAGGATTTACCTTCAAATAGACGATTTCATTGTACTTTGAGAAAAAGGCTCCAGCTAGCATCTTTAACTGATACAAATAATAATAATAATGACTTTGATCATGACATCAAATACATCTACCAAACTGTTCAGATTCCAAACACAGTGATGATCGCAGTAAACGTGTTTCAGGTTAAAGTTTACGGTCTCAGCTCCTTCCCTAACATCTTCTCTCTGCTGTTTATGTCACTGAGCAGAAAGCTAGCGTTAGCATTAGCGCTGTATCTTCCGGCCAAGCTTTCTCCGGTCTGTTGACCAAGAAAAAAGATCAATCGTGACGGCACGGATTAAAAATATTATGTGCGAACTCACTTATACTTCTTACAAAGACCAAACAAAGAAAGTGCGACTGACAATAAGATTTAGGCTCTTAAAGTAGCTAGCTACGAGCTAGCAAAACAATGCAGCAACGTTCATTTTGACCGCATATTTTACGTGTTTCCAACATGAATTTACATCAGTTTTTGTGCAGGTTGAACGTAAATACGAGCGATTAACATCTGCCATGTTTTAAAACATGAAACATTAATAAAAAACATACGTCGAAAGAACCAAGCTAACATGCTATCTGTGAGTTGCTAGCACCCACTTTAGCACACAGTTCAGCCTAATTTATCTCTACTAAAATGTGATTGCTGTCATGTGATGATTCCTCTCCATCGGATTATTTTGTTTTCGAGGTTTTTGAAGTCGATTGCAAAACACCGTTGCCTTTTGTGCTTCTTTTCGTATTTTTTTCGGACCTCCGCCATTTATTTACTCTAGAAGACTCAACGCATACTGACGCCGGCGCCGCACGTCTGTCACGCCGTATGTCACGTGACTTACAAGAAAAAAACACCGGGGGAGGAGGAGGAAGAGTTCGGATTTAAAGTCACAGGCAGTCAACAAGCTTTTGCCGTCTCGCTCTTGGAACTTTCGTAGAAGATCGCGATAAAACGATCTCTCAGAAATGACAGATCGTCAGCTTTGGAGATCGTATCACGGTTTTATATCGTCATATCGCCCACCCCTACTGTGAAGAAGTCGATCCAGTGATGACTAGTATTCATCGTTTCTCCTCTTGGACCAAGTTAAAAACTGCTGTTGTTTGGCTCTTGAAGTTCAAAGGATGGATTATGGCGTCCCACCGAGAGAAAGCTCTTTAACTACAAAACCTGTAGAGACAAATGAAAAACAACAACCAGTTCCACCGAGAAATGAAACCAGATTATGTTGAAAGATGTCTAGAAGTGGAAGAAGCTGAAGAGGAGATCATCAAGTATTGCTAAAAAAGAAGGTTCAAAGGTTTAAATTTACAAAGTGGAGCCAGGGTGAAAAGATTCAGACATGTCTACAAACTCTGACGGTTCTTAAGGAATGGTATTCTACCAGTTGGTGGACGACTTTGCCGATCTTCTATGCCATTGGAGGCTAAACATCCAGCTATACTGGCTTTACATACAACCTAATACTTCAACACGTCCATCATCAAGTGGGGCATGCTGGGAGGAACCACGGTTGGAGAAAAGTACTGGATTACTGGGGCCTTCTGGGCGGTTTGAAGTATTCTAAGGAAATGTCTAAATGAACAACCTATGTCTCAACACATGGCAGATCTTCCAAAAAAGAGAATTCCACCGTTTACACGTGTTGGTGTTGATTATTTACGGTACCAACTTCTTTGGAGCAGAACACCAGCTTAGGACAGCTATGGATGGGAGGAACCAAGCAAGACGTTGGAAACAACTTCCATATATATCTGACTTGTTCTGGAAAAGATGGACTAGAAGAAGACTTGCCTCAACTGCAGGAGCAACAAAGACGGCTTGGAACCAAGAGGATCCTGGTGACGTAGTGTTCATCGTGGACACAACAGAACCCAGAAACTCATGGGTTCTGGGACAAGTTCTACAGACTTTCCCAGACAGAAGAGGATTAGAACGTCAAGACAAAGACCAGCTGCTTGGATCGACCAAATTCAAAGATGGTTTTGCTGCTGGAGGCTGAAACTTCAAAGGAATAGTTTCATGATGAAGTGAAGGTTTCATGGATTTAAGGACTCATGACTTCTGAAAGTCAGACATGGCTACTCTGACCGGCTAATTGACCTCTAATGAGTTAAAAGAAGAAACTGGAAGAAAGACATGAACTGAATGAAATTTGGAATTTTCCATCCGTCTATCTTCTTCTAGAATGAAGGTTCTATGTGCTGCTTAAGAAGCAGGTGGCTGATCAACAGATGAGAGTCAGCTGAGCGGCACCTGGGGAGTGTGTGCTGGGGCATCTGGGATATGTAGTATGTTCAGTACTCTGGAGAAGCTTCTGCCGGTAGCCAGAAGAGGAGACAGAACTCTGACTCCTGACAGCAGGAATTGCCTTTCCTGAGCTTTGAAACCATTTTTAAAAGATTCTGTTTTAAAAAGGTGGATTACACACCCCTCTGCATTTACCCGGACTTGGGACCGGCACAAGAAAGCACTGGATTGTGGGTTCTTGTGGTTGCATTTGTGTGTATGTGTGTGTGTGGGGGTGTGTGTGTGTGTGTGTGGTGGTGGTGGGGGGTGTATGTGTGTTTGTGTATAAGTGTGTGTGTGTGTCTGTGGGGGTGGGGGGTATGTGGGTGGGTATATGTGTGTGTGTGTGGGTGTTTGTTTGGGTGTTTGTATATGTGTTTAAATGTGTGTTGTATTTGCGTGTGTGTAGTTTTTTTTTGTTTGGTTTTTTTTTTTTTTTTTGAATTTAATTTTTTTTTATGTTTAAAGTTTTTAAATGTGTGTTGTATTTGCGTGTGTGTAGCTTTTTTTTGTTTGTTTTCTTTTGTTTTTTCTATTTATTTATTTTTTTTATTAAAATGTTTAAAGTTTTACTATCTACTTTCTGTGATATCATGGTTTACATTAAATAAAATCCTATTTTAAAAACCTAAGACTATTACACAAATAGGAAAAATATACACAAAATACATCATAATGCATAAAAGTATTCCCATAAAAACACATTAAAAAAATAAACTAATAAATAATTCACTTTCACAGACAAACATTTGTCAGTGAAAGGCTTAGTCCATGTCTAAGGTGCAAATAAAACCAAGGGGAGGGCAAATCCATGCAGCGGCCACAGGAGGGGGGGCCACTGGCAAGTAGCCCGACCCCCGCAGCGCACTGCAATACAACACATTGGTAATTGTGACAGTCCTATCAGCTCAGATGTAGATGTAAAAAGTCCATTTCCTTTTAAATAGAAAATGGACGATTCATCAACTACATTTCCACGATAGACCACCAGATATCCCAGAGCTGCTCTTGGAAATCTGGTGGATCCATTTCTTCTTCTTGTTCTTCAGGAGAACTTTCAGCGTTTTCTTCTTGTTCTTCAGGAGAACTTTCAGCGTTTTCTCCTTGTTCTTCAGGAGAACTTTCAGCGTTTTCTTCTTGTTCTTCAGGAGAACTTTCAGCGTTTTCTTCTTCTCCTGCTTGTAAATGCTCCACTGCTTTACGCACAGCTGTGGTAACAGCGAAGCCCAAAGCCCAACCTAAGGCTAACATCACCATTTTCTTGACTTGTTTTTAGCTGCTCTCGTCCTGTTTGGATGAATTTTCTTTGGGTTCTCTGAACTCCTGCGAGATTCTGTCAGAGGGTAGGTTTGAAGAATTTCGGGGGTGACGTCATATTACGTCATATTGCGTCAACGTCAAGCGACGTGATGACGTCATTCCCGCTGGCCGGAAGCCAAATCATATCTAACCGCTGTTCATTGTTCTGTATACTGTTTGTATACTTTATCTTTAAAATAAAAAAAAAAGATAGCTAATCGCTAATTCCCGGCTTCCGTAGTACCGGCGTTCGGGAGAAGTAAAGCGGGAAACTCAGACGCTTCATCGTCGCCAGCAGGCGGCGGGACTAGAAACCCGCGGAAGAAGACCGACCGCAGTACCTACCGCGGGAGTTCTTCGTCCTGGCTGTCTGTTCACGTCCCTCCGGGAGCGAGCGCGCGTGCACACAGCGCGCGAGGCCGTAGTAAACAGGGGCGGAGCTCCAAACGCGGCACGCGGGGGCACAGTCTGCCCTGTTTCAGCGGGCGGACTGTCCCACTCGAGACGATACGACCGTCGATCTGTTCATTAGCAACAACATCAGAGACGCCGATCAGACCACGCCCCTCTGCCCTCTCTGCAAATCAGATCACGTCCTGATTCCTTACAGCATAGGGTCAAACTCAAAATCCAAAACAAACATTTATTGAACACTCAAAAACTACATTTTTAAAACTTTAAAACTGTAACTTCTTCAACCCAAATGTCTTGATGGATTGCTGGAGGATTCTGGGTATTGTAGTCAGGAGCCTAAACGGTTGTTTGTGACATTTATCCTGCATCATTATGGAGATGAATTTGTTTTTACTTTACATTTGACAACAACATTTTCACCTGAAACTAGAGAGAATGAGTTATTTTACTGAAACTGTTGGCTGACATTTTTCCAAGCTGATCTGATCAAACAGCAGATTCCTGGATTGATCCAAGCATCATATTGAAGCTTTGATAGAAACATGAATCCAGACTGATAGATCAGCACAAACCTGCTGCCAGAGAACCTGGACAGGTGTGCAGAACCACATGGAACTGTCAGGTAAGTTACTATCACAGTTCTCACAACTGTCTGAGCTTCTGAGACCCATCTGAACTTCCTCTGTCCAGGAGAAGAAATTCTATGCAGAGTTTTGAATTGAAGAGTCTTTATAGAAGACGTGTCAAAGTCAAGGCCCGGGGCCGGAACTGGCCCTCCAGGTAATTCTATCCGGCCCTCCAGATCATTGATTTTATTGTTATTAATGACCAGATGTTATCTTGAGCTCATTTATAACTTGTATGATTTTTACAAAATATATTTTTATGGAGAGTAAAATATTTAAGTTATTTAAGGTTTAAGTTGATTTATTCTGGAATAATATTTCTGCATTTTTATTTTTCATAATCAGGTAAAAAAGTTACGGTTTTACGTTTTTAAAAATTAGCATTCTGCTAGCTTTTAGGACTATTTTGGCATTTGCTAACAATTTTTCAGCTAATTTACAGTTTAGCTAATGTTTCAGATACATGCTAGCTGTTTTGGCTTATTTCATGCTTTATTTCAGTTTTTTGAACTGCTTTGAAGTTTAGCTATTTTGCAGCTACATGCTAGCTGTTTTTGCTAATTTAGGTTTTTTGATTTTAGTTTTTAGCCTAATTTGGCCTTTAGCTAAATTCAGCTTACCACGTTCACACTAGCATTATTTCAGGTAATACTTTACATTTGTTTCCTAATTACATTAAAAAGTTGCTGTTTTAAAAATGTAAAAAATGGCATTCTGAAAGCTTTTTGGACTACTTTGAAATTAACTAAGATCTTTTTAGGCTATTTTGGAATTTAGCTAATATTTCAGCTACATGCTAACTGTTTGGGCTAACCTATCTGTTTTTTTTTTATCCTAATTTGGCATTTAGCTAATAATTTAACTGGCCTTCATCACTAGTATCTTCAGCGGCCAAATTCAGCTGACAGCTACATTAGCATTATTGCAGGTAATGTTGTATATATAGTTCATAATTATGTTAAAAAGTTATGGTTTTAAAGTGTTCAATAAATATTTCTCCTGTCCGGCCCGTGACCTAAGGTGTGTTTTGGATTTTGGCCCCTTGTGTGATTGAGTTTGACCCCCTGTTACAGCAGCATGGATTGTGCGGGGTCTCGTAGCCGGTCGCTGTATAGGAGGTCTCCCATCCACTATCTTCAGGGTTAGACTGATCCAGACAGCAGCTCAGACTAGCTCATAGAACTACTGTTGCTGTCTACATGTTTCCACTTACACCTAAATGACCCAAAAAAGGATTTTCTTGTTTTATGCTGTTCTAATAAATAAATAAAAGGTAAACTGCTGCTGGTCTCAAATTCCTCTTCCCAAAACTCTCATCATCACATTCCTACTGTCAGAAATAGACCTGTTCTTGTCTGATGGTGTTCAGCTGCATCTCTTCATTCCACATCACTTTTCCCTCTTCTCAGGATGGAGAGATCCAGCATTATTTGAACTCAAATCAAACAGTTGATTTCCAGCAAGAAAGCCTGTGGAATACAATCAGCAGAGGTTTACATCCGTGTAAAGATCTGTGATGGATCAGGACCAGTTGAAAACCCGACACTGAAAAAGCTCGGGTCTGTGATGAAGCAACTGAAGGGGGCGGGGCCAAAGTCTCTGTTCCAACTCTTAAATCTACACTTCCAGACAAACAGATCCATGAACGTCTTCGTTTTCCTGGAGTCTGGATCAGTGATACGACTCGCCTTCTTTTTGTAAATGTTAGCTTGAGCTTGTGAGCTGCTGTATGCTAGCAGGATAGAATGTAAACAAAGAATGCTGGGAAATCAGTGCAGCTTCTGCACCAACAGTCCCGCCCACAAACCAGATTCAAATTTCTAACAAGTTCCTGCTTCTCTGCAGAAAGTTTCTCTGAAGACATTGAAGAGACTTTAAAATGGGCTGATGTGTGTTCTTTTGTTTGTGCGGGTCAGAACCAGCAGAGTTCTGGACCTGCTTCAGGACGGGTCCGTTCCTTCGTGTTTAGAAGATGAAGAGGCAGTGGTCTAAACATGAGGACATGAAGGTATGGATTATATCCAGGTCGTAGGGGTCACGGTTGGATAATAGGAGGAAACTCAGACGCAGGAAAGAATCAAAGGTACATTAAAGGCAGTGTCCTTAAATTTATACAAACCAGATTAACAAAACTCACAGGCCGAGGAAACAAACCAGGAAACAACACGAGCCGACACTGAGGGCTGCAGCAGAGATCCTTAAATACACAGAACCTAATTACTGAAGTGCAGGCAGCTGTGAATGCTGAGCAGGATCCACAGGAGAATGGGCGGAGTCACAGCAGCCTGCACAGGAACAAAGGGGAAAGTGATGAAGCCGAACATGACACGTAATTCAAATCACAAATGTCTGTTTTTCTCTTTGGACAAACTTTGTTAACTCCTTTTCCTAATCAAAGCATTGATGTTGCATTTTATTTTGTTTTTTTTAATCCTTATATATTTTTTTCTTAGTGTCTTTTTATTTGTTAGTTTAGGAATTTCCTGTTTTTTTTACTGACAGAATTCTTGTGTTTTTTTTCTGCATCAGCTGTTTTCTGCCTTTTGTTTATTAATCTTCTACATTTGTATTTTTAAATGTTATATTATTGTCTTTTGTCATCGTCTTTAATAAAGTCCAACGTGTATTTTATCCACACATGTTTCGGGGTTTACTTTTTGTTGAGTCATGTTTGCATTAATAGATAGATATCTGAGTCAGCGATCTGAAGTCACAAACACAGAAAATAATTCCATTGGTTAGTTGAGTCTTTAATCTTTTTAATTGTGGAGGCGGGACTTATCAGATTTAGACAGGTGGTTGGCCCCGCCCTGATGAGCGTCATGCACCGTGTCAAATTACAACGCAATCGATTTTAAAATACTTTAAGATAAAACAAATTATTATTAAAATGTCACTTTCAGTATTGAATTGTAAAATACATTTTCATTTGGATTATAGAATCAAAAACTCATGAGAATTTACAAAGCAAATGATTTTATTATTATGTCACATTTGATTTTTAAATGGACATATTGAATTGTAATTTTTCTTATTGAATCTAAATTGTAAAATGTGTTTTTATTATCCAAGCCTGAATTTTTCATTGATAATTTCATATTATTTAAATTATTACTAAAAAAAAGTCTTTAATTTTCCTCTACATACTTGAATGACAAATGAGGTTGTGGCGCCATCTACTGCTGAAGTGTGTCATGGCGTGAACCCTCACAGGGGTTGATTCATCTGGTTTCATGAAGGTGATGCTCTTCAGAGGATCATTTGGATCATGGATATTTTTGGAGTCAGAGCTTTGAAAAATGTCATTTTTTCTCAGATGTTAACATTTAATTGTCTTTATGTTTGAATCAGTGCTTAATGAAACTCTGAAAAACTTCCCGGTGAAAACAAAAATCTGAAAAGTGTCTGTTTATTAAAGGTTACGTCGTTATTGTTTGGTGATCCCTGCAAAAATACTGTCAATGCTGAATGTGTCTAGACCAGGGGTCACGAACCAGCAGACCACGGTCCGGATCTGGACCCCGATGCCGGGTCACCCGGATCTAAACCAATACAATGGTTGCTTCTATTTTAAATGGTGCAGCTCTTGTTGTTTCTAGACATTCTCCCTCCAAACTCTCAGAGCCAAGATGGACGTCATGGTACCGAGCTGCAGACAGGAAAAACCTGCATTCACTCAATTTGATTCTCTCTACTGTTGTAATTCTGATTCTTAAGGAAACTTTTTCTTTTTAAACAACCAGATTCTGTTGTATCTGTACTGAAAATTCTACTGAATTCATTTGAAGTGAGAGTTAGAAGTTCCACCAATCCTCAGCTCCAGTCTAGTAATCATGTGACTGTCCACAGTTTTCTCTTGACCCATTGTCCTGAGAAGATTTCTGTTGTTCCACATTAAGTCTGAGCATTAAACCTTCAGTACAGAACACTGCAGAACTTCCTCGATACTAAAATGAATACGTTGTGATAATTCTGCAGATTTTGACAAGAACAAGACGAGGATTTCTGGATCTTCTTCTCAGTGAAAGGGAATGACCAGTGAACCCAGAAGATATGGACCAGCTGCCTTTGCATGACCCCGAGGTCAAAAACATGAGAGCAAATCCACTTGGAGCCTGTGAAGTAGGGCTGGGCGATATGGCAAAAAAAGAAAATCACGATTTTTTCTATTTTATTTCACGATTTCGATTTTATCACAATTTTTTTTTTAAAATAAATTCACATTGACAAAAATTGAATTATGATTTTAGTTGAAAGAAGTAAACACGTTTTGAACAAATATTTAGATTTTTTCCAAATTTAATTTCAAATGCGTTACAAGCATTGATATATATTTCTGGATTGGCCCTTGCCTACATGCCTATAGACAGAGATGTGCGCGCTCAGGCGCCATCATCATGCATTGATTCATGGCAGCAGAACACAGCTGTTTCAATGGAGGACAGGCAGACAACAACTGCAAAAATCAGGCTAGCTCCTTCATTTCTCAACTGATTTTTTAAAAATATGGCTCAAATTAAAGCTTAGAAAATAATTGATCTTTTGGTATATTTAAATATTTATTATCTATTAAGATCAAGCTGTAAATGGAGCAAGAATTGTGCATTCTACTGCTACAGAAAAGGCATTGATGTCAAACGAACAGCTTCTTAATACTTATGATTTTTTATTTTGCCTCTGTGCTAAAACCATAAAACAGAGGTTATAAATGCTTTTCACTCAAGACCAGAAATGAGGGAGATTGAAGAAGTTTAATAGCATGAATGACTGATACAGTTTAGTAAAAACACCATTTACCACATTTTCAAATGAAACTACAACTTTTATTATTTTTGTATTACATATATGGTAAATAAATCTCAATTGCTTCAGGATTTACCTTCAAATAGACGATTTCATTGTACTTTGAGAAAAAGGCTCCAGCTAGCATCTTTAACTGATACAAATAATAATAATAATAACTTTGATCATAACATCAAATACATCTGCCAAAGTGTTCAGATTCAAAACACAGGAAACAGCCCTTCCCCAGCAGTGGCAACATATGGACTGAGAAAAGCAGCAGAACAAGGTGAAGCAAAATATGGTACAGATGTGCGTCACTTTGTTGACAGAGACTTTTATGTGGATGAAGGTTTAAAATCTGTTCCCACTGAGCGGGAAGCCATTGATCTTGTCAAAAGAACCCAAGAAATGCTTGCAGCATCAAACCTTGAGCTCCTCAAAATAGCTTCCAACAAAGTCAAAGTCATGGACGCTTTTCCAGTGGAGGACAGAGCAAAAGATCTTCAAGCTCTGGATCTGTTCAAAGATGAACTTCCTGAGCAACGGAGCCTTGGCATCAAATGGAACATAATGTCTGACTATTTCACCTTTCATATTCCTCAGACAGACAAACCCTACACACAAAGAGGGGTTCTTTCAACAGTGAATAGTGTTTTTGACCCACTTGGTTTTTTGTCACCAGTCATTATTCGAGGCCGGTTGCTCCTCAGGGAACTTTTGCTGCACACTTCAGAATGGGATGCTGAGCTGCCGGAAGACATGAGAGGGAAGTGGACTGAATGGCAGCAGTCTCTTCAGTGCCTCAGAGATCTGCAAATTCCACGTACGTACACTAAAATCCCACTGTCCCATGCCAAACGTGTGGAATTGTGTATCTTTTCAGATGCATCCATGAAAGCAATATGTGCAGTTGCTTATCTCAAGGTTATCGCTGCTGATGGCAGAACAGAAGTCGGCTTTGTGTTCGGAAAGACAAAACTCACCCCTCGGCCGGAGCCTACAGTTCCTAGGCTCGAACTCTGTGCAGCAGTAATGGCTGTAGAAATGTCAGAAGTAATAAATGACGAAATTGATCACCAAATACACCAAACTCACTTCTACACTGACAGCAAGGTCGTTCTGGGTTACATCAATAACCAGTCAAGGCGTTTCTACGTTTACGTAAGCAACCGTGTCAGGCGTATCAGAGAATCAACAACACCTGACCAATGGCATTTTGTCACAACAGACAAAAACCCTGCTGACCATGGTTCACGCTCTGTTCCAGCTTCAGAGTTGCAGAATACATCGTGGTTAACAGGCCCAGCCTTCCTGCGGTGCGCTTCTGAGACCCAATCCGAACAGTTTGACCTACTCGACCCAGACAACGATGCTGAGGTGCGTCCAGAGGTAAACACTCTCTACACAAACGTAACAAAGACTGGATTGAATACAAGCCGCTTTGAACGTTATTCTTCATGGAAATCACTGATCAGAACTGTGGCAAACCTGATTCACATTGCACAGTGTTTTTCCTCTTCCAAAACAAATGAAAACTGCTCTGGGTGGCACATCTGTAAAAAAGCCATCACATGTGAACTGCTGGAGAAAGCCGAAAATGTAATAATAAAAAATGTCCAGCAAGAAACGTTCGCAGAGGAGATCAGATGTATTGCAGCAAAGCAAAATCTGCCCAAAAAGAGTCAGCTGATAAAGCTTAATCCCACCATTGGAAATGACGGCCTTCTCAGAGTTGGGGGACGCATTTCTCGCTCAGGCATGGAAATAAAAGAAACAAGACCTATCATTTTGCCAGGCACCCACTATATAACCACCCTTCTAGTGCAACACCATCATGAAAGGGTTAACCATCAAGGGAGGCACTTCACAGAAGGAGCAGTCAGAGACAATGGCTTGTGGGTGCTAAAAGGTGCATTGGCAAGGTTATAAACAAGTGTGTCTCATGCAAAAAACTTAGAGGGAAGTTTGAGGAGCAACTAATGAGTGACTTACCTGCAGAACGTCTTCAAATGGAGCCTCCCTTCACTTATGTGGGTGTGGACATCTTTGGCCCATGGGAAGTATTTTCAAGGCGAACAAGAGGAGGACAAGCAAATAGCAAACGATGGGCGGTGCTGTTTACCTGTCTATGTATCAGAGCTGTTCACATTGAAGTTGTGGAGGAAATGAGCTCATCCAGCTTTATCAATGCGCTTAGGCACTTCTTTTCTCTGAGAGGCCCTGCAAAACTGATACGCTCTGACTGTGGCACTAATTTTATTGGCGCTCAAAAAGAAATCGCAGCATCAGCATCAAACCACGACAAGGTGCAACAGTATTTGACTGAACAAAAGTGTACATGGGTTTTCAACCCACCGCACTCATCCCATATGGGTGGAGTATGGGAACGTGTGATCGGCATGGCAAGGCGCATACTGGACAGTATGTTGCTTCAAGCTGGACGTGTTCAGCTCACCCATGAAATCCTGACTACACTGCTTGCAGAAGTCACAGCTGTGCTCAACGCCCGCCCAATAATACCAGTTTCATTGGACCCAGAGCATCCTCACATTCTGTCTCCTGCTATGTTGCTCACCCAAAAATCTGCAGCTCTCCCCCCAATTTGTGACAACATTGACCACAAGAACATGCTAAGGAGTCATTGGAAGCGTGTGCAGTACCTCGCTGATCATTTTTGGAGCAGGTGGCGGAAAGAGTACCTGAGCACCCTCCAAATTCGCCAAAAATGGCATCACAAAAAGACCAACATCAAAGAAGGAGATGTTGTTCTTCTTAAGGACAAAAAAACAAGAAGAAATGAGTGGCCAATTGGAATCATTGTCAAGACAGTTCCAAGTGAAGATGGTCTTGAAAGAAAAGCGGAGGTTAGAGTTGCTAACGAATGGACTGTAAAGACTTATTATCGGCCTATCTCTGAAATGATTTTTTTGTTACACAGTGATGTATGAGCAAGTTTAGTAGTGGTATCTTTAAGATACCAGACGGGGAGTGTTTAGACTTTTCTATTTCCTGTTTGCGCTTCCCCTTTAAGAACTCTTTTTGGCCAAGTCAAGTGTTTGTGTACTGCCCCTTTAAGAAGCACTGTAGCACATAACGCTCAGAGCGCGAGCGCTGATCCGAAGCCACAGCGGTTGGCCGTTGAGTCAGCAGCTCAGATGTTAAGACAACAGTTTGTATTTTTTCGGACGGGTTAAAAGTTTAAAAAGGCATTCCCTGTAAGTAGATGATTTATTGAGATTATTGTAAAGATAAATTATTTGGATTTGTACATGTCTGAATTGTCATTTTCAGTTTCACACCTGCCATATAAATGGAAGCAAACCCATCTCGGCGTCTGTGGTTCCTTGTGTGGAGGTGTTTAACTAACTGGATAACGGGAAAGGCTCCCGCGAGTCCAGCACAGTCTTAGTCTAAGTTTGTGGTTCCCATGTGGAGAGGTTTCAATTTGATGTACTGTAGATATTAACCCTCTTGTATAACTTTTTTTGTGTTACATTCTGTTTGTGTTCATTGGCTGTTAAAAAGCAGATTAAAAGCTGCACACGCCTACAATTGACCGGTCTGGGGATCTTTATTTTTTATGTTACACCTTATTCTCCCTTCCTCTCGGTTGGGATCGTAACACCAAGACAGGAGTGGTCGACAGAATCGGGCAGTTTTACAAAATAACATTTCCTTCAGCATCAAAAAACTGAACAAATCTAAGTTAGCTCATATATTTATTTTGTTCTGCCTGCGGCCCGGTACCAGGTGACCCGGTACCAGAGAGCACTGTCTTAAAGGAGCCAGCAGCACTAAAGATGTGCTCCACAAATAACTGTTGAAGAGCTGCAACACGATCTGAAGTCACAAACACAGAAAATAATTCCATTGGTTAGTTGAGTCTTTAATCTTTTTAATTGTGGAGGCGGGACTTATCAGATTTAGAGCGGTGGTTGGCCCCGCCCTGATGAGCGTCATGCACCGTGTCAAATTACAACGCAATCGATTTTAAAATACTTTAAGATAAACTAAATTATTATTAAAATGTCACTTTCAGTATTGAATTGTAAAATGCATTTTCATTTGGATTATAGAATCAAATGATTTTGTTATTATGTTACATTTGATTTTTAAATGGACATATTGAATTGTAATTTTTCATATTGAATCTAAATTGTAAAATGTGTTTTTATTATCCAAGCCTGAATCGTTCATTGATAATTGCATATTATTTAAATTATTACTAAAAAAAAGTCTTTAATTTTACTCTACATACTTGAATGACAAATGAGGTTGTGGCGCCATCTACTGCTGAAGTGTGTCATGGCGTGAACCCTCACAGTGGTTTGATTCATTGGTTTCATGAAGGTGATGCTCTTCAGAGGATCATTTGGATCATGGATATTTTTGGAGTCAGAGCTTTGAAAAATGTCATTTTTTCTTGGATGTTAACATTTAATTGTCTTAATGTTTGAATCAGTGCTTAACGAAACTCTGAAAAACTTCAAACTGAAAACAGAAATCTGAAAAGTGTCTGTTTATTAAAGGTTACGTCGTTATTGTTTGGTGATCCCTGCAAAAATGCTGTCAATGCTGAATGTGTCTAGACCAGGGGTCACGAACCAGCAGACCACGGTCCGGATCTGGACCCCGATGCCGGGTCACCCGGATCTAAACCAATACAATGGTTGCTTCTATTTTTAAATGGTGCAGCTCTTGTTGTTTCTAGACATTCTCCCTCCAAATTCCCATCTGAAGATTGAGTGAGATCTATAGGCCTCGCAGACAGGAAACCTGCATTCACTCAATTTGATTCTCTCTGCTGTTGTAATTCTGATTCTTAAGGAAACTTTTTCTTTTTAAACAAACAGATTCTGTTGTATCTGTACTGAAAATTCTACTGAATTCATTTGAAGTGAGAGTTAGAAGTTCCACCAATCCTCAGCTCCAGTCTAGTAATCATGTGACTGTCCACAGTTTTCTCTTGACCCATTGTCCTGAGAAGATTTCTGAAACTTGGATTTGCACACGTTACCTATTTAAAAAAAATGTTATGTATTTTTTTTTATAATTATGAGCCATGTCTATTTTTGGCACCAGCAAAAGCAAAAATATATAAACTAGCATTTCTGACTTTTTTTTTGCATTTTTACATTCTGTAGAGTCCAAATTAGCAAAAAAGCTAGCTTGTTGCCTAATTACTAGCTGAACTCCAAATTAGCATAAAATTCCTCAGTAACTTAATTCAGCCAAAACTGTTAGCATGTTGCTAAAATGAAAGCGAAACTTTAAATTAGCCTGAAACCGTAACAGATAACAAATTAGCCAAAACTGTTAGCATATTGATAAAATGATAGCTTAACTCTAAATTAGCATTAAAAATTTAGAGGCCAATTTAGCCAAAAAAGAGAAGCTAGCTTGTTCCTCAATTACTAGCTGAACTCCCAAATGACCTAAAATTCTTCAGTAAACTAAATGAGTCAAAAAAGTTTGTCTGTTTCAAAAATTAAAACTAAACTCTAAATCATCCTAAAAAGCTTCAGTAAATAACAAATTAGCCGAAAACATCAGCATGTTGCTAAGTTATAAGCTAAACCCCAAATTAGCATAAAATTCATCAGTAAACTGAGTCAAAAGTGCTAGAATAGAAGCTAAACTCTAAATTACCCCAAAAACTCCAGTACATGATAAATTATCCAAAAAAGTTAGCATGTTGCTAAAGTAATAGCTAATCTCCAAATTTTTGAAAATTACTATTTTATTTTTCTTCAGCCAGAGAGCCACCATGGAGAGATTAAAGAGCCACATGTGGCTCCAGAGCCGTGGGTTGCAGACCCCTGCCCTAAGAAAACCAGATTATGTTGAAAGATGTCTAGAAGTGGAAGAAGCTGAAGAGGAGATCATCAAGTATCTCCAAAAAAGAAGGTTCAAAGGTTTAAATTTACAAAGTGGAGCCAGGGTGAAAAGATTCAGACATGTCTACAAACTCTGCGGTTCATAAGGAATGGTATTCTACCAGTTGGTGGACGACTTTGCTGATCTTCTATGCCATTGGAGGCTAAACATCCAGCTATACTGGCTTTACATACAACCTGATACTTCAACACGTCCATCATCAAGTGGGGCATGCTGGGAGAAACCACGGTTGGAGAAAAGTACTGGATTACTGGGGCCTTCTGGGCGGTTTGAAGTATTCTAAGGAAATGTCTAAATGAACAACCTATGTCTCAACACATGGCAGATCTTCCAAAAAAGAGAATTCCACCTGATGAACCACCGTTTACACGTGTTGGTGTTGATTATTTTGGGCCTTTTGAAGTGAGAAGTTGAAGAAGCCTCGTGAAAATATGCAGAGTTCCTTTTTCTTCTATGACTTTAGGTGCAGTCCATATTGAAGTAGCATCTTCACTGGACATTGACTCTTTCATGAACATCTTAAGACGTTTCATAGCAAGATGTGGTGAAGTCACAGATCTGGTAAGATGACGGTACCAACTTCTTTGGAAACACAGCTTAGAAGACAGCTATGGATGGGAGAACCAAGCAAGACGTTGGAAAAACTTCCATATATATCTGACTTGTTCTGGAAAAGATGGACTAGAAGAAGACTTGCTCTCAACGTGCAGGAAGCAACAAAGACGGCTTGGAACCAAGAGGATCCTGGTGACGTAGTGTTCATCGTGGAGACACAACAGAACCCAGAAACTCATGGGTTTCTGGACAAGTTCTACAGACTTTCCCAGACAGAAAGAGGATTAAGAACGTCAAGACAAAGACCAGCTGCTTGGATCGACCAAATTCAAAGATGGTTTTGCTGCTGGAGGCTGAAAACTTCAAAGGAATAGTTTTCATGATGAAGTGAAGGTTTCATGGATTTAAGGACTCGTGAACTTCTGAAAGTCAGACATGGCTACTGACCGGCTAATTGACCTCTAATGAGTTAAAAAGAAGAAACTGGAAGAAAGACGTGAACTGAATGAAATTTGGAATTTTCCATCCGACTATCTTCTTCTAGAATGAAGGTTCTATGTGCTGCTTAAGAAGCAGGTGGCTGATCAACAGATGAGAGTCAGCTGAGCGGCACCTGGGGAGTGTGTGCTGGGGCATCTGGGATATGTAGTATGTTCAGTACTCTGGAGAAGCTTCTGCCGGTAGCCAGAAGAGGAGACAGAACTCTGACTCCTGACAGCAGGAATTGCCTTTCCTGAGCTTTGAAACCATTTTTAAAAAGATTCTGTTTTTAAAAAGGTGGATTACACACCCCTCTGCATTTACCCGGACTTGGGACCGGCACAAGAAAGCACTGGATTGTGGGTTCTTGTGGTTGCATTAGTGTGTATGTGTGTGTAGGTGTGTGTGTGTGTGTGTGTGGGTGTGGGTGGTGGTGGTGGGGGTGTATGTGGGTGGGTGTACGTGTGTGTGTGTGGGGGGGGTAAATGTGGGTGTAGGGGGTGGTATGTGTGTTTGTGTATGCGTGTGTGGGCGTATGTCTGTGGGCGTGGGGGGGGTATATGTATGGGATTTTGTTTGGGTGTTTGTGTATGTGTTTAAATGTGTGTTGTATTTGCGTGTGTGTGTAGTTTTTTTTGTTTGATTTTTTTTTTTTCTATTTTTTTAAACGTCAACAACCATTCCTTCTGTGTTCTGAGTTCAGAGGGCGTCAGCATTAAATAGAACTAATTGTACAGTACTGGATTCCGCCCCTTGGTGGTGCAGCGGATAAACAGGTGACTTCCAGTCAGAAGGTCTGAGGTTCAATTCCAGCTCAGGGAAATTGATATTATTTTTATTTACTTATTTTTTTTTTTGTGTGATCCTAAAACAGATCAATTTAGGTAAAAAACACATGAAATTGATATTACAAGCAAAATAAATGAAAGACTTGGTGCATGGGGGCTGTCTGCTCTGTCTGCTTTGTATTTCAAATTTTTTTAAACGTCAACAACCATTCCTTCTGTGTTCTGACTCCAGAGGGCGTCAGCATTAAATAGAACTAATTGTACAGTACTGGATTCCGCCCCTTGGTGGTGCAGCGGATAAACAGGTGACCTCTGAACTCTACTCATATATGCAGTTTTAGCAGCTAACTTTTCTTTAACCGTTTTGGTATCGCCTGTCCGTCCTGGGATGGGATCTCTCCCTCATGTGGGAATCCCTAAGGTTTCTTCTTTTTTTTCCTGACTCAGGTTTTTTTTAGGAGTTTTTCCTTACCGCGAGGGAGGGTCTAAGGACAGGGATGACCTGTTCTTTATAGTCTGTTTAGTTTTTACCTATTGTGCATATTTTATGACTCCATCTGTGCATCTGTAAAAACTGCAGGCATGAAGCCCAATGAGGCAAATTGAACTTGTGATATTGGGCTATATAAATAAAATTGAATTGAATTGAATTGAATTGAACTTCCAGTCAGAAAGTCTGAGGTTCAATTCCAGCTCAGGAAAATTGGCATTTATTTTTATTTACTTATTTTTTTTATTTTTGTGATCCCAAAACAGATCAATTTAGGTATAAAACACATGAAATTGATATTAAAAGCACAATAAATGAAAGACTTGCTGCATGGGGGCTGTCTGTTTAGTATTTCAAATTTTTTTAAACATCAACAACCATTCCTTCTGTGTTCTGACTCCAGAGGGCGTCAGCATTAAATAGAACTAATTGTACAATACTGGATTCCGCCCCTTGGTGGTGCAGCGGCATAAACGGGTGACTTCCAGTCAGAAAGTCTGAGGTTCAATTCCAGCTCAGGAAAATTGGCATTTATTTTTATTCACTTATTTTTTTTTGTGTGTGATCCTAAAACAGATCAATTTAGGTATAAAACACATGAAATTGATATTACAAGCACAATAAATGAAAGACTTGCTGCATGGGGCTGTCTGCTTTGTATTTCAAATTTCTTTAAACGTCAACAACCATTCCTTCTGTGTTCTGAGTTCAGAGGGCGTCAGCATTAAATAGAACTAATTGTACAGTACTGGATTCCGCCCCTTGGTGGTGCAGCGGCATAAACAGGTGACTTCCAGTCAGAAAGTCTGAGGTTCAATTCCAGCTCAGGGAAATTGATATTATTTTTATTTACTTTTTTTTTTTTGTGTGATCCTAAAACAGATCAATTTAGGTATAAAACACATGAAATTGATATTACAAGCACAATAAATGAAAAACTTGCTGCATGGGGGCTGTCTGCTCTGTCTGCTTTGTATTTCAAATTTTTTTAAACGTCAACAACCATTCCTTCTGTGTTCTGACTCCAGAGGGCGTCAGCATTAAATAGAACTAATTGTACAGTACTGGATTCCGCCCCTTGGTGGTGCAGCGGCATAAACAGGTGACTTCCAGTCAGAAGGTCTGAGGTTCAATTCCAGCTCAGGGAAATTGGCATTTATTTTTATTCACTTATTTTTTTTTTTGTGTGATCCTAAAACAGATCAATTTAGGTATAAAACACATGAAATTGATATTACAAGCACAATAAATGAAAGACTTGCTGCATGGGGGCTGTCTGCTTTGTATTTCAAATTTTTTTAAACGTCAACAACCATTCCTTCTGTGTTCTGAGTTCAGAGGGCGTCAGCATTAAATAAAACTAATTGTACAATACTGGATTCTGCCCCTTGGTGGTGCAGCGGCATAAACAGGTGACTTCCAGTCAGAAGGTCTGAGGTTCAATTCCAGCTCAAGGAAATTGATATTAATTTTCTTTTACTTTTTTTTTTTGTGTGATCCTAAAACAGATCAATTTAGGTAAAAAACACATGAAATTGATATTACAAGCACAATAAATGAAAAACTTGCTGCATGGGGGCTGTCTGCTTTGTATTTCAAATTTTTTTAAACGTCAACAACCATTCCTTCTGTGTTCTGACTCCAGAGGGCGTCAGCATTAAATAGAACTAATTGTACAGTACTGGATTCCGCCCCTTGGTGGTGCAGCGGCATAAACAGGTGACTTCCAGTCAGAAGGTCTGAGGTTCAATTCCAGCTCAGGGAAATTGATATTATTTTTATTTACTTTTTTTTTTTTTTGTGTGATCCTAAAACAGATCAATTTAGGTAAAAAAACACATGAAATTGATATTACAAGCACAATAAATGAAAAACTTGCTGCATGGGGCCTGTCTGCTCTGTCTGCTTTGTATTTCAAATTTTTTTAAACGTCAACAACCATTCCTTCTGTGTTCTGACTCCAGAGGGCGTCAGCATTAAATAGAACTAATTGTACAGTACTGGATTCCGCCCCTTGGTTGTGCTGCGGCATAAACAGGTGATTTCCAGTCAGAAGGTCTGAGGTTCAATTCCAGCTCAGGAAAATTGGCATTTATTTTTATTCACTTATTTTTTTAATTTGTGTGATCCTAAAAAACAGATCAATTTAGGTATAAAACACATGAAATTGATATTACAAGCACAATAAATGAAAGACTTGCTGCATGGGGGCTGTCTGCTTTGTATTTCAAATTTTTTTTAAACGTCAACAACCATTCCTTCTGTGTTCTGACTCCAGAGGGCGTCAGCATTAAATAGAACTAATTGTACAGTACTGGATTCCGCCCCTTGGTGGTGCAGCGGCATAAACAGGTGACTTCCAGTCAGAAGGTCTGAGGTTCAATTCCAGCTCAGGGAAATTGATATTATTTTTATTTACTTTTTTTTTTTTTGTGTGATCCTAAAACAGATCAATTTAGGTAAAAAAACACATGAAATTGATATTACAAGCACAATAAATGAAAAACTTGCTGCATGGGGCCTGTCTGCTCTGTCTGCTTTGTATTTCAAATTTTTTTAAACGTCAACAACCATTCCTTCTGTGTTCTGACTCCAGAGGGCGTCAGCATTAAATAGAACTAATTGTACAGTACTGGATTCCGCCCCTTGGTGGTGCAGCGGCATAAACAGGTGACTTCCAGTCAGAAGGTCTGAGGTTCAATTCCAGCTCAGGAAAATTGATATTATTTTTATTTACTTATTTTTTTTTTTGTGTGATCCTAAAACAGATCAATTTAGGTATAAAACACATGAAATTGATATTACAAGCACAATAAATGAAAGACTTGCTGCATGGGGGCTGTCTGCTTTGTATTTCAAATTTTTTTAAACGTCAATAACCATTCCTTCTGTGTTCTGACTTCAGAGGCCGTCAGCATTAAATAGAACTAATTGTACAGTACTGGATTCCGCCCCTTGGTGGTGCAGCGGAATAAACAGGTGACTTCCAGTCAGAAGGTCTGAGGTTCAATTCCATCTCAGGAAAATTGATATTAATTTTTTTACTTATTGTTTTTTTTTTTGTGATCCTAAAACAGATCAATTTAGGTATAAAACACATGAAATTGATATTACAAGCACAATAAATGAAAGACTTGCTGCATGGGGGCTGTCTGCTTTGTATTTCAAATTTCTTTAAACGTCAACAACCATTCCTTCTGTGTTCTGAGTTCAGAGGCCGTCAGCATTAAATAGAACTAAATGTACAGTACTGGATTCCGCCCCTTGTACATTAAAGGCAGTGTCTTTAAATTTATACAAACCAGATTAACAAAACTCACAGGCCGAGAAAACAAAAAAAAGAGAATTCCACCTGATGAACCACCGTTTACACGTGTTGGTGTTAATTATTTTGGGCTTTTTGAAGTGAGAAGTTGAAGAAGCCTTGTGAAAAGATGCAGAGTTCCTTTTTCTTCAATGACTTTAGGTGCAGTCCATATTGAAGTAGCATCTTCACTGGACATTGACTCTTTCCTGAACGTCTTAAGACGTTTCATAGCAAAATGTGGTGAAGTCACAGATCTGGTAAGATGACGGTACCAACTTCTTTGGAGCAGAACACCAGCTTAGGACAGCTATGGATGGGAGGAACCAAGCAAGACGTTGGAAACAACTTCCATATATATCTGACTTGTTCTGGAAAAGATGGACTAGAAGAAGACTTGCCTCAACTGCAGGAGCAACAAAGACGGCTTGGAACCAAGAGGATCCTGGTGACGTAGTGTTCATCGTGGACACAACAGAACCCAGAAACTCATGGGTTCTGGGACAAGTTCTACAGACTTTCCCAGACAGAAGAGGATTAGAACGTCAAGACAAAGACCAGCTGCTTGGATCGACCAAATTCAAAGATGGTTTTGCTGCTGGAGGCTGAAACTTCAAAGGAATAGTTTCATGATGAAGTGAAGGTTTCATGGATTTAAGGACTCATGAACTTCTGAAAGTCAGACATGGCTACTGACCGGCTAATTGACCTCTAATGAGTTAAAAAGAAGAAACTGGAAGAAAGACGTGAACTGAATGAAATTTGGAATTTTCCATCCGCCTATCTTCTTCTAGAATGAAGGTTCTATGTGCTGCTTAAGAAGCAGGTGGCTGATCAACAGATGAGAGTCAGCTGAGCGGCACCTGGGGAGTGTGTGCTGGGGCATCTGGGATATGTAGTATGTTCAGTACTCTGGAGAAGCTTCTGCCGGTAGCCAGAAGAGGAGACAGAACTCTGACTCCTGACAGCAGGAATTGCCTTTCCTGAGCTTTGAAACCATTTTTAAAAAGATTCTGTTTTTAAAAAGGTGGATTACACACCCCTCTGCATTTACCCGGACTTGGGACCGGCACAAGAAAGCACTGGATTGTGGGTTCTTGTGGTTGCATTTGTGTGTATGTGTGTGTGTGTTTGTGTATAAGTGTGTTTGTGTATAAGTGTGTGTGTGTGTGTCTGTGGGTGTTTGTGTTTAAATGTGTGTTGTATTTGCGTGTTTGTAGTTTTTTTTTTTTTTTTTTTTTATTAAAATGTTTAAAGTTTTACTACCTACTTTGATATCATGGTTTACATTAAATAAAATCCTATTTTAAAAACCTAAGACTATTACACAAATAGGAAAAATATACACAAAATACATCATAATGCATAAAAGTATTCCCATAAAAACACATTAAAAAAATAAACTAATAAATAATTCACTTTCACAGACAAACATTTGTCAGTGAAAGGCTTAGTCCATGTCTAAGGTGCAAATAAAACCAAGGGGAGGGCAAATCCATGCAGCGGCCACAGGAGGGGGGCCACTGGCAAGTAGCCCGACCCCCGCAGCGCACTGCAATACAACACATTGGTAATTGTGACAGTCCTATCAGCTCAGATGTAGATGTAAAAAGTCCATTTCCTTTTAAATAGAAAATGGACGATTCATCAACTACATTTCCACGATAGACCACCAGATATCCCAGAGCTGCTCTTGGAAATCTGGTGGATCCATTTCTTCTTCTTGTTCTTCAGGAGAACTTTCATCGTTTTCTTCTTGTTCTTCAGGAGAACTTTCAGCGTTTTTCTTGTTCTTCAGGAGAACTTTCAGCGTTTTCTTCTTGTTCTTCAGGAGAACTTTCAGCGTTTTCTTCTTGTTCTTCAGGAGAACTTTCAGCGTTTCTTCTTCTCCTGCTTGTAAATGCTCCACTGCTTTACGCACAGCTGTGGTAACAGCGAAGCCCAAAGCCCACCTAAGGCTAACATCACCATTTTCTTGACTTGTTTTTAGCTGCTCTTGTCCTGTTTGGATGAATTTTCTTTGGGTTCTCTGAACTCCTGCGGAGATTCTGTCAGAGGGTACGTTTGAAGACTTTCGGGGGTGACGTGGTGACGTCATATTACGTCATATTGCGTCAACGTCAAGCGACGTGATGGCGTCATTCGCGCTGGCCGGAAGCCAAATCATATCTAACCGCTGTTCATTGTTCTATATACTGTTTGTATACTTTATCTTTCAATAAAAAAAAAAAAAAAAGATAGCTAATCGCTAATTCCCGGCTTCCGTAGTACCGGCGTTCGGGAGAAGTAAAGCGGGAAACTCAGACGCTTCATCGTCGCCAGCAGGCGGCGGGACTAGAAACCCGCGGAAGAAGACCGACCGCAGTACCTACCGCGGGAGTTCTTCGTCCTGGCTGTCTGTTCACGTCCCTCCGGGAGCGAGCGCGCGTGCACACAGCGCGCGAGGCCGTACTAAACAGGGGCGGAGCTCCAAACGCGGCACGCGGGGGCACAGTCTGCCCTGTTTCAGCGGGCGGACTGTCCCACTCGAGACGATACGACCGTCGATCTGTTCATTAGCAACAACATCAGAGACGCCGATCAGACCACGCCCCTCTGCCCTCTCTGCAAATCAGATCACGTCCTGATTCCTTACAGCATAGGGTCAAACTCAAAATCCAAAACAAACATTTATTGAACACTCAAAAACTACATTTTTAAAACTTTAAAACTGTAACTTCTTCAACCCAAATGTCTTGATGGATTGCTGGAGGATTCTGGGTATTGTAGTCAGGAGCCTAAACGGTTGTTTGTGACATTTATCCTGCATCATTATGGAGATGAATTTGTTTTTACTTTACATTTGACAACAACATTTTCACCTGAAACTAGAGAGAATGAGTTATTTTACTGAAACTGTTGGCTGACATTTTTCCAAGCTGATCTGATCAAACAGCAGATTCCTGGATTGATCCAAGCATCATATTGAAGCTTTGATAGA
The DNA here is from genome assembly GCA_003999625.1 of Oryzias javanicus. NCBI lineage: Eukaryota > Metazoa > Chordata > Actinopteri > Beloniformes > Adrianichthyidae > Oryzias > Oryzias javanicus. The sequence goes on from CM012443.1 coordinate 33,703,013, forward strand.
AACATGAATCCAGACTGATAGATCAGCACAAACCTGCTGCCAGAGAACCTGGACAGGTGTGCAGAACCACATGGAACTGTCAGGTAAGTTACTATCACAGTTCTCACAACTGTCTGAGCTTCTGAGACCCATCTGAACTTCCTCTGTCCAGGAGAAGAAATTCTATGCAGAGTTTTGAATTGAAGAGTCTTTATAGAAGACGTGTCAAAGTCAAGGCCCGGGGGCCGGAACTGGCCCTCCAGGTAATTCTATCCGGCCCTCCAGATCATTGATTTTATTGTTATTAATGACCAGATGTTATCTTGAGCTCATTTATAACTTGTATGATTTTTACAAAATATATTTTTATGGAGAGTAAAATATTTAAAGTTATTTAAGGTTTAAGTTGATTTATTCTGGAATAATATTTCTGCATTTTTATTTTTCATAATCAGGTAAAAAAGTTACGGTTTTACGTTTTTAAAAATTAGCATTCTGCTAGCTTTTAGGACTATTTTGGCATTTGCTAACAATTTTTCAGCTAATTTACAGTTTAGCTAATGTTTCAGATACATGCTAGCTGTTTTGGCTTATTTCATGCTTTATTTCAGTTTTTTGAACTGCTTTGAAGTTTAGCTATTTTGCAGCTACATGCTAGCTGTTTTTGCTAATTTAGGTTTTTTGATTTTAGTTTTTAGCCTAATTTGGCCTTTAGCTAAATTCAGCTTACCACGTTCACACTAGCATTATTTCAGGTAATACTTTACATTTGTTTCCTAATTACATTAAAAAGTTGCTGTTTTAAAAAATGTAAAAAATGGCATTCTGAAAGCTTTTTGGACTACTTTGAAATTAACTAAGATCTTTTTAGGCTATTTTGGAATTTAGCTAATATTTCAGCTACATGCTAACTGTTTGGGCTAACCTATCTGTTTTTTTTTATCCTAATTTGGCATTTAGCTAATAATTTAACTGGCCTTCATCACTAGTATCTTCAGCGGCCAAATTCAGCTGACAGCTACATTAGCATTATTGCAGGTAATGTTGTATATATAGTTCATAATTATGTTAAAAAGTTATGGTTTTAAAGTGTTCAATAAATATTTCTCCTGTCCGGCCCGTGACCTAAGGTGTGTTTTGGATTTTGGCCCCTTGTGTGATTGAGTTTGACCCCCTGTTACAGCAGCATGGATTGTGCGGGGTCTCGTAGCCGGTCGCTGTATAGGAGGTCTCCCATCCACTATCTTCAGGGTTAGACTGATCCAGACAGCAGCTCAGACTAGCTCATAGAACTACTGTTGCTGTCTACATGTTTCCACTTACACCTAAATGACCCAAAAAAGGATTTTCTTGTTTTATGCTGTTCTAATAAATAAATAAAAGGTAAACTGCTGCTGGTCTCAAATTCCTCTTCCAAAACTCTCATCATCACATTCCTACTGTCAGAAATAGACCTGTTCTTGTCTGATGGTGTTCAGCTGCATCTCTTCATTCCACATCACTTTTCCCTCTTCTCAGGATGGAGAGATCCAGCATTATTTGAACTCAAATCAAACAGTTGATTTCCAGCAAGAAAGCCTGTGGAATACAATCAGCAGAGGTTTACATCCGTGTAAAGATCTGTGATGGATCAGGACCAGTTGAAAACCCGACACTGAAAAAGCTCGGGTCTGTGATGAAGCAACTGAAGGGGGCGGGGCCAAAGTCTCTGTTCCAACTCTTAAATCTACACTTCCAGACAAACAGATCCATGAACGTCTTCGTTTTCCTGGAGTCTGGATCAGTGATACTACTCGCCTTTTTTTGTAAATGTTAGCTTGAGCTTGTGAGCTGCTGTATGCTAGCAGGATAGAATGTAAACAAAGAATGCTGGGAAATCAGTGCAGCTTCTGCACCAACAGTCCCGCCCACAAACCAGATTCAAATTTCTAACTAGTTCCTGCTTCTCTGCAGAAAGTTTCTCTGAAGACATTGAAGAGACTTTAAAATGGGGTGATGTGTGTTCTTTTGTTTGTGCGGGTCAGAACCAGCAGAGTTCTGGACCTGCTTCAGGACGGGTCCGTTCCTTCGTGTTTAGAAGATGAAGAGGCAGTGGTCTAAACATGAGGACATGAAGGTATGGATTATATCCAGGTCGTAGGGTCACGGTTGGGTAATCAGGAGGAAACCCAGACGCAAGAAAGAATCAAAAGTACATTAAAGGCAGTGTCCTTAAATGTATACAAACCAGATTAACAAAACTCACAGGCCGAGAAAACAAAAAAAAGAGAATTCCACCTAATGAACCACCGTTTACACGTGTTGGTGTTGATTATTTTGGGCCTTTTGAAGTGAGAAGTTGAAGAAGCCTCGTGAAAATATGCAGAGTTCCTTTTTCTTCTATGACTTTAGATGCAGTCCATATTGAAGTAGCATCTTCACTGGACATTGACTCTTTCATGAACGTCTTAAGACGTTTCATAGCAAAATGTGGTGAAGTCACAGATCTGGTAAGATGACGGTACCAACTTCTTTGGAGCAGAACACCAGCTTAGGACAGCTATGGATGGAAGGAACCAAACAAGACGTTGGAAACAACTTCCATATATATCTGACTTGTTCTGGAAAAGATGGACTAGAAGAAGACTTGCCTCAACTGCAGGAGCAACAAAGACGGCTTGGAACCAAGAGGATCCTGGTGACGTAGTGTTCATCGTGGACACAACAGAACCCAGAAACTCATGGGTTCTGGGACAAGTTCTACAGACTTTCCCAGACAGAAGAGGATTAGAACGTCAAGACAAAGACCAGCTGCTTGGATCGACCAAATTCAAAGATGGTTTTGCTGCTGGAGGCTGAAACTTCAAAGGAATAGTTTCATGATGAAGTGAAGGTTTCATGGATTTAAGGACTCATGAACTTCTGAAAGTCAGACATGGCTACTGACCGGCTAATTGACCTCTAATGAGTTAAAAAGAAGAAACTGGAAGAAAGACGTGAACTGAATGAAATTTGGAATTTTCCATCTGTCTATCTTCTTCTAGAATGAAGGTTCTATGTGCTGCTTAAGAAGCAGGTGGCTGATCAACAGATGAGAGTCAGCTGAGCGGCACCTGGGGAGTGTGTGCTGGGGCATCTGGGATATGGTGCTTTTGAGGAAGAAACATCTCAGAAGGTCAGCTCAATGAGAACAGCAGCTGACTGACAAGACTGAGAGCAACGAGTGGACAGAACCGAGTTATTTTACAAAAAAAATACTAAAGAAGACAAAGAGAGACAGATCTGAACACAGGTTCTGGCTCTGGTTCTTCGTCTGGTTCTGGTTCTGGTTCTTGCTTTTGCTCTGGCTCTGGCTCTGGTTCTGGTTCTGGTTCTGGCTCTGGCTCTGGCTCTTGCTCTTGCTCTGGCTCTGGCTCTGGTTCTGGTTCTGGCTCTGGCTCTGGTTCTGGCTCTGCGTCTGGCTCTGGTTCTTGCTCTGGCTTTGGCTCTGGTTCTGGCTGTGGTTCTGGCTTCTCTGGCTCTAGCTCTGGTTCTGGCTGTGGCTCTGCATCTGGCTCTGGTTCTGGCTCTGGATCTGGTTCTGGTTCTGGCTGTGGCTCTGGTTCAGGCTCTGGTTCTGGCTCTGGTTGTGGCTCTGGCTCTGGCTCTGGTTCTGGCTCTGGCTCTGGTTCTGGTTCTGGCTGTGGCTCTGGTTCAGGCTCTGGTTCTGGCTCTGGCTCTGGCTCTGGTTGTGGCTCTGGCTCTGGCTCTGGTTCTGGTTCTGGTTCTGGCTCTGGTTCTGGTTCTGGCTGTGGCTCTGGTTCAGGCTCTGGTTCTGGCTCTGGCTCTGGCTCTGGTTGTGGCTCTGGCTCTGGCTCTGGTTCTGGTTCTGGTTCTGGCTCTGGTTCTGGTTCTGGCTGTGGCTCTGGTTCAGGCTCTGGCTCTGGGTCTAGCTAGGGTTTTGGCTCTGGTTCTGGCTCCTCTGGTTCTGGCTCTGCGTCTGGCTCTGGTTCTGGTTCTGGCTCTGGCTCTGGTTCTAGATCTGGTTCTGGCTCTGCCTCTGGTTCTGGCTCTGGCTCTGGATCTGGTTCTTGCTCTGGTTCTGGCTCTGGCTCCTCTGGTTCTAGCTTTGGTCCTGGTTCTGGCTCTGGTTCTGGTTCTGGCTCTGGGTCTGGCTAGGGTTTTGGCTCTGGTTCTGGCTCTGGGTCTGGTTCTGGATTCGGTTCTGGCTCTGGGTTTGGTTCTGGCTCCTCTGGTTCTGGTTCCGGTTCTGGTTCTGGCTCCGGTTCTGGTTCTGGCTCTGGGTCTGGTTCTGGTTCTGGATCTGGTTCTGGCTCTGGGTTTGGTTCTGGCTCTGGTTCTGGCTCTGGTTCTGGCTCCTCTGGTTCTGGCTCCTCAGAGTTTCATGATTCTCTGAAGGAGAAGTTCTAACTAAAAGGTTCAGATTCACCTGGAGGACGTTTCAGTTTGGCCACTAGGTGGCGATAGCACTATGGCACTACAGCTTCTTCCAGAAGAAGAAGAAAGAATGAGGACAAATAATGTTTTAATTAACTATTTCCTTAAAGAGTTTGGAAAATCCCTCCAAAGATGTTCATGTAGCCGAGCGTTAGCATTAGCCGTCCTATGGGAAATGCCATTAAATGTTATTTGATTCAAATCGATCAATTGATTTTATGAACCCAGCAGTGCAGAACAAATGTGACATTCAACCTGTAGAACACAAAATGATTCCTGTCATTTCAAATAGGAGTCAGGGAGGGGTGGGGGTGGGGGTCTCAAACACTGTTTAATCTATTCATAAATAATTCTACAAACGTAATTCAAACACAGTAATCAACCTCCGGAGTCTTTTGACCAAAGTTTATCTTTGTTTATAAATCTGTTCATTCTGGAGGTTGAGTTGATCAAACCAGACGTCTTCAGGTCAACATGGATGGAAAAACCTACAGAGTTTATCATCTATGTTCACCTCAGACATCAGTTTATACATTTAACTCATCTAAATTAATTAAATGCTAAGTAAGTAATCATTACTTTAAAAATGGCTGTTTCATTTTTCTTTTATTTCTTTTTCTTCTTTTCTCCTCTTCATCCTCAGCAGTCTTCCACTGCTGGGTTTTGTTCTTTTAGTTTAGGGTTTGGTAGTCTTAGTTTTCTGGTTTTGTTTGTTTGTTTTCTGGAGGTAGTTTAGGTTGGAGGAGCTGCAGACTCAGACGGTCGACATGCTGGTCAGCAGTTTTCATTTATCTCATGTTTGTCCAGGATCCTCATGTGGATCTGCAGACCTCTGACGTTGTTCAATAGAAGTTAAATATTCCCATTCTCTCCAGCAGAGGGCAGCGGCGCTCTCTGATGTCATTCATACAAAATGTTATCACCCCCATGTGTGCGCATAATTCTGGATTTGTGTGTCAATAAAATAAATGTTTTGATAAACATTTAAAAAGTGAAATCCTATTTATATTTTAGACAAATGTATTTTACATTCATACATTTTACTTGGAAAAATATTCAATCTTTTGAGCTGATTAACTTGTTACTGACTCACCTTCTTTCTAGTGGGATAAACTACAATATTCTGTCTTTTCTTTCATTTTTAAGTTTTTTTCCTGCTTTTTTTATTTACAAACGAGAACAACAAACAAACAAATAAAAAGAAACAATTCAAATTATCCCACAAACAATATCAGATGTAACAAGAATGTTCAGAGTTTGAGAAAGGGCTTTGAATGAATCTAACAGCTTATCAAGTCCAAGTCCCTCTGTTCTCATTCCAGATACAACTATCTCTTTATCTATCTCAGTGATAGGAACACAAAACAAAATCTGTTGGTGAAAAGAACAACAAAATATCAATTTTGCTCAGTCATATAAACACTAACACACATATACATATAACAAAGTCTGTTATTAGTTTATTCATATTTATTAATGCGTTTTACAAAAAAAAAGGCAAGAGAACAAAAAAAATTCAATGATAGAACAAAACTGTTCACTGTGGGGTTAATAAAAATAAAGACACGTTTTTTAATGACTTTTAGCCCCTCCCATTGTCTTTCCTCTCCTTTTCTGTCTCTTTACTCATTATTGACTTTATTTTTCTTTTTTTATTCCTCTTATTCTGTTCTTCTTTTTATGCTTTATCTTCATGTACTTTTGGAAATGTTGTGACTTTTTTTTTCTTTCTCTTTACGTTTCCTTTTTCACAGCCGCTCCAAAACAGCTCTTTTTTTTAACATCTCTTTTTTAAATCTTTTTATCTTCAAAGAGTTTCATGCCAGTTCAAATAATTTTATTGTGAAAGAGCCTAAAAAAAGCAAAAAAGCCTAAAAGATGTCCCAAAAAAAGCTAAAATTAGCCAAGATAGCTAACATGTAGCGGAAATAATAGCTAAACTCCAAAATAGCCTAAAAAATCTTAGTAAATGCCAAAATACTCCAAAAAGCTAACAGAATGCTAATTTAAAAAAAAATTGACGTAAATATGAATAAAAAAATGCAGGAATATTATTCCAGGATAAATCAACTTAAACCTTACAGAAATGAGTGCATGACAACATCGAGTCATAATAACAATAAAATGAAACGATCTGGAGGGCCGAATAGAATAACCCGGAGGGCCGTATCCGGCCCCCGGGCCTGGACTTTGTCACGTGTCCTACAGGATAAGTATGACCAGTTTGAGACATAAAAATGTATTTAAAACATTTGTCTTTTGAAGATAAAGAATTATATATTTCTCACCAAATGATTCTTCACTAAACTGAAAAACAATCTCGGTTCAGTTTTAACTTTCAGTCCTGCTGTTTTCCCTTCATTTAAAAGATGAACTGCCTTGACTTTAAAAGTTTAACAATTTTACCACTAAATCTTAGTCTATTTTAATATTTTATTTTCTTTTATTTTATGTATCCTTCATAAACTTTAAATGAATGATCTAGTATTGATAATCCTAATTTAGACTTTTAAAAAGTGACATAAATCATCCTTCAAGCGTTCATAAAATTCCTAAATAAAAGGAAATTTAGAATCAAAAATACGTTGAATATGTTTAAAGTAACTAACTCAGATCTGACCCAGCAAAAACAATAAACCCATAAGAACAGAACTAAACTTAAGACTTCATTCCGGGATGAACACAGAAATTCCCAGCAGCAAACAGGAACGGGAGTTCCTATTTCCGAGCGTCAGTGAACGCATCACCGTTGCAGGCTCGGTCCCGGCTGCCTTCGCTTCGGTCCCGGTTAAAGGCAGCCCCGCCGCCAGAGCCGCTCGACCCGCCGCGTGTCTCCGCTGCACCGGCGTTCATCCGACCGTGCGCGTGCGTGGACGGAGCAGAGGCCGCTCCGGTGTGTCCGCGCGGCCCCGCGAGCCGCATGCTAACGTCTCCGGTGCTGCACTAAGCTAGCCGCTGCTGCGAGCAGAGCGCGTGCCCGCGCACATGTGCGTGCTCGCGAGAGACACCCAGTCTATAAAACCCGCGTGTCCCTCATCTCGGACTCGTTATCACCTCCAGACGCTGTAAGGAAGAGGAGGTATGATGGTGTGGGTTCACACGCGGGTCGGTCTGAGCGTCCCGGTCCCGGTCCGGTCCGGTAAGGAAGGCTTTGTCTGTTCCAGCTTCGTCGGCCGTCATGGTGAACCAGCGCGTGGAGGCGGGCTGGCAGAGCTGCAGGAGCGACTCCAGCGGCGGCAGCAACAGCAGCGGGGAGAGCTCCAAGGACAGCTCCCGCTGCTCCACGCCGCTGCCGGACGGAGACCGCGCGGACCGGCTGCGGGACAAGATGCGGAGGAGGACCGAGTCCGGAGACCGCTGGTTCTCGCTGGAGTTCTTCCCCCCGCGAACCGCCAGCGGGGCGGTCAACCTGATCTCCCGGTGGGTGGGTCCAGACCCGGTTCCTGAAGAGTTCATAGACCGTGGTGTGTGGAACCGTTCTAGATCAGAACCATGATGAGTGGAACCGTTCTAGATTAGAACCATGATGAGTGGAACCGTTCTAGATTAAGAACATGATGAGTGGAACCGTTGCAGATCAGAACCATGATGAGTGGAACCGTTCTAGATTGGAACCATGATGAGTGGAACCGTTCTAGATCAAGACCATGATGAGTGGAACAGTTCTAGATCAGAACCATGCTGTGTGGAACCGTTCTAGATTAAAACCATGATGAGTGGAACAGTTCTAGATCAGAACCATGCTGTGTGGAACCGTTCTAGATTAGAACCATGATGAGTGGAACCGTTCTAGATCAAGACCATGATGAGTGGAACCGTTCTAGATTAAGAACATGATGAGTGGAACCGTTCTAGATCAAGACCATGATGAGTGGAACCGTTCTAGATTAAGAACATGATGAGTGGAACCGTTCTAGATTAAGAACATGATGAGTGGAACAGTTCTAGATTAAGAACATGATGAGTGGAACAGTTCTAGATCAGAACCATGATGAGTGGAACCGTTTTAGATTAGAACCATGATGAGTGGAACAGTTCTAGATTAGAACCATGCTGTGTGGAACCGTTCTAGATTAAGAACATGATGAGTGGAACCGTTCCAGATTAGAACCATGATGAGTGGAACCGTTCTAGATCAAGAACCATGATGAGTGGAACCGTTCTAGATTAAGAACATGATGAGTGGAACCGTTCCAGATTAGAACCATGATGAGTGGAACCGTTCTAGATAAGAATGATGAGTGGAAACCGTTCCAGATTAGAACCATGCTGTGTGGAACCGTTCTAGATTAGAACCATGATGAGTGGAACCGTTCTAGATTAGAACCATGATGAGTGGAACCGTTTTAGATTAGAACCATGATGAGTGGAACCGTTCTAGATTAGAACCATGATGAGTGGAACCGTTCTAGATTAAGAACATGATGAGTGGAACCGTTCTAGATTAAGAACATGATGAGTGGAACAGTTCTAGATTAAGAACATGATGAGTGGAACCGTTCTAGATTAAGAACATATGATGAGTGGAACAGTTGCTAGATTAAGAAACATGAGTGGAACAGTTCTAGATCAGAACCATGATGAGTGGAACCGTTTTAGATTAGAACCATAATGAGTGGAACCGTTCTAGATTAGAAAACCATCCGTGAGATGGAACTGTTCTAGATTGAGAAACCATGATGAGTGGAACCGTTCTAGATTAGAACCATGATGAGTGGAAGCGCTCTAGATTAGAACCAGATAAGATGAGTGGAACCGTTCTAGATTAGAACCATGCTGTGTGGAACTGTTCTAGATTAGAACCATGCTGAGTGGAACCGTTCTAGATTAGAACCATGCTGTGTGGAACCGTTCTAGATTAGAACCATGATGGGTGGAACCGTTCCAGATTAGAACCATGTGCTAGTGGAACCGTTCTAGATTAAGAAACATGCTGAGTGGAACCGTTCTAGATTAGAACCATGATGAGTGGAACCGTTCTACAGATTAGAACCATGATGAGTGGAACCGTTCTAGATTAGAACCATGATGAGTGGAACTGTTCTAGATTAGAACCATGAATGAGTGGAACCGTTCTAGATTAGAACCATGATGAGTGGAACTGTTCTAGATTAGAACCCCTGATGAGTGGAACTGATTGCTAGATTAGAACCATAATGAGTGGAACCGCTCTAGATTAGAACCATGATGAGTGGAACTGTTCTAGATTAGAACCATGATGAGTGGAACTGTTCTAGATTAGAACCATGATGAGTGGAACCGTTCTAGATCAGAACCATAATGAGTGGAACCGTTTTAGATTAGAACCATGCTGAGTGGAACCGTTCTAGATTAGAACCATGCTGAGTGGAACCGTTCTAGATTAGAACCATGATGAGTGGAACCGTTTTAGATTAGAACCATGCTGAGTGGAACCGTTCTAGATTAGAACCATGCTGAGTGGAACCGTTCTAGATTAGAACCATAATGAGTGGAACCGCTCTAGATTAAGACCATGATGAGTGGAACTGTTCTAGATTAGAACCATAATGAGTGGAACCGCTCTAGATTAGAACCATGATGAGTGGAACCGTTCTAGATTAGAACCATAATGAGTGGAACCGTTCTAGATTAGAACCATGATGAGTGGAACTGTTCTAGATTAGAACCATGATGAGTGGAACCGCTCTAGATTAGAACCATAATGAGTGGAAGCGCTCTAGATTAGAACCATAATGAGTGGAACCGTTCTAGATTAGAACCATGCTGTGTGGAACTGTTCTAGATTAGAACCATGCTGAGTGGAACCGTTCTAGATTAGAACCATGCTGTGTGGAACCGTTCTAGATTAGAACCATGATGAGTGGAACTGTTCTAGATTAGAACCATGATGAGTGGAACTGTTCTAGATTAGAACCATGATGAGTGGAACCGTTCTAGATTAGAACCATGCTGAGTGGAAGCGCTCTAGATTAGAACCATAATGAGTGGAACCGTTCTAGATTAGAACCATGCTGTGTGGAACCGTTCTAGATTAGAACCATGCTGAGTGGAACCGTTCTAGATTAGAACCATGCTGTGTGGAACCGTTCTAGATTAGAACCATGATGAGTGGAACTGTTCTAGATTAGAACCATGATGAGTGGAACCGTTCTAGATTAGAACCATGATGAGTGGAACCGTTCTAGATTAGAACCATGCTGTGTGGAACCGTTCTAGATTAGAACCATGCTGTGTGGAACCGTTCTAGATTAGAACCATGATGAGTGGAACCAGTTTTATTTTAAAACTCGCTTGTCTCCTTTTTTTAAGCACTTTTAATATTCAGCCCTGGAACATGCATAAAAGCAGGACTTGACATACTTGGAGGCACTAAGAAAAGCCGTGACCTCTGACCCCACATGTGGCGTCAGGTCCAGTGTCTTTTGTCAGTCTTTTCCAGAGTCCAGTCTTCAGGCAGGACTCGTTTGGTTCTCTTAAAGGAACCTTCGACCAGTGGAACCACGTGGAGCCGGTGTTCTTTCTGCAGAGCAGCAGCCTCTGAGTTGTGGGCGGGACTGTTGGCGTGGGGCTCCCCCGCCCCCTTTCCCCGTCGCTGAGAGCTCTGCTTGTGCGCCTCGGCTGAAGCTAACAGCCCCAAGCTAACGTTAACGGCTCAAGAAAACGCGAGCAGCAAAGGTTTTGAGCCGATGGGAGCTCAGGTGAACTGAAGAGGGACGTGGGGGGGTCAGAGACTTTGGCCCCGCCCACGGCAGTAGCTGCATCACAAACCTGAGCGTTTTCATCTGCTCCTGATTCATCACAGTTTGAATAAATGACTCAGAAATGCAGCTTTGGTCTTAAATTCTTTTGAGAAAAATGCTACGACTAGACTCCTTCATTCTCAGTGGAGTAAAGGTCACGTTTGCATCATCAGATTCGACCGGATGGGCGCCGGAGGACCGCTGTTCATCGACGTCACCTGGCATCCAGCGGGAGACCCCGGCTCGGATAAGGAGACCTCCTCCATGATGATAGCCAGCACTGCTGTCAACTACTGCGGCCTGGAGAGCGTCCTCCACCTGACCTGCTGCAACCAAACCCGGGAGAAGATCACGGGTTACCTGGCTAAAGCTAAACACCTGGGTCTGAAGAACATCATGGCCCTGAGAGGAGGTACGGAGGAAATGTTCCTCAGCATCCAGACTCACCTTTAAAGATCCTTTTAACTCTTTGACTTTAAATGATCAGAGGACAGTTTTCTGTATCTTTTGATCGATTGTAAAATAGTTTCCAGAGATCTTTGAATTATCATAAAAGGCGGGATCTTTCCGGGACATAGTTCCTGCAGAGCAGCAGGAGTTTATTGTGGGTTAGACTGTTGGTGTAGAAGTGAGCCCGCACTCATTTCCCATCATCCTGTTGTTAACAACAGGGACCTTAAACCCTGATGGTATTTTATGACTCCCGCCTTAATATGAAAGTTCAGTGTCTACTAATCAATACCTTCTTTGATGTTAGCTCTGTGTTTGCTTTATGATGTTTCAGCTTAAAACTTTGCATTTACTGTCGTTGGATCTGGTCGTCACAAAAGTCCTTAGCAACAGTTGCTAGCGTCGTTAGCTCCTGTCGTTTCATAGTGTCTTCAGTAAAGTCCTTAGCAACAGTTGCTAGCGTCGTTAGCTCCTGTCGTTTCATAGTGTCTTCAGAAAAGTCCTTAGCAACAGTTGCTAGCGTCGTTAGCTCCTGTCGTTTCATAGTGTCTTCAGAAAAGTCTTTAGCAACAGTTGCTAGCGTCGTTAGCTCCTGTCGATCATAGTGTCTTCAGAAAAGTCTTTAGCAACAGTTGCTAGCGTCGTTAGCTCCTGTCGTTTCATAGTGTCTTCAGAAAAGTCTTTAGCAACAGTTGCTAGCGTCGTTAGCTCCTGACGATCATAGTGTCTTCAGAAAAGTCTTTAGCAACAGTTGCTAGCGTCGTTAGCTCCTGTCGTTTCATAGTGTCTTCAGAAAAGTCTTTAGCAACAGTTGCTAGCGTCGTTAGCTCCTGTCGTTTCATAGTGTCTTCAGAAAAGTCCTTAGCAACAGTTGCTAGTGTCGTTAGCTCCTGACGATCATAGTGTCTTCAGAAAAATCCTTAGCAACAGTTGCTAGCGTCGTTAGCTCCTGTCGTTTCATAGTGTCTTCAGAAAAGTCCTTAGCAACAGTTGCTAGCGTCGTTAGCTCCTGTCGTTTCATAGTGTCTTCAGAAAAATCCTTAGCAACAGTTGCTAGTGTCGTTAGCTCCTGACGATCATAGTGTCTTCAGAAAAGTCTTTAGCAACAGTTGCTAGTGTCGTTAGCTCCTGACGATCATAGTGTCTTCAGAAAAGTCCTTAGCAAAAGTTGCTAGCGTCGTTAGCTCCTGTCGTTTCATAGTGTCTTCAGAAAAGTCCTTAGCAACAGTTGCTAGCGTCGTTAGCTCCTGTCGTTTCATAGTGTCTTCAGAAAAGTCTTTAGCAACAGTTGCTAGCGTCGTTAGCTCCTGTCGTTTCATAGTGTCTTCAGAAAAGTCTTTAGCAACAGTTGCTAGCGTCGTTAGCTCCTGTCGTTTCATAGTGTCTTCAGAAAAGTCCTTAGCAACAGTTGCTAGCGTCGTTAGCTCCTGTCGTTTCATAGTGTCTTCAGAAAAGTCCTTAGCAACAGTTGCTAGCGTCGTTAGCTCCTGTCGTTTCATAGTGTCTTCAGAAAAGTCCTTAGCAACAGTTGCTAGTGTCGTTAGCTCCTGACGATCATAGTGTCTTCAGAAAAGTCCTTAGCAATAGTTGCTAGCGTCGTTAGCTCTTGTCGTTTCATAGTGTCTTCAGAAAAGTCCTTAGCAACAGTTGCTAGCGTAGTTAGCTCCTGTCGTTTCATAGTGTCTTCAGAAAAGTCTTTAGCAACAGTTGCTAGCGTCGTTAGCTCCTGACGATCATAGTGTCTTCAGAAAAGTCTTTAGCAACAGTTGCTAGCGTCGTTAGCTCCTGTCGTTTCATAGTGTCTTCAGAAAAGTCTTTAGCAACAGTTGCTAGCGTCGTTAGCTCCTGTCGTTTCATAGTGTCTTCAGAAAAGTCCTTAGCAACAGTTGCTAGCGTCGTTAGCTCCTGTCGTTTCATAGTGTCTTCAGAAAAATCCTTAGCAACAGTTGCTAGTGTCGTTAGCTCCTGACGATCATAGTGTCTTCAGAAAAGTCTTTAGCAACAGTTGCTAGCGTCGTTAGCTCCTGACGATCATAGTGTCTTCAGAAAAGTCTTTAGCAACAGTTGCTAGCGTCGTTAGCTCCTGTCGTTTCATAGTGTCTTCAGAAAAGTCTTTAGCAACAGTTGCTAGCGTCGTTAGCTCCTGTCATTTCATAGTGTCTTCAGAAAAGTCTTTAGCAACAGTTGCTAGCGTCGTTAGCTCCTGTCGTTTCATAGTGTCTTCAGAAAAGTCTTTAGCAACAGTTGCTAGCGTCGTTAGCTCCTGACGATCATAGTGTCTTCAGAAAAGTCTTTAGCAACAGTTGCTAGCGTCGTTAGCTCCTGTCGTTTCATAGTGTCTTCAGAAAAGTCTTTAGCAACAGTTGCTAGCGTCGTTAGCTCCTGTCGTTTCATAGTGTCTTCAGAAAAGTCTTTAGCAACAGTTGCTAGCGTCGTTAGCTCCTGTCGTTTCATAGTGTCTTCAGAAAAGTCCTTAGCAACAGTTGCTAGCGTCTAGTGTCTTCAGAAAAGTCTTTAGCAACAGTTGCTAGTGTCGTTAGCTCCTGACGATCATAGTGTTTCAGAAAAGTCCTTTAGCAACAGTTGCTAGCCGTCGTTAGCTCCTGTCGTTTCATAGTGTCTTCAGAAAAAGTCCTTAGCAACAGTTGCTAGCGTCGTTAGCTCCTGTCGTTTCATAGTGTCTTTTACATATTTAGACTCCTCCTAGAGCGTGCTAGTGGTCGAAAAGTCTAGCAACAGTTTGCGTCGTGTATAGATATAGTGTCTTCAGAAAAGTCAGCCTTAGCGATCATTAGTGTAGAAAAGTGCGTTGCCTCGTTAGTCCTGTCTTATGTGTCTTCAGAAAAGTCTTAGCAACAGTTGCGTCTTCTCCTGATTTCATAGTCTTCAGAAAGTCTTTAGCAACAGTTGCTAGCGTCGTTATATAGTGTCTGACGACAGTCTAGCTCGGTAGCCGAGTCGGATAGTGTCTAAGACGGCTGCTCGTGAGCTCCTGTTTTCATAGTGTCTTCAGAAAAGTCCTTAGCAACAGTTGGCTAGCGTCGTTAGCTCCCTGCTCGTTTCATTGCTAGTGTTAGCTTCAGAAAGTCTTTAGCAACAGTTGCTAGCGTCGTTAGCTTCCTGTCGTTTCATAGTGTCTTCAGAAAAGTCCTTAGCAACAGTTGCTAGCGTCGCTTAGCATCTCTCCTGTCGTTGCTCCATAGTGCTGCGTTACGAAGAAACGTTGCTACGTTAGCAACCCAGTTGCTTGAGTCAGGTCGTGTTTAGCTCCTGTCGTTTCATAGTGTCTTCAGAAAAGTCTTCGTTAACAGTTGCTAGTCGTTAGCTCCGTCGTAGTGTCAGAACGTTCCTGTCGTTTCATAGTGTCTAGTTTCAGAAAGAAGCTCCTTTAGCAAAGGTGCTTAGCGTCGTTAGCTCCTGTCGTTTCAATAGTGTTCTTTCAGAAAAGTCCTTAGGCAACAGTTGCTAGCGTCGTTAGCTCCTGTCGATTCATAGTGTCTTCAGAAAAGTCCTTAGCAACAGTTGCTAGCGTCGTTAGCTTCCTGTCGTTTCATAGTGTCTTCAGAAAAGTCCTTAGCAACAGTTGCTAGCGTCGTTAGCTGCCTGTCGTTTCATAGTGTCTTCAGAAAAGTCCTTAGCAACAGTTGCTAGCGTCGTTAGCTCCTGTCGTTCACTCCTGCGACCAGTTAGTTTAGTTGTCGTTTCTCCTCTTCAAGAGTCTAAGTCGTTAGCTTGTCTTCGTTGTAGCTTCAGTGCTTCAGAAAAGTCGTTAGCACAGTTGCTAGCGTCGGGATCCTGTCGGTCTCTGTGAGGTCGTTACAGGAGGTATGGTCCTGTTCAGAGGGCTATAGCTCCTGAGTAAGTTTCAGCAAACAACAGCGCCGTTTAGTAACTGTCGCAGTGTCTTCAGAAAAGTCAGCAACCCGCGTCGTACAACCGGGTTCTTAGAAAAGTCAGAACATTGGGGGGGGTGAAGGACCCGCTCGCCTGGTGGTCCTTGTCTCCTGGGCCGGCGGCCTCCTCTCCACAGCCAGTGGAAGTCGTTGATCCCCAAGATTTAAGAATCTAGCAGGCAGGGGATACGAAACTACATCGGAGGCCGGGGCGTCTCTGGTGCTCAGGTGGTGCCTGGTTCTTGGTCCGTGTCTCGAGAACTGACCTCTCCAAAAACCTAGCCATCAGTGGGTGGAGCCTGGTCGGGGCCTTGTTTACATCACTCGCTCCGGGGTCCTCTTTAAGATTTCTCTCGCGCGCTTCTGGTCCTCTCTTCCTGGAGAGGAGAAACGGGAGGAGCCGGCCCTCTTGCTCACCCCCGCTCTGTGACTCTTGGGTACGGCGGGGGCGTCGGGCGGTGTTGTCCTTGAGCATTGTGAGTGTTCGCAGGGCGCGGGCCTGGCTTGTACCGGCTGGGGGGGTGGGGTGGACGGGGGGATGCTCGTTGCTGCTGGGTGGTGGTGGGTTGCTCCTCTGGGGTTGGGGGGCTCTCTGTGGGCGGGGCCTTGCATTGGCCCTCCTGGCGTGGTGGGAGGGGGGGGACTGCAACTCTGGCTGGGCTGGGGCCTGCACTCTCTGTGCGCCTGTGCCTTCAGGCTCTCGGGTGTGGGGGGCCTCTGCGCCGGTCCGGGTGTTTGGCGGGATCATCCGGCGGGTGGATTCTCTCTGCAGCTCCATGGCGGGTTTTTGGGGGCGGTCCATGCTGCTGCCGCTGCCCCAGAGGGGGTCTTGGCGTGGGGATGGCCGGGCGCTCTCCCCCTTGTACATTCATCATCATCTACATCAGCTAAACATAAACACTCACCTGAGCACAGGTGTCAGCTCACCTTCACAGTAATAGTGTGTGTGACAGAATTTATTTGTCTGTTTGAATGATTATTTAATTCAATTCAAACGATTTTATTAATCTCTGAGGGGAAATTCTATTTGAAGATGCAGAGTTCCTTCAGTCAACATGGAAGTTACACACAGAATAATAACAATAAGAGAAAAACTGTTCAGTCCTATGATTCTTCTGGACAGGAGAGGAGCGGAATAAAAGAGACAAAACACACAAAGAGGAAAAGAGAGGGTGTGGGGGGGGGCGTGTGTGTGTTTGCATACACACACACCAGATGACATAAAGTGATGTGGTGTGTTGGTGATAATTTAGTTTAATTGCATTGATTAGCTGGATTGTAAATCAGCTGTAAGTAGCTGGACTGCTCTTGGTATGAAGGTCCTCTTCCTCTCTTCCTCTTCCTCTCTTCCTCTTCCTCTTCCTCTCTTCCTCTCTTCCTCTCTTCCTCTCTTCCTCTCTTCCTCTCTTCCTCTTCCTCTTCCTCTCTTCCTCTTCCTCTCTCCTCTCTTCCTCTTCCCCTCTTCCTCTCTTCCTCTTCCTCTCTTCCTCTTCCTCTCTTCCTCTTCCTCTCTTCCTCTCTTCCTCTCTTCCTCTCTTCCTCTTCCTCTTCCTCTCTTCCTCTCTTCCTCTTCCTCTCTTCTCTTCCTCTCTTCCTCTCTTCCTCTTCCTCTTCCTCTCTTCCTCTCTTCCTCTCTTCCTCTTCCTCTCTTCCTCTTCCTCTCTTCCTCTTCCTCTTCCTCTCTTCCTCTCTTCCTCTTCCTCTCTTCCTCTCTTCCTCTCTTCTCTTCCTCTCTTCCTCTTCCTCTGCCTCTCTTCCTCTTCCTCTCTTCCTCTGCCTCTCTTCCTCTTCCTCTCTTCCTCTTCCTCTTCCTCTGCCTCTCTTCCTCTGCCTCTCTTCCTCTTCCTCTCTTCCTCTTCCTCTCTTCCTCTCTTCCTCCTCCTCTTCCTCTCTTCCTCTTCCTCTCTTCCTCTCTTCCTCTTTTCCTCTTCCTCTCTTCCTCTTCCTCTCTTCTCTTCCTCTCTTCCTCTCTTCCTCTCTTCCTCTTCCTCTCTTCCTCTCTTCCTCTTCCACTTCCTCTCTTCCTCTTCCTCTCTTCCTCTTCCTCTTCCCCTCTTCCTCTTCCTCTTCTGTGTTTTACATCCAGGAATCTGAAGCCGTGTGATTGATTGTGTGAGCTGCAGTTGTATTGTGTACATTTCAGATGTGGAGACTATTTCAGCCAACAGGTATATGTGTAGACAGGCCCCGCCCACTCCACTCCAGTTTGCTATTTAGACCTGGTAGTTTTAGGATGTTACTCTGTTTTGATCCCAACCTCCCTCTTCTTCTTTTCCATCTGAACCAACATAATCAGCATGTTTTCATCCCCCTGGAGGGAGCTGCTGGCATCCATCTGACGTCAGCACGTTTCCAACCGCTCCTTTTTATGGGTGTGGGAGGGGCTTCTGCAGACAGCGCAGGTTTTAGAGGATTACTCTTGAATGCATGAACGGATCAAAATTACACTTTTGGGTTCTTTATAGAGAGGATTGAACAGTAAGTTTAAAACATCAAAGTAGAGTTTTCATGGTAGTTCTCCTTTAAAACATACATTTGAGAAAAACTATATGAAAGTATAAATATACACTCACATATGTTTGAACTCAAATGTAGAAACATGTATTTGTGATGATATTTACATGTCTGAAGAGAAAAGGATCGTCCTCCATGACGAGGTTCAGAAAAGACAGAAGCTCCTCCCACACGCGGCGGGAGAGTAAGGTTAACGGCGTTTTGGATAAAGAAGCAACTGTGACGCTTGTTAAAGCAGAGAAAGAAGCTCCGCCCACACGCGGCGGGAGAGTAAGGTTAACGGCGTTTTGGATGAAGAAGCAACTGTGACGCTTGTTAAAGCAGAGACGGCGTGCAGCTCATGAGAGGTTTGCTGCGGGGGAGGGGGGTGATCCGCGGGACACCGTGGCCGTGATCCGGACAGATCACAGATAATCCGTGGTTATAAACACGTCATGCTGGGAGCAATGATCTGTCAGAGTGTACCTTCTCCCCTCCAGCAAATAGACAAAAAGAGACTAAAAAAAGGTTCCTGTTGATGTGGGAGGGGCTAACTGTAACGCTGCTGCACCTGAGGAAGAAGAGTCCCGTGAAGGTCAGAGCGTCTGCAGTCGTCAGATAAGACGCTGATCTTCATCTGTTGTCAGCAGCAGGTCCACAGAACCCAGCTGGTTCTGATGGGTCGTCTCTCCTCAGATCCAATAGGAACAGACTGGGAGGAGGAGGAGGAGGGCTTCAACTTCGCCGTTGACCTGGTGAAACACATCCGCTCCGAGTTTGACGACTATTTCGACATCTGCGTTGCAGGTTTGCTTCCGCCTTAGGCTCCGCCTCTTAAAGGTGAACGCCCTCTCAGCAGGCGGTCTTCTGCGTCTGCAGGTTACCCCACAGGTCACCCCGAGGCCGAGAGCTACCGGGACGACCTCCGGCACCTGAAGGAGAAGGTGGACGCCGGAGCCGACTTCGTCATCACGCAGCTGTTCTTCAGGGCCGACACGTTCCTCAAGTTCCTGGACGACTGCAGAGCCATCGGCATCACCTGTCCCATCCTACCTGGGATCTTCCCCATCCAGGTGAACCAGCAGGAAGCTCCGTTTGATTCATTCAGCGCTCCGTGTGCTGAAGTGTCGGTGAGCAAGGCAGCTGCTGCTTTAAGAAGAAATCCATCAGCAGCTGCAGCTTCTGTAATCAGCTCCACCAATCAGGAGAGGAGGCTGAAGCGTGTGTCATCGATTTCTCTCCAACCACAAAGTCTTCAGTCAGCCTTTAGATCAGGGGTGGGCAAACTACGGCCCGGGGGCCACATTTGGCCCCTTAAGCTACTTAATCTGGCCCTCCAAATTAAAATACATTGAATCAAAAATCCTAATTATTGTTTTATTTTCATTGTATTTCTGGTTTCTTTTGTTGTTTCTCTGACGTTCGTGTGTGTTTTTTTCTGAGTCAGATGGTGATTTTTCGGATTTCTTTGAGTTCGCATTTTCCTCTGAAGAACATCAACTCATTGGATCACCAAAAAGAGAACAAAAATCAAACCAGATTTTCTGTTTTTAAATGAATATATGTTAATTTTAATCAAAATTAAAGCATGTTTTTATCTAAATTCCATATTATCTTTTTAGTTTATGAGGTTCATTACCCAATCTCTCCTTCCATCTGCTCCTTGTCCGGCCCTCATGCCAAATTTTAGAACCCTTTGTGGCCCACGAGTCCAAACAATTGCCCACCCCTGATTTAGAAGGATAACTCACTGATGTAGACTCATGTTTTGGTCCTGAATGAAACATTTCCATAAACTGAACCGTGAGGCTCCAGAGCTGGAGGTAACAGACCGCTGGTCAACCAATCAGACGTGGTCACCATCTCTGCTCCCAGAAGCCCCTCAGGTCCAGACATGAACCTCAGGTGGAGCTGGAGCTCAGCAGCTTCTCCTTCAGGTGTTGGGATGGACGAGAACTTCTTAAAAGCTGCACGTGTCAGATCTTTCTGAATCAATCTCCTGTTTTTAAGATTTGGTTGAATGATAAATTTAATAAAAATCGTCACATTAACTACAAACTAAACTGAATGGAAACTTTTTATTTTCCTGATAAAAAACATTTTTTCTTCAAGTTATTTTTGACTAAACACGAGAGAAATTATTCAAACCTCCTTTGTGTTAAATGAAAACACTGAAGAAGATTCTCATTGTGTAACATTTACTGGTCCATTAGCAGAAGGTTCATGCTAACACGACCAGAACGAGCAGCTCGTCAGGTTCTAGTTGGTGGGAAAAGGAAACTGTGGAACAGCTGTTGGTCATGTGACTCGCTTGAAGACTTTCTAAGAATGCGCTGAAGGTCTTCAGAGAATCTGTTCAGACTTATCAGCTGCTGCTCCACCTTTATCTGACTCCTGATATCTGCTCTGGCTCTGTGGCTTGTTGCATTCTAACATGTGGAGCTTAATGAAAGTTTTCATGTCTAACATCTTTGATCTTGTTTGGTGAACTCCCAAGTCTTCATCCGTTTTCATGGATCGGATGATTATTGGAAGAGTTTGGGTCAGTGGTTTGGTTTGCTGAACTGAGACCTCCAGGCTGAAGCAGCTCTGGCGTTCCTCTGGGGTTCCTCTGGGGTCCCTCTGGAGTCCCTCTGGGGTTCCTCTGGAGTTCCTCTGGAGTTCCTCTGGGGTTCCTCTGGGGGTCCTCTGGGGGTCCTCTGGAGTTCCTCTGGAGTTCCTTTGAGGTTCCTCTGGGGTTCCTCTGGGGTTCCTCTGAGGTTCCTCTGGAGTTCCTTTGAGGTTCCTCTGGGGTTCCTCTGGGGTTCCTTTGAGGTTCCTCTGGGGTTCCTTTGAGGTTCTTCTGAGCTTCCTCTGGAGTTCCTTTGAGGTTCCTCTGGAGTTCCTCTGGAGTTCCTTTGAGGTTCTTCTGGGGTTCCTCTGGGGTTCCTTTGAGGTTCTTCTGAGCTTCCTCTGGAGTTCCTTTGAGGTTCCTCTGGAGTTCCTCTGGAGTCCCTCTGGGGTTCCTCTGGAGTCCCTCTGGAGTCCCTCTGTGGTTCCTCTGGGGGTCCTCTGGAGTTCCTCTGGAGTTCCTCTGGAGTTCCTTTGAGGTTCCTCTGGGGTTCCTTTGAGGTTCCTTTGAGGTTCCTCTGGGGTTCCTCTGAGGTTCCTCTGGAGTTCCTCTGGAGTCCCTCTGGGGTTCTTCTGGAGTTCCTTTGAGGTTCCTCTGGGGTTCCTTTGAGGTTCCTCTGGGGTTCCTTTGAGGTTCTTCTGAGCTTCCTCTTGAGTTCCTTTGAGGTTCCTCTGGAGTTCCTCTGGAGTTCCTCTGGAGTCCCTCTGGAGTCCCTCTGGGGTTCCTCTGGAGTTCCTTTGAGGTTACTCTGGGGTTCCTTTGAGGTTCCTCTGGGGTTCCTTTTGAGGTTCTTCTGAGCTTCCTCTTGAGTTCCTTTGAGGTTCCTCTGGAGTTCCTCTGGAGTTCCTCTGGAGTCCCTCTGGGGTTCCTCTGGGGGTCCTCTGGAGTTCCTCTGGAGTTCCTCTGGAGTTCCTTTGAGGTTCCTCTGGGGTTCCTTTGAGGTTCCTTTGAGGTTCCTCTGGGGTTCCTCTGAGGTTCCTCTGGAGTTCCTCTGTAGTGTCTCTGGAGTCCCTCTGGGGTTCCTCTGGAGTTCCTTTGAGGTTCCTCTGGGGTTCCTCTGGGGTTCCTTTGAGGTTCCTCTGGGGTTCCTTTGAGGTTCTTCTGAGCTTCCTCTTGAGTTCCTTTGAGGTTCCTCTGGGGTTCCTCTGGGGTTCCTTTGAGGTTCCTCTGGGGTTCCTTTGAGGTTCTTCTGAGCTTCCTCTTGAGTTCCTTTGAGGTTCCTCTGGGGTTCCTCTGAGGTTCCTCTGGAGTTCCTCTGTAGTCCCTCTGGAGTCCCTCTGGGGTTCCTCTGGAGTTCCTTTGAGGTTCCTCTGGGGTTCCTCTGGGGTTCCTTTGAGGTTCCTCTGGGGTTCCTTTGAGGTTCTTCTGAGCTTCCTCTTGAGTTCCTTTGAGGTTCCTCTGGAGTTCCTCTGGAGTTCCTCTGGAGTTCCTTTGATGTTCTTCTGGGGTTCCTCTGGGGTCCCTTTGAGGTTCTTCTGAGCTTCCTCTGGAGTTCCTTTGAGGTTCCTCTGGAGTTCCTCTGGTGTTCCTCTGGGGTTCCTCTGGGGTTCCTCTGGTTCTTCATTCTGGTTCTGAGCTGAGAGGAAAGTTTTCGTCCAATAGTTCTTCAAGTTCCACTCCAGCCATGTAGTCTTGTTTTCTGTTGTAAACTTGTTCCCAGACGTCTTCTCAGTATGAAGATTGAGTTTAAGCCCCGTGTCTTTCTCTAGTCCTAGTCTCTGCAGAGCAGCAGGAGTTCATTACAAATTCGCCTCTGAGTTGTGGGCGGGGCTGTTGGTGCTGAGGTTAACCTCGGCTTATTTCCCATCAACCCTCAGTTGACTCCGTCTCCTGCTAGCTTACAGGCATGTCCAAGCTAACATTCTTGCAGCAGAAAATGTTGAGTTCTGTGGTTTCTATCCAGTTCTGATCCAGATCCCAGCTGAGATCTCCTGATCTCGGTGAATCCGGCTCGTGTTCAGCAGCTGATCTTCTTCCTCTGCAGGGTTACCAGTCTCTACGTCAGCTGGTCAAACTGTCCAAGCTTCAGGTGCCGGAGGACATCACCAAAGTCATCGAGCCCATCAAGGACAACGACGCCGCCATCCGTAACTATGGAATCCACCTGGCCGTGGAGATGTGCAGCGTCCTGCTGGAGTCCGGGACCGTCCCGGGTCTCCACTTCTACACGCTGAATCGGGAGGTGGCCACCATGGAGGTGCTGCGGCAGCTGGGCCTGTGGTTGGAGGACCCCCGGTACGTCGGTACCGCCCACGCTGAGCTGTAGAGGGAGGGGCTTCAGGAGAAACCTCTAAAATGTTCTAGAGATTCAAGTCGTTTCTGATTCAAAAAACCTCCGTAGAGGAAACATCAGGAGCGTTTCCATAGAATGTGTTTTAACGTCCATCCAGACTCTGATTCTCTGTCAGGACAAACAGATCTCCAGGAATCTTCATTCATTGAGGATTCAAGTTTCTGAAGATCATTCAGCTTTTCTGAAGGAAAATTCTCAAGTTTACAAGTTTCCACTAAACCTCAACTTCATTTAGTTTCATCTTCATTCGGATTCTCATTCTGAAGTGGAGGCTAACAACCAGGCGCTAGCTTCAGCTACGTCTGATTTTTAAGGTGGTATGGATAAACAAAACGATGAGAATCAGCTTCTATCGTCTGAATAGTAACGATGACGAGGAGGAAAACTGGTTTCATCTGGAATCAGAAGATTATTGTCCTCTGAAGTCCAAGGTTCTTCTCCGCTTCTTCTCTGACTCTTTTCTTACAAATACGGTTTATTGTTTAGTTTTTCTCGTTAGCTTTGGGCTACTAGCTTAGCGATCCTGCTGTAAGTCACATGACCAGGATGGAGGATGTGAACAGAATCCGTCAGATCTTCCTTCAGGATCAGAAAGAAAACCAGAAGTCGTCTAAGCTCGTCTGTGTGTTTCTGTGTTCGGCCCGGTACCAAGCGACCCACAGACCGGTACCGGGCCGCAGCCCGAGGGTTGGAGGTCGGGGAGCACTGAATCTCTGCTTGTTTTGGCGGCAGGCGGCCTCTCCCCTGGGCCGTGAGCGCCAACCCCAAACGGAAGGTGGAGGATGTCCGGCCCATCTTCTGGGCCTCCAGGCCCAAGAGCTACATCTACAGAACCCAGGAGTGGGACGAGTTCCCCAACGGCAGATGGTAGGACGTCCTCCCTCCAAATTTCAGCTCCAAAACTTTTGGCCTCGTAGAGGCGGGTCTAACATGAAGGACCAATCAGAATCGATGTGGACTAAACATCCTTTCTGACTGTAACCGTCCCAGTTCAGTCGGTGAACGCCACTGAGGTTCTCACCTTTACAGGTGAACTACAACCTGAACAGCAGAACATTTGAAGCTGAAATGTTCTTTTCCGTTTGTTTATTTGGTCTAAAGCTGATGAATGTTTCCAGTCTTTGGTTCTGTTGTTCATGTTTACATTGATCGGTTCTGATGACGCTCCAGGACTCCCTGAGGAACAGATTGGTAATCTCATGGTTAAAGAACGGTTACTAAAGTAAAACACTGAGTTCTGCAGTGAAGTGGACACGGTCAACTCTCAGAACTACACACCAGCTGGATCCTGCATGACCAGAGAGTATCACTGACTTCCTGTTTCCTCTTCAGGGGAAACTCCAGCTCTCCAGCGTTCGGTGAACTCAACGACTATTACCTTTTCTACCTGAAGAGCAAGTCCTCCAAAGAAGCTCTTCTTCAGATGTGGGGCGAGGAGCTGAAGAACGAGCAAAGCGTCTTTGAGGTCTTCACCAGCTACATCACGGCTCAGCCCAACCAGAGCGGACACAAGGTAGGACCACGTCCAGGTGTGGTCTGCTGCTACACACTCATGCTTGTGTTACAGCAGATCAACAAGACACACATTTACTACCGTATATCTTCTAATAGTAGTATTGGAAACCGACGTTTACTCCATCACAGACAGACTAATAGAATATTAAAATAGAAGTAACTGGACCGGACCGTACTGCCCCTTACCGGACCGTACCACTCCTCACCAGACCGTACTACTCTTTACTTGACCGTACCACTCCTTACCGGACCGTACCACCCCTTACCGGACCGTACCACTCCTCACCGGACCGTACCACTCCTTACCAGACCGTACTACTCTTTACTTGACCGTACCACCCCTCACCGGACCGTACCACCCCTTACCGGACCGTACCGCCCCTTACCGGACCGTACCACCCCTCACCGGACCGTACCACCCCTTACCGGACCGTACCACTCCTCACCAGACCGTACCACTCCTCACGAGACTGTACCACCCCTTACCGGACCGTACCACTCCTCACCAGACCGTACTACTCTTTACTTGACCGTACCACCCCTTACCGGACCGTACTGCCCCTTACCGGACCGTACCACCCCTCACCGGACCGTACCACCCCTTACCGGTCCGTACCACTCCTCACCAGACCGTACCACTCCTCACGAGACTGTACCACCCCTTACCGGACCGTACCACTCCTCACCAGACCGTACTACTCTTTACTTGACCGTACCACCCCTCACCGGACCGTACCACCCCTCACCGGACCGTACCACCCCTCACCGGACCGTACCACCCCTCACCGGACCGTACTACTCTTTACTTGACCGTACCACCCCTCACCGGACCGTACCACCCCTCACCGGACCGTACCACCCCTCACCGGACCGTACCACTCCTCACCAGACCGTACTACTCTTTACTTGACCGTACCACCCCTCACCGGACCGTACCACCCCTCACCGGACCGTACTACTCTTTACTTGACCGTACCACCCCTCACCGGACCGTACCACTCCTCACCAGACTGTACTACTCCTCACCTGACCGTACCACCCCTCGCCGGACCGTACCGCTCCTCACCGGACCGGCCCGCTCAGTAGAGACGAGGCTTTAGGTTCTGAAGGCGCTCTTACCTCACCTCCATCAGTCTCTGTGAGCTCCGATTCCACGGATTCACCTGCGAGGCTGCAGGTGGACCTGAGGCCCGGTGCTGTCAGCAGAACCTCTGGAGGGTCTTCTGCTGAGCAGGCCCGTCTTTGAGGTTCTGACACTCTGCCAGGTCATGTGCTTGCCGTGGAACGACGACCCTCTGGCTCCGGAGACGAACCTCCTGAAGGATGAGCTGGAGAAGGTGAACAGACGAGGCGTCCTCACCATCAACTCCCAGCCCAACATCAACGGCAAACCCTCCACGGATCCCATCGTGGGCTGGGGGCCTGCCGGGGGCTACGTCTTCCAGAAGGTACGATCCCGGTTGTTGTTCCTGCGTGGGGGTTCTGGTCTGACGCTGCGCCCCGCGTCCTGCAGGCCTATCTGGAGTTTTTCACCTCCAGCGAGAATGTGACGGCTCTCCTGAAAGTTCTGAAGAAATACGAGCCGCGCGTCAACTACCACATCGTCAACGTGCACGTAAGTCCTCTGTGCACGTCCTCCCACCCGCTGACAGAGCGTGACGGTCACGAGCGTGTGCTGTGCAGGACCAGAACCTGACCAACGCCGCCGACATGAGGCCCAACGCCGTGACGTGGGGGATCTTCCCCGGCCGGGAGATCGTCCAGCCCACCGTGGTGGACCCGGTGAGCTTCATGTTCTGGAAGGTGAGAGAGCGACAGAAAGTTTTTTAATCTGTATGTAATTGTCATCAATGAGCTGACCGCCGCCGTCCCGTGCAGGACGAGGCCTTCGCCCTCTGGATCGAGCAGTGGGCCAAGCTCTACGAAGACGAGTCTCCTTCTCGGATGATCATCAAGTACATCCACGACAACTATTTCCTGGTCAACCTGGTGGACAATGACTTCCCTCTGGAGAGCTGTCTGTGGCAGGTCATCGACGACATGTTCGAGCTGCTGGACGCTCCACCAGAGCCGTTCCACACCGAGACGGCCTGAGTGAAATCTAAAGCAGACCCGTGTGGAGCGACTCGTGTTCTTCTGACCGCAGGAGCAGTGGGCGGAGCTGGTCTACTGGGATCAGTGTGGTCCACAGCGTCTCCTGAAAGCTGTCGACTGACCATGATGGTTTTAGCTTCTATTTTCAAAGACGTTTGTCTGTGAAACTGTTTTTACTTTCATAAGAGATGAACTTAACTTTAGACTGGAGGGTCAGGAGGGAACATTTTCTATTCTCTTGAGGAAATCGTTTTATATTTAGTGTTTGAGGACGACTGAAGGTTCAAACGTGTCTGAACAATAAAAGTGTGGATGGATGTCCCGGTTCAGTCTGCTTTAAGGCTCGTTTCTTCACTCCATCACAGAACGCTCAAATGACCCAGACTGAAGACACATCAGCCAATCACAGACCTCCCTTTTTGAATGCCAGTGTAAGTCCTCCCATTCAAAAAGATGAGATCATAGATAATCCTCAAGTATAAGACAAGAGGAGAAAATAATCCTGAAGATCACATCGTCTGCTGACGTGGAGCTTCTTCCTCTCCACTTGTGTTAACACCTGTTTGAACTGGTTATCTATACAAAGACACACAAAGAGCTGTCGAAGGACACCAGAATCAAACCTGTTGACCTTCACCAGGAAGACCAGTGTGAGGAAACCAAGATTAGGATTAAGACCTCTGAGAATCTGCCTCCATCTGGGGCAGATGAATGAGCTGCAGAGAGCTGGGACCAAAGGAACAAAGACCACCAGTAACACACTACACCACTATGCCGGGACTCGAACCCTGCAGAGGCAGACGTGTCCTCCTGCTAGAGCTGGGACATGTGCAGACCGTCTACAGGTTGCTGGAGAGGATCTGGATGATCCAGGAGAGGATTGGAGAATGTCCTACGGTCAGATGGAACCAGAACAGAACTCTGTTTGGAGGAGAAAGAAGAACACCATCCCTGCTGTAGAGCATGGGGGTGGAAGCATCATGGTTTGGGCTGTTCTGATCCGTGTGAAGGGAAGAATGAATGGAGCCATGTATGGTCAGATTCTGAGTGAAAACCTCCTTCACAAGATGAAATGAGGCTGGATCTGTCACCATGGCAACCATCCCAAACACACTTCCCAGGTAACCGAGGAGTGGCTTCAGAAGAAGCATTTCAAGGTCCTGGAGAGGCCTAACCAGTCTCCAGATCTCAATCCTAAAGCATCTCTGCTCTAGAGGAGATCTGATGGAGGAATGGACCAAAACACCAGCAACAGTTCCTAAAACTTCCAAGGTTTGAGAGCTGTTACTGTTAACAAAGAGATTATTACAAAGTATTGACATGAACTTTGGGTATTATTACTTCTGCACCTGGAAGAACTTTTAGGTTCTTTCCTTGGATGTTCAGCAGAGTTCCTGCAGAGACGGAGCAGCTGTGGAGGTCCACCTCCATCTCTGTAGTTCTGTGGGTCGTTCTGCTGGTACCGGTTCTCCAGGTTCTGAATTCATTCAATTCTATTTAATTTCTATAGCTCAAAATCACTGAGAGAATTTCCCTCATTGAGCTTCATGCAGATAATTCTACAGATGCAGAAAATATTCATGAAACATGAACAAATATTTACAGACTAAATAATCTGGTTATCTGTTCTTAGACCCTCCCTCTCTGTAAGGAAAAACTCCTAAAAAAAGAAGAAACCTTATGGATTCCCACATGAGGGAGAGATCCTATCCCAGGACGGACAGGAGATCCCAGAACTGGTGAAGAAGAATGAGCTTCTACAATAGAGTTCATTCAGATAGAGCTGAGGGACGAGTGGAGATGAAGTCCTCAGTCAGTCCACGACCAGGAGCAGGAGCGTGGGAGATCCACCTGGATCTGAAATCAGAGGGGAGAGAGAGAGAAGAACAACATGTGAATGGAACTGCACCAACAAAAACATGGAGAACTACATCTAATAAACATCTGGACTTTTAGAGATTCTAGGAACTACAAGAAGTCCTGCATTTAGTGAACCAAGTGTTCTGATTGGTTGATCTTTAATATAGGATGGGGCCACACCATTCAGAGCCTTCTAGGTTAACAGGAGGATTTAGAACTTGATCCTGGATTCAACTGGATCCAGTGGAGTGAAGCTAACACAGGAGTGATGTGTTCTCTTCTGCTAGTTCCTGCTAACAATCTGGCTGCTGCATCTGAACAAGTTGAAAACTTTTTAAAGAACTTTTTGGGCAGGTTATTAGTAAAGAGTTACAGTAATCCAGTCTAGACGTAACAAATGCATGGATGAGTTTTTCAGCATCACTTTTAGATAACATATTTCTGATCCTAGATATATTGCGAAGGTGAAAAAATGCAGTTCTACAAGCTTGAGATATGTGAGCCTTAAATGATAAATCCTGGTCGAATAAAACCCCCAAGTTTCTGACTGTAGAATTGGAGGCAATATTTACATCATCCAAGGAGATTATCTGATCCGAGAGATCATCTCTCAGGTGTTTAGGGCCCAGGATAATGACCTCAGGAGGTCATTAATCATCATCCAGGACTTAATGTCTCTGATGCAGGAATTCAGTTTCTCTAGGTGGTCATTCTGGTCTGGTTTATTAGTTAACTCATTAGTTAACTCATTAGTCTTCTAGTCTCTGACCGTCATCGAGTCCAGAGTCACCTCAGCTTTTCCTACTGACTGCAGAGAATCCCTGCTGTGGTTTTCAGTTCCAGAGTGAGAACACAGCAGCTGATCCCGGATCAGTAACTGGGATCAGGAATCCGGCTTCATCATTGAACTCCTTGATCTGGGAGCAGACAGCTGTTCTGTGGAGCTGCTCATCGATGAACATGGTAAAGGGAGAACCGTCTAATGTTCTGACTCTGGAGGAGTCCCGTCTGCAGGTCTGCAGCCGTGCAGGCGGGTCTTCTGTCAACACTGCCTGGAGGTCAAAGGCCGGATGATGGCGCCGCGCGATCCTGCAGGCGGCGTGCTGGGGATTTTCCACTGAGGCGCTGCACACAGCTCCGCCCCCCCATAGGCTGACAGCCTCACCTGAGGCATCAGCAGAGGCAGCTGTGACCTGTCACACAGAAGCTTCATCCTCAGTGTGAAGAACTTCTGACCCGGTCCGACTGGCTTCCAGGAAGCATATCTGCAGCAGAAGGACGAAGGCTTAGAAACAAACGGACCGCTGGACTCTGTCCAGGGCTCAGGACGCCTGCAGAGCGGCTCCAGCTGACCGAAGACTCTCAGGTATCCAGACCCAACATGGATACCTGAGACTGAACAACAACACTGACTGTATCAGAAAACTGGACCGAGCAAAAGAAACAAACGAGTTTATCCAGCCGCCATGTTGGAGCCAGACGGCATCAGAGTCTGCGTCTCTATGGTAACCACTCTCACCTATCAGGACTGAGCCTGTTGGAAGACCACGCCCCTTCCCCTGAATCCATCATTCAAATGTTGACCTACTGTTACTGAGACATCTGATTGGTTCAGTTTATAACATTGATTCACAGGATCAGATCCAGAATGGTTGTTCTAATAACTCTGTAGAAGTCTCTGGGATTTTGGCTTATTGGAGCCACTTCCTGTTTGGAACATCAGGGGGAGGGGTCACTCAGTCCAGTTCTCATGTACAGTCAGTGTGATGATGAGCTGATGTTACTGCGGTGGAGCTCCTCCTGAACGTCTCCACTCTCTGGACCAGCCAGTGTTTCTGGTGTCCCGTCCTGCTGCTGCTGGACCGTTTCCTTCCTGTCTTCTGCTCACCTGGCAGGTGTGGACAGTGTTTGCTGTTTAAGACAGAGGAGGCAGCAGGGAGCAGAGCAGGTTTGTTTCTGTCCTCTGCAGTCTTCCACTGCTGGGTTTTGTTCTTTTAGTTTGGGCTTTGTTTGTTTTCCTGAGGCAGTTTTGGTCAGAGGAGCTGCTGGCTCAGCACTCTCCAGGACTTATTTCTCTTTTTCTTGTCTTTTCTGTTTCTTTCCCTTTGTTCTTTCTTTCAGGACAGTTTATTTTGTCCATTCTTGCAGAAAGGTTCAGTTTCCTTCAGCTGAAGTTGTGATGTTTCCACAGCGGGCAGATCCACAACATGAACTCTTCAGTGATGTTTCATATTTACATGCTGCTGATCTCACTTATGAGTCATGATAGGTCAAAGGTTAACCTCAGTTTACCACTGACTCTACCTTTTTGACAGAAGCTCCTGGTAGAACTCAGAAAATGCTCTGATTTTCTCACAGATGATCCAATAAGATAAAATGTTTTATGTGGAGAGAAAACATCCTGAAGAGGGAGAGATCTTCAACAATGGAAGAAAAATCACCTTATCACTGCTTTATAATGGGGCTGTTGTGGTTAGAGTGGAATCCTCTGAGGCCTTCTCATTCTTAGTGAGGTTCTTCACCTGCAGACCACATCCTGATGATTCATCTGCTCCGTCTGTGTGTGAAACCTTTTGACAAACGTCTCATCTACAGGATCCACCTGGACTCAGACCTGCTGAAACACCAGCATGCAGAGCTGACACCAACATCTGAGCTGACACCAGACCACAGAGGAGATCTGAGCAGATGGCGCCCTCTGGTGTTCAAGTCCTGGTAACAGCAGCTGCTCCATGGAGGTCACCGACAGGACGACAGCAGTGAAGACGTCTGTCTGCAGACGAGAAGAACACCAGCTGATCATGTAAACTGAATTCACCTGCAGGTGTTGTTGGCTGTGAAGGTTTTTCCAGAAATGCTGCCGGATCTGCTGCTGGTTACCTGATCAGGTGTGCTTCAACATCAGGCTGGATAGAAAACATGGAGGACACCGGCCCTCGAGGCCTGGAGTTACGCCCTCATCCAGATGCAGGATCGTATCTTCATGCACACATCATGTCTGTTTACTGGAAAAGAAACTGTAGAAACTGTGAACTCTGATCTGAAGTCCATGGACATGCTGGAGGAGTTCATGATCTTCTTCTTCATTCATTCATATTCTGCATTTTATGGAACCTGAAGAGACATGGAGATGTTCAGAGTTCTGAACAGAACTAATCTGATTACTTTACTTTCAAGCTCTCTAGAGTCTGGAGCTTCACGTCCTTCTGAAGGAAATGTGTGGTCAGAGCATCACCCCAACATCTCACACAGCTGTCTCCTGACACAGTTCTGTCTGAAAACACACTTTTCATGTCATGAACGGAGAACAGATGTTTTCATGTTCAAGTTTATTACTTGATAATGAGGAAAACATGGAGGATGTTGTTCTAAGAGTCAAGTCAAACACGTGACCTCCTCAACATCCCACATTTGTTCTAAAACACACCAAAAACAAACATGACAGAAAAAAAGATTTCAAGCCTACAGTCATTAAAATCACACAAGGAGAAAAACAGAAGAAAACACAACACTTCCACACACAGACAGTTTAGATCTTCAGAAGAATGAAGTTGGATTTTATGTGTGAGCATCCGACTGGAGACACGTCATCCTGGCTTCAGCTGGTCGTAACATTCCATCCATGAAACGAAAACTCAAAGAGAAAGACGGAGAAACGTTTGAGTCCAGACTGTGGAATGAAGATCTGATGAAGTGTTATGAAAATATGACCCAGAAAAATACAGAGTTTAGATTTTGGCTGAAAACGACATCATGACTGACAGAGATCTGAGAAGGTTTGACAACAGATGAAGAAATGATCAAAGTCTCTGAGGAGGATCAAGTCTGTCTCCATGTTGAAGATGAGGTCATTCATCCATTCATCATCATCCATCCATCATCCATCCATTCATTCATCCATCATCCATCATCCATCATCATCCATCCATCATCCATCATCCATCCATCATCCATCCATCCATCATCCATCCATCATCATCCATCATCCATCCATCCATCATCCATCCATCCATCCAGTCATCCATCCATCCATCCATCCATCCATCCATCATCCATCCATTCATTCATCCATCCATCCATCATCCATCCATCATCCATCCATCATCCATCCATTCATTCATCCATCCATCCATCATCCATCCATCATCCAACCATCATCCATCCATCCATCCATCATTCATCCATCATCCATCCATTCATTCATCCATCCATCCATCATCCATCCATCATCCATCCATCCATCATCCATCCATCATTCATCCATCCATCCATCATCCATCCATCATCCAACCATCATCCATCCATCCATCCATCATCCATCCATCCATCCATCCATTATCCATCCATCCATCCATCCATCCATCATCCATCCATCATTCATCCATCCATTCATTCATCCATCTATCCATCATCCATCCATCATCCATCCATCCATCCATCATCCATCCATCATCCATCCATCCATCCATCCATCCATCCATCCATCATCCATCCATTCATTCATTCATCCATCCATCCATCATCCATCCATCATCCATCCATCCATCATCCATCCATCATCCATCCATTCATTCATCCATCCATCCATCATCCATCCATCATCCATCCATCCATCATCCATCCATCATTCATCCATCCATCCATCATCCATCCAGTCATCCATCCATCCATCATCCATCCATCCATCCATCCATCCATCCATCCATCCATCCATCATCCATCCATCATCCATCCATTCATTCATCCATCCATCCATCATCCATCCATCATCCATCCATCCATCATCCATCCATCATCCATCCATTCATTCATCCATCCATCCATCATCCATCCATCATTCATCCATCCATTCATTCATCCATCCATCCATCATCCATCCATCATCCAACCATCATCATCCATCCATCATCAATCCATCATCATCCATCCATTCATTCATCCATCATCCATCATTCATCCATCCATCATCCATCCATCATCCATCATCCATCCATCATCCATCCATCATCCATCATCCATCCATCCATCATTCATCCATCCATTCATTCATCCATCCATCCATCATCCATCCATCATCCAACCATCATCCATCCATCATCAATC
The DNA here is from genome assembly GCA_003999625.1 of Oryzias javanicus. Classification (NCBI taxonomy): domain Eukaryota; kingdom Metazoa; phylum Chordata; class Actinopteri; order Beloniformes; family Adrianichthyidae; genus Oryzias; species Oryzias javanicus. The sequence continues at coordinate 33,736,442 of CM012443.1, forward strand.
CATCATCATCCATCCATTCATTCATCCATCATCCATCATTCATCCATCCATCATCCATCCATCATCCATCATCCATCCATCATCCATCATCCATCCATCCATCATTCATCCATCCATTCATTCATCCATCCATCCATCATCCATCCATCATCCAACCATCATCCATCCATCATCAATCCATCATCATCCATCCATTCATTCATCCATCATCCATCATTCATCCATCCATCGTCCATCCATTCATTCATCCATCATCCATCATTCATCCATCCATCATCCATCATTCATCCATCCATCCATCCATCCATCATCCATCATCCATCCATCCATCATCCATCCATTCATTCATCCATCATCCATCATTCATCCATCCATCATCCATCCATCCATCCATCCATCCATCCATCCATCCATCCATCATCCATCCATTCATTCATCCATCATTCATCCATCCATCATCCATCCATCATCCATTATTCATCCATCCATCATCCATCCATCAGTGCAGTAAAGAGTCAAAGATGATCCTGCATCTGATCTGGAGTTCTGGTTCAGGACGGTGTAGTGGTGCAGCAGCATTCCCGTCCCTGACAGTCCAGAGTTCGGACTGGTCCAATGGCACCGGGTATAATGTGTATGTAGGCCTCGGTTACTGACCCGTCCTGTTCAGGTTCAGCTTCAAGGCCATGTTGACTGAGAGCCTTCAGAGGTGTTGGAGGACGTTTTTGAGAGAAGCTTCAGTCTCTGTTTGCATGATTGTAGGATCCCCTTCAGCTGTGGATCACCAGATCAGATCTGATCAAACTCTAAACCAGAAGGTCAGTTTGTTCAAGTCCAAAATGTTTTCCAGTTTTTGTATTTTTGCAGCATGAAAACAAGTATTTGTGAGGAACGTTTAAACTAGGAACACACAGGAGCTACGCAGCTATCGTCACATGACCCCTCAGAGGTCGGGGTCATCTCCTCTCAGCGTGTTGAACTCCTCAGCAGCAGAGTACTTATCGGCGCCCTGACCGGCGGCGTGGCGGAAGCCGGCTGCGATCTCATCAAAGGTGCGGCCCTTGGTTTCTGGCACCTTGAAGTAGGTGAAGACGAAGAATCCGAGCAGCAGGACGGTGAAGATGATGAAGACGTAGGGGCCGCACAGTTGCTGTGACCACAAACACTCCGATCAGTCAAACGTCCTCCATCCCCACGTGTGCAAATGTTCTCCATCCTACCTCCACATACTGGAAACACATCCCAACCAAAAAGTTGGCAGACCAGTTAGACAGTCCTGCGACGGCGATGGCGGCGGGTCGGGGGCCCTGGCTGAAGAGCTCAGCCACGATGAACCAGGGGATGGGGCCGGGCCCGATTTCAAAGAAGGCCACGAAACTGAAGATGGCCACGATGCTGACGTAGGACATCCACCGGAGCTGGTCCTGAGCGGGACACGGGACTCAGTCATCTGCCCTCCACACAGCCGCGAGGCGGGAACATCCGACACCTACCAGCAGCGCCATGGCGACCGTCAGGAACACGGCTGAAACCGCCATCCCCATCAAGCCGATGAGGTGGAGGGGCCTCCTGCCCATGCGCTCCACAAACAGCTGCTCGGAACAGACAGAACAGGTCGTCAGGACGGTCCCGGAGCTATTCTGCCGTTCCTCCGCACACTTACAGAAACCACGGTGAACGCCGTGTTAACCACGCCGGCGCCGATGGTTGCATACACCGGCTGGGCCACGCCGGCTCGCTCGAAGATCCCTGTGGAGTAGTAGAACACCTGCACGCCACGAGACAGGTGAGGGACAGTGGTGAAGATGAAGATCATTCCAGTAGACCGTGTCGGAGAAAAGCGGTCTACTGGAATGATCCTGTTCACACAAACGATGAAAGACCGGAGCCGTTTGGACTCACAGCGTTGATTCCTGACAGCTGCTGGGACAGTTGCAGCATGATGGCGACCATCATGGGCTGGCGGTAGACGGGGGAGCGGAACAGCTCCGCGATGGTCACCTTCTTCTCCCTCATCATCTTCTGGCTTTCCTCCCTCATCTCCCGGATGTCCTCGTTCACCTCATCGGCGCCTCGCAGCTTCATCAAGACTGGAAGAGAACCGCCGCTGTCAGTTTCCTGCGGCGGAGGCGGAGCCTCCTGGCTGCGGGGCGGTCCTCCTCACCGCTGCAGGCTTTGCTCTCCTCGTTGCAGTTGATCAGAAGATATCTGGGGCTCTCGGGACAGAAGGGCAGCAGAGCGCACTGCAGGATGGCTGGAACCAGAGTGAAACCCAAAAGAAGAGGCCACAGAGAGGCGTTCCCCATGATGGACTCCAGCCCAAAAATCTGAACGGAAACATCAAAGGAGGAGAAACGAGGAGAGGGAGGAGCTGGACGGGTTTGTTTCTATCTTTTACCTGCTTTGTTCTCAGCAGTCTTCCACTGCTGGGTTTTGTTCTTTTAGTTTGGGTTGGACCTTGGTAGTCTTAGTTTCCGGGCTTTGTTTATTTGTTTTGGTCAGCCGTTAGCAGGAGCTGCTGACTCAGACGGTGAATTGGACTTCTGTTCAGCTAAGGTTCCAATCCCTTTGGGTTTTCTTTTTCTGAACCAGCACACTCTTTGTTTTCCTTTTGTCTTTAGTTTCTTTGTTTCCCTCATTTCATAAACTGTTCCTTTCTTTCCCTGGTTTCCCGTTTTTGGAGCTGAGCCGGCTCCGCCCATCGGGGCCGAAACGTTTGTTCTTTATGTAAAAGTGTCATTTAAACGTATTCAAGCGTTTACAGCGCAGTGATCCAATCATCTGCTTAGCAAACACGACTCAAATCTTCATCCTGATTCACCTCTAACCAAATGGAATGGACCTGACTGGGTAGAATCAGGGTTGTGATTGGACGTGTTGTTTTTGTTTACATCACATGTTCATGAACAGACAAACAGGAAGAGAAACTGACAGTTATTTACTTCCTGGTTGATTGTTTTTCTTTAACATATTCATGTTCCTCTCAGTACCAGATGGATTTACCCTGCCTGGATCCTGACCTGTTGACCTCTGACGTCCTGACAGTAGGAGGTACATACTTAGATTTCATATCAACACTGTTTCTGTTCTTCTTTTCAACTATTAACAGAATATTATATTTTCTCCTTCACAATCTGCTGGATTTATCCGTTCTAATTATCGATGATTCCCTCATTTTCATGAATCATCCAGCAGCTGCTGCATTGAGTGACCATTGAACAGAAAGAGCAGACATCTGAAGGATCTTACCTGCGCCACAAGGATGCCGATCACCACCCCGAGCTGATGCAGGGTTCCCAGGGCTCCTCGGAGCGAGGTGGGGGAGATTTCTTCTACATACATGGGCACGAAGCCGGTGGAGAGGCCAGAGTAGAGACCCACGACGAAACGTCCGACAATCAGCATCTCAAAGGAGGCGGCCATTTTGGAAAAGCCCATGAATGCAGCAGCGACGAAGGCTAAAGCGTTGGCCATGAGCATGGAGTTCCTCCTGTAGAGATCACACAGCAGAGGGTTCCAGTCAGTCGGAGGCAAAAACCAGTCTGCTTCGAGTCAAGACCCACCTGTCGAAGCTTCGAGTCAAGACCCACCTGTCGAAGCTTCGAGTGAAGACCCACCCGCCGAAGCTTCGAGTGAAGACCCACCCGTCGAAGCTTCGAGTGAAGACCCACCCGCCGAAGCTTCGAGTCAAGACCCACCCGCCGAAGCTTCGAGTGAAGACCCACCCGCCGAAGCTTCGAGTCAAGACCCACCTGTCGAAGCTTCGAGTGAAGACCCACCCGCCGAAGCTTCGAGTGAAGACCCACCCGCCGAAGCTTCGAGTGAAGACCCACCTGTCGAAGCTTCGAGTGAAGACCCACCTGCCGAAGCTTCGAGTGAAGACCCACCCGCTGAAGCTTCGAGTCAAGACCCACCCGCCGAAGCTTCGAGTCAAGACCCACCCGCTGAAGCTTCGAGTGAAGACCCACCCGCCGAAGCTTCGAGTGAAGACCCACCCGCTGAAGCTTCGAGTCAAGACCCACCCGCCGAAGCTTCGAGTCAAGACCCACCCGCTGAAGCTTCGAGTGAAGACCCACCTGTCGAAGCTTCGAGTGAAGACCCACCCGTCGAAGCTTTGAGTGAAGACCCACCCGCTGAAGCTTCGAGTGAAGACCCACCTGCCAAAGCGGTTGACGAAAAGGCCGACGGAGAAGGAGCCGACCATTCCTCCCACAGAGAAGATGGCCACGGACACCGACCACAGAGCTGTCAGAGCGCTCTGAGAGATGGGCTCTGAGAACCTGCTGCTCCACGTCTCATTGTAGAAGCTCTCTATGATCTGAAACATGGGAGGAGAACCTCTGACGTTTGGAATCAGAGTTTGACTTTATCTGACATTTCATTCATTCATTCATTCACTCCTTCATTCATTCCTTCCTTCCTTCCTTCATTCCTTCCTTCATTCACTCCTTCATTCATTCCTTCCTTCCTTCATTCACTCCTTCATTCATTCATTCATTCATTCATTCATTCATTCATTCCTTCCTTCATTCATTCATTCCTTCATTCCTACCTTCCTTCCTTCATTCATTCATTCATTCATTCATTCATTCATTCATTCATTCATTCATTCATTCATTCATTCATTCATTCATTTATTCATTCCTTCCTTCCTTCATTCATTCAGTCTTTCATTCATTCATTCATTCAGTTCGGAACAAACTACTGTTGACTTGTCACTTCAGCAGCTGTGACTCAAGTTGAGCAGTTCTGGACCAGCTCAGAGGGCCTGTGGTGGAGTGTCTGTCCTCAGACTAAGTCATACCAAAGGGAAGGGACAAATGTCTCACACTGTGGTGCATGGCACCTGATGGGACTTTAACAGTTGTGTTAAGCACTCAGGTTGGTAGTTCAAGTCCCAAATCCTCCAGTCACGTGTCAGTACCCTTAAGCAAGGCACCAAACCTTCATTTGTCTCCAGTGGATTTAGTTTAGTCCTGCGGCTGTTCCCTGTGTGTTAGTGTCCGTGGCGCAGTGGTGGAGCGGTCGACCTCTAATCAGAAGATTGCATTTTAAATTTCCCGGGCATGCGTCGAAGCGTCCCGCTGCACTAAAGGCCATCTCGTCTGAACACGACCAGTGTTCAGCAGCGGTGTGTGTGAGCACTTCAGGAGTAAACACCGTTCACCTTGAAACGGGTGAATGTGCAGCTGTGGGACCAACACTCTCTCACTCTCAACTCCTCCCACACTGACGTTTGGTTAAGGATCCTCCGCATCACTGCTTCATGTTTTGTTCGTCCCCAACGTGTTATTTTATGACATGCTGGCTGTTCCTATTAAACCACTGGTCCCTAACCTCCGGGTCGTGAACCACAACCGACCAGGACACTGAACTCTCTGGTACCCTAACATGGTACCGGTTCACATTCAATACAGCGTCTGGGCCCAGTTTTCACCCGTAAATTGTGTCTGGTACCGCGCGTCTGGTACCAGTACCGGGTTTGGATACCGTCCCAAAGACCAGTCAACATCTAGTACCAAATCCAGAGGGTTGTAGAACCTTGATTTTACAAACAGCCAACATATCATTAAAAAAATAAATATAAATATTGGGATGTTGTTGAGATGATGTTGGGATGTTGTCGGGATGATGTTGGGATGTTGTTGGGATTGATGTTGGGATGATGTCGGGATGATGTCGGGATGATGTTGGGATGATGTCGGAATGATGTCAGGATGACGTTGGGATGATGTCGGGATGATGTCGGGATGATGTCGGGATGATGTCGGGATGATGTCGGGATGATGTCGGGATGATGTTGGGATGTTGTTGGGATGACGTCGGGATGACGTCAGGATGATGTCGGGATGATGTTGGGATGATGTTGGGATGTTGTTGGGATGTTGTCGGGATTATGTCGGAATGATGTCGGGATGATTTCGGGATGATGTTGAGATGATGTTGGGATGTTGTCGGGATGATGTTGGGATGATGTTGGGATTGATGTTGGGATGATGTCGGGATGATGTCGGGATGATGTTGGGATGATGTCGGAATGATGTCAGGATGACGTTGGGATGATGTTGGGATGATGTTGGGATGTTGTTGGGATGTTGTCGGGATTATGTCGGAATGATGTCGGGACATCATCCCGGGATGATGTCGGGATGATGTCGGGATGATGTCGGGATGATGTCGGGATGTTGTTGGGATGACGTCGGGTTGACGTCAGGATGATGTCGGGATGATGTCGGGATGATGTTGGGATGTTGTTGGGATGTTGTCGGGATTATGTCGGGATGATTTCGGGATGATGTTGAGATGATGTCGGGATGATGTTGAGATGATGTTGGGATGATGTTGGGATGATGTCGGGATGATGTCGGGATGATGTTGGGATGTTGTTGGGATGACGTCGGGATGATGTCAGGATGATGTTGGGATGATGTTGGGATGATGTTGGGATGTTGTTGGGATGTTGTCGGGATTATGTCGGAATGATGTCGGGATGATTTCGGGATGATGTTGAGATGATGTTGGGATGTTGTCGGGATGATGTCGGAATGATGTCGGGATGATGTTGAGATGATGTTGGGATGTTGTCGGAATGATGTTGGGATGTTGTTGGGATTGATGTTGGGATGATGTCGGGATGATGTCGGGATGATGTCGGGATGATGTTGGGATGATGTCGGGATGATGTCAGGATGATGTGGGGATGATGTTGGGATGATGTTGGGATGATGTCGGGATGATGTCGGGATGATGTTGGGATGATGTCGGGATGATGTCAGGATGATGTTGGGATGTTGTTGGGATGATGTCGGGATGATGTCAGGATGATGTCGGGATGATGTTGGGATGTTGTTGGGATGACGTCGGGATGATGTCGGGATGATGTTGGGATGATGTCGGGATGATGTCGGGATGATGTTGGGATGATGTCGGGATGATGTCGGGATGATGTTGGGATGTTGTTGGGATGATGTTTGGATGATGTCGGGATGATGTCGGGATGATGTTGGGATGTTGTTGGGATGACGTCGGGATGATGTCGGGATGATGTTGAGATGATGTCGGGATGATGTCGGAATGAAGTTGGGATGTTGTTGGGATGACTTCGGGATGATGTTGGGATGTTGTTGGGATGACGTCGGGATGATGTCGGGATGATGTTGGGATGATGTCGGGATGATGTCGGGATGATGTTGGGATGTTGTTGGGATGACTTCGGGATGATGTCAGGATGATGTTGGGATGATGTCGGGATGATGTCGGGATGATGTTGGGATGTTGTTGGGATGATGTCGGGATGATGTCGGGATGATGTTGAGATGATGTTGGGATGTTGTCGGGATGATGTCGGAATGATGTCGGGATGATGTTGAGATGATGTTGGGATGTTGTCGGGATGATGTTGGGATGTTGTTGGGATTGATGTTGGGATGATGTTGGGATGATGTTGGGATGATGTTGGGATGATGTCGGAATGACGTTGGGATGATGTCGGGATGTTGTTGGGATGTTGTTGGGATGAAGTCGGGATGATGTCAGGATGATGTGGGATGATGTCGGGATGATGTCGGGATGATGTTGGGATGATGTCGGGATGATGTCGGGATGATGTTGGGATGATGTCGGGATGATGTCGGAATGATGTCAGGATGATGTCGGGATGATGTCGGGATGATGTCGGATGATGTCAGGATGATGCGGGATGATGTTGGAATGAAGTCTTGATGTTGTGATGATGCTGGTTTGATTTTGGCCTGGTGGTCCTAAAAACAATTGAGTTTACAACCTGAAACTGGACTTCATGATTAATGATGTTTTGACCAGTTTTTCTTATTTTCTGCTTCTTATTACCAGAGTAAAGTTATGAATATACCGGCTTGTTGTGACCTTTCCGCATCACATTGTCTAGCCAAGTTTCCAGGATAAATGTTTTACGTAAGGAAAGATAAAAGGGAAAGAGATGTGCGTTTGCATCTCCCAAATGAGAAGTATTCCACCGTAGATGATGGTCCAGGAAAGTCTGTTAATGCTATGGTCGTGCAGCTCTCTGAAAGTCTACGGCAATCAGATATTCTTCTTCTGCTTCTCTCTCTGGTCGCTGGAAGATCTTCAGTTTCATTCTAGAAGAAAATGACTCTTGAGGACAATCAGAGTTCTGTTTCAGTTCATGTTCAAGAGTTCCAATATTTTCCACAACAATGATAAAGTCCAGTCTTCAGTCCTGTTAGAAGAAGTTCAAACTAATCATGAAGCGCATGTATTAATATTAAACTCTAAAGTAGGTTTTCCTTGTAAAAGGAACCGTTCATCCAAAGAAACATTTCTGGGTTCTTCTTTGGTTGACCTTCAAGTTATTCAACACGGTACCTTCACGAAAGCATTGTGGGTAATACCTGCACGGGCCAGACAGGGACTGCACATCCTACAGCATTTAAACGGAAGATGAGAGATATCTGTGGGGGCTTTCCTGATCACTCATTGGCTGTTCGGTACATTGAGGGGGCGTGTGTGTTCTGAGGTGTGGATGAAAACCAGCTGGAATTCACAGGAATTTGACACCAGAGAAAGATTTTTCCAGCGTCATCAGTGGTAAAAGTCCAAACATCTCAGCTTCTGGATGAAAAGAACCAGAACCACCCCTCTGGAGGACGAGGGAGGGGCAGAACATGAATGTTGGTGACCAGAAAGTGTTGTGGTGAAGAGACCACCCTCTTCCTTCTGTTCACTCACGTTCTGAGGAGCGTTGATGACGCCGGTGTTGTAGCCAAACTGCAGAGAGCCAATCACAGCCGTCCCCACAGCCAGCATCAGGTGCGGCGTCACCTGTTAGAGCGGAGAGAACACCAAACATCAGAGTTGACTCCATGTTTAAGTGCAGAACATCCTTCCATCCAGAATGAAGCAGATCCTGGGACTGAAACGGCGCCGAAGCTTCTCTGCTCGGTCCGTCAGTACTGACCCGTCGGATTTCTCTCTGCTGCAGTTTTCTATTAAACCTCCTTAAAAACAGAATCCATGTTGGGATCAGGATCCTGCTCCAAGCTTCACTCCGCATTCTCGTTGATATCACTCATGGATCCACCTGTCCAGGTCAACAGGTGAAAAACAGTCTTTGGTCACCTCTGAGATGCTCCTGGTTGTGCCGAGTCGTGTCCAGCACTCTTTTTTGACTGTATAAACCCAGCTGACCACCAGAACTTCTCAGCGTTCTGCAGCAGCGTTCCTCCTCAGAACCACCTCTGTCAGAAAGTCCGGTTCAGGTCCAGTCTGGTGAGGAGAAGCTCTCAGCTGGTGAGTTATCGATGGTTTTATTGATCGTCTTCAATTAACAAGATGATCTGAACTCTCATCATTCAGTATTTGGAGGTTCTGGTCCAGTCGCCACGTGTTTTACTGGTATTATTAGTTTTATGTTCTTAAGTCTTTTACTTGTTTTTGTGGTAAAACTCGAGTCAGTAATAATGAAGATATTGATCCAAACTAGAGTCTGAAACACAACCATTAGCAAAAACCTGTGTACTCAAGTATACTTCATAGAAGGAGTATAGATCTATACTTATAGATTGTACAGTTTAGGGAGGAGACCAACTAAATACTTCCTCAGAGTACAATATGTAGATACAAAGTAAACTTCAAATACTCTGCCTCTCGTTCAGTATAGTCAGGTAACTCGCGCCGCCTCCTCGTTCAACATCACGACCCTCAGACGACGTTTCCTCTACTGTAGATCCAAACTGTAATTACATGCTTCACCTGTAGATGGCGCCTCCAGCGAAGAAGACAGGTTTAGAAATAAATGTTAGAAAGATTTTGGTCTGATTTCTACGACGGAGTATTAGGGTCACCGAAAAAAAAAAAAAAAAGTAATATTACAAGTTTTTTTCTCGTAGATATACGACTTTAAATCTCGTAAATTTACGAGAAAAAAGTCGTAACTGCTAAATTATGAGAATAAAGTCGTATATTTATGACTTTAAAAGTCATAGGTTAAATTTACAACTTTTAAAGTCGTAAATTTATGAGAAAAAACGTGTAAATCTACGGGATTTAAAGTCGTAATTTAATGAGAAAAGAACCAAAGTTGTCTGTTTATCAGAGCCGTGCTTGAAGATGAAAGACGTGGAGAATCTGGTGTAGATTATGTCCAGATCGGTGTTAAAAACAAAGAAATTCTGAACGTTTTGTTGATTCAAAATCAAATTATTTCCGGGTTCGGTAGTGCGTGTGTTGTCTTGCGTATCTTCAAGTAAGCAAAAGAGGCGCTATTATTGTGTTAAACAGACTTTTTATTAACAGTCTCTTCTTACTGCTACACTGTGCATGACTAGCGCTCATCTGCTAGTTTACTACTTGCCGTGAACCGAACATGTGACCAGTCGCTTGGCCTTCTGGGTAATGCAGTTCGTAAACAGCTAACTTCAATACACAACAGTGCGGAGTTTCATATGTAAAATAAAGAGCTCAGAGAAACACGTTCATCAGGATCATCACTTTATTACATCTTTCATTTCCTTTCTCCACCTTACATCATGTCTCTGTCATGCTCAGAAACCAAAAGAGAATGTAAACAGAGCTCCGGACGCCTCCTTCCCCAAATGAAACGTCCCGTCTCGACACAAAACAACATTGAGAAATGACAATAGTCTGTCACGTTAGCACAAGAACATTGAAAATTCCAAAAACTCGTCCTCTTCAGACGGAAGCATCACAGAGTTGGAGGAGATCTGGTCTGTCAGAGGAAGAAATGACTGAAGTGGACAGCTGGAGGATATGGACCGCTTCATAAACGGGATCTGAGGAGATCCTGCAAGCAGCATCAACCAATAAAACATTAATTCACTGTAAATCAAATAAAGGAACTTCCAAACATTTGAAATATTTTAAACATTCAGTTTACCTGATGAAATCCAAGACGCTTTTCACAGTTTGGTTGGTCTGCTTCAGTTCACGGCATAAATTCACTGGAATGTAGACTCCCCTCGATTTTAATACATTACGAGAAAAAAGTCGTAAATCTACGAGATTAAAACTCATACATTTACGAGATTTAAAGTCGTATATCTACGAGAAAAAAAACTTGTAACATTTTCTTTTTTTTTTTTTTTCGGTGACCCTAATACTCCGTCGTAGATTTCAACCGGAACCGTCTTTCATCTCATTTCTGGAAGTTTGCAGTCCTTCACGCTTCTCTGGTGGGGAGGAAGAAAAACGCCGTCCCTCCTCATCAGTCACAAGAATACTTGGAGTACAAGTAGACTACTTTTTGCTATGGGTAAAGTAATTGAAGTTACAATATTTCTCTGAAACCATTCAAATGTTTATGATGTCATTCATGTCAAAATCAAGGTTGTTGTTTATTTGGTATTTATGTCGTTTCAGAAGAGATTTACTTCCTGTGTTGAGATGAATCATGAGAATGAATCTTTGATTCTGGTTCTACTGTACAACTGATGCATTCTCATTAAACAATCAATCAATTAAAGAGGGCGGAGCCTCTGATCAGACAAACACCTTCAAGTTTCTTGTATGTAAATCTCATTTCTACTCCAGTTGAATGCAGCAAAAGCAACAGGAAGCTGTCAGGAACCGACCCGGTTCTGCAGAACCTGTTCAGCTGCTGTCAGGAACCGACCCAGTTCTGTAGAACCTGTTCAGCTGCTGTCAGGAACCGACCCGGTTCTGCAGAACCTGTTCAGCTTCAGCTGCTGTCAGGAATCTATCCGGTTCTGCAGAACCTGTTCAGCTTCAGCTGCTGTCAGGAACCGACCCAGTTCTGCAGAACCTGTTCCAGCTCTGGTGTTCAGCTCTGCTTCACCGTTGGAGGATATTTGTGATTTCAGTTTTGGACCTGGAACCTCCAAACATCAGAGTTTGTGAGGAACAGCCTAAGAAGCTCAAAGACTTACAGACCTTCAGAATCGTGTCCTCATGTCCTCCTCCAGGAGGACAGGAATAAACGGGGAGGGAGGGGGGGCGGCGCCCTGATTGATTAGCTGTTTTCGTGTCGCCTGAACTACAAACAAACGTTTGTAAACAAAACTGTTCTCTCTTTCACAAACACCAGTGTCTGCTCTCATTTGAGCTTTTCTTCACTTTGTTCTGCAGCAGTTGGACTTTCATCTCTGGAACTGATCCAAACATGTCCAGAACCTAAAGTTCTTTGTGGGACATTCTTGGTCCGGTTCTTGTTACAAACTCTTTTTGATGAGACACCAGAAGATCCTCCAACAACAAACAATCCTCTGACCAGCTGAAGAGGCTCACAGATCCACAGAGGATCCGTTGGATGTTCTGGTCCCGTCAGAACTCTCCTGGACCGGTTCTGAGTCCGTCAGCACTTACCTGGCCGCTGCACTCCATGCTGTCCGGAAGAGTCGGGCCTCGGCTGCAGAAGTTCTTCTGGCTGTCGGTGCCGGTCGGGTCGGGTCGGGTCGGCAGGAACCTCTCTACCACACACCTGTTACCATGGCGCCGTCTCCAGCACCACTTAGTTCACTGAGAAGGTAAACACATCCTCTCCAGGTTCCATTCATCTGCCGAGCTAAGAGGCTTAGTGACGTCAGCACTAAGTGGATCTCTGCAGGAGCAGCGGCGCCTCGCTGTGATTGGCCCAGACAAACACGCCGCACCCCTCACACAGGTGCTGTCAGAGCGCTCAGACTTAAACTGAGATAATCCTGAATGGATCCTGTGTGGATGATACCTGAAGAACACAGAAGAGCAGCTTGAGGCCATGAAACGGCGCCAGACCCACGAGGACATCACTTCCTGCTGCAGAGCGGGCGGAGGCCGGAACCGGAGAGGCTCCTGTCAGGATCGGACCTCACTGTCAGGTAGAACAGAACCCAGAGCCAGACATGAGGTGTGGCGCCCCCTGCAGGTCAGAGTGTGCGGAGAACTGCAGGCAAATGAAAGGATTGAACTTTTCTGGACCTCAGATGATTACATCAGTTCAGTGAAGAGGAAAAAAAAGAAAGAAAGAAAGAAAGAAAGAAAGAAAGAAAGAAAGAAAGAAAGAAAGAAAGAAAGAAAGAAAGAAAGAAAGAAAGAAAGAAAGACCATTTATGCACAAATCTAAAAGCAGTTCAACCCTTTAACCCTGGTGACGCTTTAACATTATTTTTTTTTTTCCAGTTTTCTCCTTCAGAATCCACTGGAATGATCGCGAAGGGTTAAGCCCCGCCCACCTGCTGCAGCTCAGTGGACACTAAAGTTGAGACATAATATTATGGTCTATTTGTGGGAGGATTTGACCGTCCAGATGAAAAGACGTGTTTCTAATGTTTTGTCCTTGTAAAGAAATGTTTGTAACGTGACTTTAGACAATGGAGTCTCGAAAGAGCCAAAATGAAATAAATATATACACCATTAAATAAATAAATAAATGTGGCAATAAATAAATAAATGTTGAAATAAATAAATAAATGTTGAAATAAATGTGGCATTAAAATATTAAAAGAGCACATTTAAGTATTTCATGACGTATTTATTTATTTCATTGTCCCTTGTAGGTTAAAAGAGCCAAATTGAAATAAATATATTTAATATGAAATAAATAAATAAATGTGGCATTAAATAAATAAATGTTGCAATAAATAAATAAATGTTGCAATAAATAAATAAATGTTTAAATAAATGTGGCATTAAAATATTAAAAGAGCACATTTAAGTATTTCATGATATATTTATTTATTTCATTGTCCCTTGTGGGTCAAAAGAGCCAAATTGAAATAAATAAATAAATGTTGAAATAAATAAATAAATGTTGAAATAAATGTGGCATTAAAATATTAAAATAGCAATTAAAAAGCCATTTTTAACATTTCATAATATATTTATTTATTTCATGATTTCATTATACATTTCATGAAACAGGAAGTGGACACACCATGAAATTGCAATCTGTCAGATTCTCTCGTCAAACTCAGTGGGCGGGGCCTAACTCTCGTGTCTCTGCTCTGTTGATCACATTCAATCTGTTGATTATTGCCACATTTATTTATTTAATGCCACATTTATTTATTTATTTCATATTAAATATATTTATTTCAATGTGGCTCTTTTGACCCACACTGGGCAATGAAATAAATAAATATATCATGAAATACTTAAATGTGCTCTTTTAATCTTTTAATGCCACATTTATTTCAACATTTATTTATTTATTTCAACATTTATTTATTTATTGCCACATTTTTTATTTATTTAATGGTGTATATATTTATTTCATTTTGGCTCTTTCGAGACTCCATATTAGACAACATCAAATGCAGATAAATCTATTTTTACAAATACTTTTGTGCAGACGGACAATCCTTTAGAACGTTTTTCCTCTTCTGGACTGATTTTTGTTTGATCCCTGAACATTAATTTGATATTATTGACAGTTTTATTCTCTTTCTTTGGTATTGTCAGGATGAGCCGGATGATAACTCCTACCTGTAATATCACATCTGAAGGCAATAAAGTTCTAAAGAAAAACCTGGAAGAAGGTCTTAAAATGTAAAAAATATTTACAATTTTTAGAAAATATCTAAAATTAAAAAATAAAAATGTGAGATTAGATTAAGAGTTTATTGTCATTCGTTCAGGATTTTTTCTTTGCAGCTCGTCTCAAGAAAAGTTATTACAGAATGAATGAGAAAATGACAAAAATTGAAGAAGAATTATAAATCAAAATAAAATAAAAATAAGATTTTAAGAGAGCAGAAATATCTGAATATTCCAGAGAGAAGTGTGATACGATTATAACTTTACATTATTGCTTCTAACTTTTCTATTCTTGCACATTCATGTCATGTTTGTGACACTGATGATGTTTATCGTTCATGTTGTACTTTAGATTCTCGGTTGTTTAACATCAATTTTGGTGCAAAACATGAAGGAATTGTTTCATAGTTAATCATTTGTAATAATTCAAAGGTCATCACTGGAACTCAGAAAGATGCTAGTGTCCCTTCTTTTGGCTCCTCCCCTCAGGTGTGCTCCCAGCGAATCATCTGCCTCCATCTAACCCTCTGACAGCCTGTCCGTCCCACCTGCATGTCGTCTTCACCCCATCAGCGGTTTCAGGTTTTTACGAGTGGGAGCGTTCTCCTCCCTGAGGAGCTGAAATGAGACACATTCTGAAGAAGAAGACCTGGTCGAGTTTCTGCTCCTCAGCTTTAATCTCTTCCTCAGAGAATCAGAAACTGATAAGAAAAGGAAACCAGCAGCATTTGATGATCGTTCACTCGTTCATCTGCTGCTCTATTCTATTCTGTCTTGTTCTAAACACCATAAACACTCTAAAGTTACATATCTGGATCAAAGTGACTCATAACTTTGTTAGATTTGAACAGTCATCATGAATTCCTGATAGTGAAAAACGATTTTGAAAATAGAAAACAGAAGTCTGTTCTTTGCATTTTGACTGTATAAACATGATGTTCTATTACAACTGTGAAGTAATCTGAGTATTCATGCAGATATCAGTGAGGTAACCAGAGGGGGGGAAGTACAGCCTCCTGTGGTTCTCCTGTGCTGTTCATCACCTGCTCAGGTTCTCATGAGCTGTCATCTGCAGGTCTGGTTCTCCATCCAGGTGAGAGTGGAGGCCTCCATCCGACCAATCAACCGCCTGATTTAGGAAACGTCTCTTCCTGTTCTGGCTGTGGCCACTGGAGGGAGCTGTTTGCTTGTTTTTGTTTGTGTTACATGTCTGCCTGTACTTTTAAGGAGTCTTTATCTAAATGATTTTTAGGCTTAAATTTTCTATGGAATGTGTGATCGTTTAATAACCATTCAGATTACGGTTTGATCAAAATGTGACTTTTTTAAGTTTTGAAGGTTAATTTGGAGATTAGCTAATGTTTTAACATTATGTTAGCTGTTTGGGCAAAATTACACTTTTTACATTTTTTGTGGCTATTTTGGCATTTAGCTAATATTTAAGCAAGCTTTGAGATTCGGCTATCAGCTTGAGCATTTTTAGCTATCCGTTTCAGCCTTTTCAGCTATCAGCGTAATCATAGCTATCTCTTTCAGCCTTTTCAGCTATCAACTTGAGCATTTTTAGCTATCCATTTCAGCCTTTTCAGCTATCAGCTTGAGCATTTTTAGCTATCCGTTTCAGCCTTTTCAGCTATCAGCGTAATCATTTTTAGCTTTCTGTTTCAGCCTTTTCAGCTATCAACTTGAGCATTTTTAGCTATCCGTTTCAGCCTTTTCAGCTATCAGCGTAATCATTTTTAGCTTTCTGTTTCAGCCTTTTCAGCTATCAGCTTGAGCATTTTTAGCTATCCGTTTCAGCCTTTTCAGCTATCAGCGTAATCATTTTTAGCTTTCTGTTTCAGCCTTTTCAGCTATCAGCTTGAGCATTTTTAGCTTTCTGTTTCAGCCTTTTCAGCTATCAGCTTGAGCATTTTTAGCTATCTCTTTCAGCCTTTTCAGCTATCAGCTTGAGCATTTTTAGCTATCCGTTTCAGCCTTTTCAGCTATCAGCGTAATCATTTTTAACTTTCTGTTTCAGCCTTTTCAGCTATCAGCGTAATCATTTTTAGCTATCTCTTTCAGCCTTTTCAGCTATCAGCGTAATCATTTTTAGCTTTCTGTTTCAGCCTTTTCAGCTATCAGCACTAGCATCTTCTCATTTAATCACAGATGATGCCATACCTCACATTGATTCTGTTTCTGGCATCAGTTTGAACTTCTCTCCTCAAAGCGTCCGCTCGTAACTCAAAGACAAACTGTAGTTGCACTGAAACGCCGTCCTGCCTTCAACACCTCTGTGATATTCAGCGTCACCATGGCAACCGTGCCGACGTGGCCTTCGCAGAAGGGCGCCACTATGAAGAGGCTGAAGATGTGTTTTCACATGCATGCACGAGGTAATCTTGAGGACTGTCAGGTACGTGAGGAGACGAGTGTGGAGGAGTTTTCCTGGAAAGAAGGTGAGCAGAAGAACGACGGAACATGGGTGTGAAAGCTGCCTCCGAACAGTAACACATTAGTATTATAATGATAAATATAAAGAAAGCCCAGGTCAGCTCTGGGAAAATACTCATGTGTCCTTGAGCAAGGCACTGAACCCAACACCGCTTGCAGGTGTGGAACCAGAACCTTTTCATGTGAGGGTGAATAGAGTCAGAATCTCTTTGCTGATGATGTTCTCTTCTCTCATTTCTTTGTTACTGATATCATTTATGTCCACCTTAAACCTGATCACTAGTTTCAGTCTCAACCACCGGTAGATATTTATGACGGCTCCTATCTGGCCCGTCGGCTGCATGGTGGTGTAGTGGTTAGCCCTCACAGTCAAAGGGTTTTGGTTCAAATCCCGGCTGGGTCCTTCATGCACGGACGTGCAGCTGCTGGTTTTTATCTGTATTTTTATTGATGTGACGGAACCAAAGATGTGGCAACACATGTTAATGATAGCAGAATTTAGAATCTGCAGGAACAGAACCAGAACCAGCCTGAGAACAAGTCTGTCCAGAACAGATCAGATCATGACTGACAGAAGAAACCAGATCAGCTTCACAAGATGAAGATATTTACTGTTTCTAAATGCCAACATTTACCATGATTACAAACCTTCTTTTTAACAATATTTTTGTTTTCCACATGTTAACCCTTTAAAACCTGAGGCGTCGTCGGTTAAACACTAAATCTTTAACGGACTGGAACTTTTCAACCGTTAACACAATAATTCCAGTAGATTGTGAAGAGAAAAGTGGCTCAATGAGCCTTATAATAAACTTATAATAAACTTATAATAAACTTATAATAAATCAAAGAACATAAACACTGGAGCTTCAGGGTTAAAGGGCTCATGAGTATTTTCTGTTGTTTCTCTTTAAACATTGAATTGTAAAAACTTGTTTTATACATTTTATGTAGAAGAAAAATAAAAGCTTATAAACTTTTAAGTGAAACCAAACATTTATGCTGTTGGTTATTCATTTAGTGCATGATTTTATTGATAATCAAATATTAAACAACAACCTGAAAAGCGTCCTGGCAGATCCAGATCACTACGAGTCAGAATTCTCATCTCTGTTGTGAAGTTCAGCTGAAACTGTGAAGAGCTGCAGCTCAAAGTCTCAACGGGGCTGACGGGAGAGGACAACCTGGTCTTTGCTTTTTTTTGTTTTAAGGATTATTTTCTCTCACTTTTTTAGTGAAAATTACAGGGAGAATTTGTCTTATTTCATCAATATTTATGTATTTAATTAAAATGATTATGATTTGTTTTTCTGTGAAGATCTCAACAGTTAAAGCTTTCTGGAAACCATAAACGTTTTCGTTTCGACACACCCTATAGTCTTCTGTTAGCCTATGAACCGACCCGGCCCCCCACCAGAGAAAGAAACACAAGATGAAGTTTGGAGACCCCTGTATCTCCCCCTCCAGAGTATCGACTGCACTACATCTCCCAGCAGCCCCAGCGCGCACTTCCTGGATGCTGCTCAGAGTCTGACTCAGAGTATTGTTTGTACCATCCTGTCTGCATTACTGAGCGTTTCTATCTGGACCTGATCTTCTGATCCTGATTCATCTCTGATTTCCTGCCGCCTGCCCCGACCCTTGTCTGGACTCTGACATCTCTTCTTGGATGATCCCATCTTTGTGATTGATCTCAGCCCGTCTGACCCTGATTTAGCTTTATGGACCTTCAGATGTGTTTGGTTCCTGTCTGAACTACTGAACCTGCTGCAGGTGGAAACAGCCGTCTGCCGTTTGTGACTTCCTGTTTTAACCCCAAAAAGGAAAATTCTGAATTGAAACTTTAAGTTGGGAAATGTGAAGAGTGAAAGAAACAAATAAACAAAACATGAAAGTGTAAAACAACAACTGGTAAGAACAAACTTTTTTTGTTCAATTCAATTCAATTCAATTCTATTTATATAGCCCAAAATCACAAAGAATTTTGCCTCATTGGGCTTGTTCTGTCCTAGACATGATTACATTGAAGTGGGTCATCTGGACCCCTCAAGACAGCGCGCTGAACTGCTTTTTTCAAGGAGCAGCAAACATAAACTCATGGGAGGGGTCACACATCAATGTAAGGGCGGGGTCACCTGGACCCTATATGATAGCATGAGGTTAATAGCTTCAGGCTAACAGTTTTATTTCAAAGTTCCGTGTTTCTTCACACTTGAAACTTGTAGTTTTTCAGCTTTGTAATATTTTTCATGTTTACTGTGTGTACTTCTGCGTTGAAGACAGTTTTGAAAGGTTTTTTGATTCTTCCAGTCTGAGTTTGGACAGATCCAGTCGTATTTCAGGTTCTCGCCTGTCTTCAGTCTCAGATTCTGCTCCACAATCCTCAAGTCTTCATGCTGCTTTCATACTTTTTCTCAGTGAGTTTTTGGTGAATGAATTCTTGGAACTTGATTGCATCTTCACTCTGGGTTTTCACCTGCTTCCCTGACCAGAGAACGACTTTAAAGAAGATCTAGAAGACGTTTCTCTGCTCATCTCAGGACATTCTTCTGCTGTAGACGCTTTATGGGAAATTCTGGTTATTCGTGTGCGGACTGAAGAACTTCTCAGAAGCAGCCAAACAACTTCTACTGTGGGCCTCGAGGCCCGGCCTCCTGCATGTTGTTCAGAAACCCCGCCCACTCGCTGCTGATTACCTGGATCAGGCGCGTTCTGCCAACAAGTCTTCAGCAGCAGGTTAATAGGAGAATATGTGGGACACACTGGTCCATGCGGCCTGGAACTTGTTCTAGATTAACCTTTAAAGTGGATTTGAGGACCAGAATCCTGTGAGAACATCACCAGGAAGACTCTCCACAGACACCAAATCCTCCGAGTGAAACAGGCCTGTCAGCAGCTCCAGTCTGGACCCTGACAGAAACATGTTTACAGCAGGAGGCGTCAGACCTGAAGACTGAAGCTGCTTCAGTAGACCGACAGTGAGAACGTGTGCACGGTGGACCATCTGCTGCAGGTCACCTCAGACCACATCCAGCTGCAGATCAGGTATTTGTCTTTCCATGGAACTTTTCCACATCGATCCAAAACAACTCCCTTTTTCCAGTTTGCTCTTGGAGCGGGTCGGCCCACCAGCAGACTTATGCAACTCAACCGAGTTCTGGGAGCGGGGAGACGGTTTAAATATAGAGAAAGGTGAATGTTCCCAGTGTGTGTGAGCAGACCGCAGAGGTCTGTCGATCCCCCACGCAGCACACAAACACTCAACTTGTTTCTGTTTTCTTTTTTCCTGGAAAGGAAGAGGAGTGTCTTTCTGGTGACATCACCAGAAACCCAAAACTCCTGCTCTCCACAGCCCTCCTTCTTCCTCTGCCTTCTCCCCGAAACCCTCCGCTCCTCTCAGCTCCAAAACATCCCGGTGGACCCTGCCCGGACCGCAGCCCCGACGGCAGGAGCTGCCCCGGCGTCCAGAGGTGAGTGCGTCCCGCCACGTGTTGGGCTGCTCCAGGGCTCAGGGGGGGGCTTTGACAGCTTTATCCGAGTCATGAGGCGGGAGTGTGACCTGAAGCTGTCAGCTGAAGAGGAACATGGAAAAGTCCTCATGCATTCGTGTTACTGACAGTTTTCAGTCGCAAAGAAGTTTAGGAGGAAAAGTTTTGCATTTTAAATCATTTTAGGACGTTTTAATGCAGACAAAAAGTTAAGAAACAAAAGGTTAAGACCAAAGTTCTGAAGTAAACATAAAACTGTTTATTGTTCGTGTTCAACATGCAGAAATTACAAACAGAAAGA